>VXAB01013211.1:92457-144117 GCA_013399175.1 Odontophorus gujanensis
TTTTTTTTTTTTTTTTTAATTCTAGCTTCTTTTTGTTAAAGTAGAAGCAACCAGAGCCTGTCAGAGTGTAGTAAGGTCTGGCCAGGTTCTTTTTAGCTATTTCTCATGTGGAGGGCTTAGTGTTTAACAGCACGTTTACTTATTTGACATACTTGATGTTCCATGGGATTTTGACTTATGAGTGATACAGCAGTATATGGGAAACACAATACAATGCATGATGTATGACGTGAACATGGTTGCCGTTGCCATCCCCTACGTGCTCGCTGTCAAATTACTGAGCATTTCCAGTCCCTGGGAGTGAACATGAGAGCTGAAGCCAGCTCAAGCCTGTTGCTCTCTTCAAAGGTGTTTTTTTTTTTAGTTAATTGTCTAGTATTTATAATAGGCTAGCCAAGGAATCAACCCCCTCTAACCTCCAGCTGCTCTAGCTTGCTCAGTAAGCTATTACTCCATATTGACTCTTTTAGGGAAGGCTGCTTAGACTACATGGCTGAAGAGTTAACTCCTGCCATACCTAGTGTTGAGAAAGTCATCTTTCTTTATGATAGTTTGTGATTATTCTTCCTTGAGATCAGTATTTTGCCCATCTTTTCTGAGCATCCTTCCACTGTGGCACTCTGCTGGTCAAAAACCACATTTGAGCTCTAACCATTGCTGAGTGACTGTTGGTGTTATACAAGAGCTTAAGGCATTCATTGTATGAACCACCAGCCTTCTCACAGGAAGGTGAAGGTTATCCTGAAGGTTCTGTAGTCTGAGTTACATCTGTGTAGGCATCAAAGCTGTATTTGACCCTGTTACTTTTTATGCTGGTTTTCAGAATACCTGAGCAACGTAGGTGAATGAGTCTATGGCCAGGATGGAAGCACTTAATTAAATGTTGTTGCCTTAAGAAACATTTGCAGTCTAGGAGAATTAACGTATGCAAGATGAATGTTGCTGGTTTGATAGCACTAGTATTCTGTAGTGCCTTATCTTCTCTGGAAACAGCTTTGGTGATTGAAGATGTCTAATTAAAACGGAATAAAATTTGTAAGTCCAGAAAGTCATGTCAAAGATTTTGAGGGGTAAAGAAAGCATTGAGTTAAAGGAATATTCGAAGACTTAATTTCTGCATAGATGTGCATGTCCTCCACAATTCAGTACTATGCTCCTGTTGAGCAGTTCTCAGTAACAGAACTGGCTGGGTAAACCAAAGAGCACGGCTGCTCTGCAGCTGTCTCTGGCTCTCAGCACACATTTCTGGAACTTGGTCCCAACCTTTCTCCCCTCCTACCCAAAGAGCTGCTGCAGCTGAAGATGTTAACAGCAACACAGAAGTCAAATAAGGCAAGGAGGTGCTGGTCAGGAAAGGAACTAAATAATTGCTCAATTTCCAGCTTATTAGTTCAGTTTTTCTATTGCTTTTTTTCTTTTGCTGCTTTCAAGTTCCTGACTCTCTTTTTAGATGGGAATGATTTTTCTCTTTTAAGCTGTGTCTGAGAACAGCTGTTCTCCTACTGTGGCGCATATAAAAAGCGATTCTGCAAGAGGATAAGAAACTGGAAGAAAGTACCAGAGAGGCTGGCAGATAAGCTCTGAGTCTGGTTCACTGGTGGTGTGAGTGTAACATCCAGACTGGTAGAACAGCCAAGCACAAAAATAAGTATTTCCTCTTCTGTAGAAAATACAGGGGAGGAAATGGGTGTCTGGCTTGCAGGTTAAGCCGAGTCTGTTTAAGTAATCCAAGTATCCACACCTTGAAGTGGGGAAGGTGGTGTCAATTCCATTGTCAGTGGCTGACCTGAATAAGGCTGTCTGGGAAACTTTTCTGAAACCTTTTTTTTCATTTTCCAGAGGAATTTAGGAGAGGACCACTTCTGTCACAGCCCGTTCCTTCAAAATAGCAAATCTCTGCTCAGTTTCATTGGAACTTGCTGGTTCACTGAGATTGGAACACTTTGCACTGAGTGCTTTCATTTCAGCAGAGCTGACTTTGGGCTTTGACAGATTCCTGCTGGGTTGCTGGCTCCCTCTCCTGTCTCAGCCTTTGGCATGTTGCCTGGCAGGGTGACAGCAATAGAGAGCCTGACAAACTAGGGATTCTGGCACCTGTGTTCATCACACCTTGGCAAGCTGAACTTGCAATCCGTTTAAGGCTTACAATTCCAATGGTACTTGATAGGTGAACTGCCCTGGACAGTGTGTTTGCTTTCTCTTTCAAACCATGGGGTAAGTATAAAAACAGGATGAAAGCTCATCATAGTTTCCAGATAGCTTTGCAGAAAGACAGATGGGGAAATCTTCAGTCTAAGAAGTTTTCGTAACTCATGAAGGGGATAATGTGCCAAACTATCATACATGGAAAGGTTTTTTGTTTCTTGGAGAGAAAAGTAAATAAACACTATTTTTATTGAATCAAAATGTTTTAGTTGACACTTCATACTGAATAGCAGTGTCCAAAGCTAAAAATCATGATGCATTACTATTGCAATGTCTTATCCTAGTGATCTGTTTTATGTTCTTGTCAGTAACTGAAAATTAGATATTCTAAATCTTGTTATCGCATAGGAATTGAAAAATTCATGTGTGAGATAGATCAAATGAAATGTAGGAAGTTTTTTTCTCTAATACTTTCCATGTCTGATAGGTTTTTATCACCAGGCTGTCCTGTTTTGGCTGAAGGTGTTGAAGAGGATAAAGGAACAAGCTGTGAAGACTTGACAAACTACTCAGAAATAAAATAATCTTAGCCTGACTTCAGAAGTAAAGCTGTGGGATCCTGCAATAATTTGTCAGTGGATGGAAAAGAATCCACTAGAACTGGCAAAAAAAATAAAAAAAATTGAGCTCTACTAATAAGACTGCCCTGTCTAGTGAGTCCTAACTTTTCTGGTCAGTAAGTGAGTTAATTTAGACTTAGTATGGTCAGTTTGCAAACAGATACACTACAAGACTTATCATTCTGTGGCTACACTCAAATCTTTACCACTGGCAGTTCTGTTCTGATCTCTCATCCCCTGTAAAGACAAACAGAGCATTGTGAGTGAGTTCTTTTTCATTCACACCTTAGAGCTCCCAGCATCATTGTTTTCTTGAGGTTGCTGTGGGCTTCTTCTTTTCCATTTCACTCTTGAGTGATGGTTAGATTGAAATGTAAGTGCTTTGTGAACATTTTCTGTAAGAATTTGATTCAGGTACACTCTCCTCTTGATTTTATTTATTCTCAACGTATTTGCTTTAAGAGAATGAAATAAATTTGCAGCCCCATCTCATGAATATGTCTTCAAATCCTGTTAGCTTTCACCATGTTTTGATCAGCTACCTGCAATTTTGATTTCTGTTCATTTTGTAATGTCAAGCAAGAAGTAGCTATGGACACAGGCTTACAATATTGCTACAGAAAGGTTTCCTTTCAATACCATTCTACAATTCTTATCCTGTTTAGAGTGTGCATCCTGCAATCTCTCCTCTATGCTCGTTGTTAATTTTTCTCTTTGACTTTTCTCTCCTAAGCATTTCCAAGCCTGAATTCTTATCTTGCCCTGGAGCTCTCCTGTAATTTCCCATACGGTTCTGACCATAAATCTTTCAATTCAGTGGAGATCAGCAATGCTGCTGCAGTCAGCATGCATATTTCTTTCCTTTCCTCTGCCTTGGACTCCTCCTTCTTCCTGCACTGTATTTATGCACCCTTCTCTGTCTTCTAGAATATATCTGCTCTGCAGGCTTTACTCCATTCTCAGGCTGCAGTTTACTTCGCATTTCCATTGAGTCACATGCTCAAGTTCCTCCTTTCCTGTTTATTGTTTTTCACGGTCTTAGAGGATGAATGAAAGGGTCCCCACGTCATTGTAAGTGATTGTTCTTAATCCCATCTTTCTCATTTAGATCCCATGAACTCATTATTCCATCCTGGTTCGTTAACGTTTATCCATTAGTGGCTTTTTTTCCCAAGTGGAATAGACCTACTCCTTATCCTTTCAAGCACTTCTGTTTTATTTCAGTTTCTGTGTGTACAGTATTTACTGTAAGTATCTAGAATGTTCTTTTATTGGATGGTACTTTCCTTTTAAGTAGATGTTTCTATATAGATATTTAAAACAAAAACTACCAGAAAATTGAAACCATGTTTCCTACTGAGATTTTTAGTTGATATCCTTTTTCTACTAGCCACGTTTTCCACTATCAAATTGGCAGTTTTTATAAAAATGCATTTTAATTGCTTGTTCTTGGCTCCTAGAACATTAACAGTATTTCTGTGGCATTGCCATGGAAAAATAGAGAATTAAATCTCTATGCGATGGGGAAAAAAATTGATCATGTTTTGTTCTGTAGGATCACTTCAAAAGATTTGAAATGAAGCTTGAGTCAAAGGGGATTTTAGGCTTAGCTTGGTAAAAAGCAGGAACAGATCAGTAAAATTGTGTGGTCAGACACAACAGCTGACATCAGGTCAGTTCCCTCTCCTGAATTAAGCTTTTCTTCTGAAGTGCATCTTATGCTAACTTCAGTGACCCTGCAGCAAGACTGCACTTTAGGGAACTATAGACAAAATCTTGTAGCTATGTTTTGTACTGCAAGAATAAAGCCTGTAAGAGCTCTGATCGTAACAGGAAAGTGGAAGCCTCAAGCAGCACAGTTGGTTTACTTGTTTACCTGCTGTAAGTTAGTGGCCTTTCCAGCAGTTTCCCAACAGGGATTTCAACCCTTCCCACCACAGCCAAGAGGCATGCATGAGGTCTAGGGTCGTGTTCCCTATGATATTGTCCTGGGGATAGTGACTGCTCAGTGGTCTTCATAAGCTTTTCAGTTCCCCCTAGATCTATTTTCTGATGCTAATGTTTGGCTATAAATGTCTGGAAGGACATGAGATCTTAAGGAGTGTTACCTGGATAAACTGTTTCTCTTGTTTCTGGACAGGCATTGTCATTTTTTTTTCTTTGTTTCCAGTTCTTAGCATTGGTCTTCATGCACAAAACTTATCTGAAGGCAAACCCAGTGACTGTATTCTCTGTTTCCCAGTGTATGTGGCGTGGAAGCTCTTTCAGGATTAGGAGATCACAACTTGTGATAGTAGAAATAGCAGAAGAACTAGTTCTTCTATGCTCTGTGTCTCTCTTCTTAAAGAAGGATGTCCTTCTTTCTATACTGGTGACTTAAGCGACCTCTCTCCTCCCTTCCCAGAGAAGAGGAGAAATCTTGAAACAAATAATGCCAAACACATTCTACCTGAAGCAAAATGCAGTGAGACTGTGAAGTTCTTGAGGTACGCACGTAGAACTAGGGCGCTTGTTGTCATTCACAGAAGTCACACTCCACAGTTGTTATTTTTTTTGGCAAATGAAACTACATGTGTATTTAGTAAAAATATATTATTGTAAAAGATTGTTTTGATGTTGTTGCATTTTTGTGGCAATTGTGAGTTATTTCTTAGCTCCCTAAGTTGATTTCTGCTGAAGTGTTACATAAAAGCATGATGTATTTAATTGCTTGTTGCCCCCTCTTATGCATTCAGATCTGACTAAAATAATCTTTTCTGCCATTCTATTTGTGTTTTTGGAAAGGTCAAATAAGTAATTAGGCTTCACTATTCAGCTACAGAATACAGGGGACTCTTTACAATATCTGTAACAGAGCATGCACAGAATGCCTTTCCCTTACAAAATGATGCCTATTGGACTCAGGGTTGCAGGTGATTTTTCATACTTAGGCAGCTGAATGCTATGTTGCCAATTCTAGTCAAACCAGAGGAAAAAGTGGGAACCCAACTGGAAAGCTATGGTGTTCTCTAGTTTATGTTCCATGTTGAAATGCTGCTAGTCTTGAGGCTCAGTAATATTTTTATGATGTTTACTTGAATGTTGTGTTCAGACCAATTACTGTACTAGTCATGTATAGGAGAGGGTATAGAATTTCCTTTATTTTTCTTCTCTCTTTGCAGAGCAAATAAAGCATGGATCACCATACATTAAGCACAGCAGACTGGAATGCTATAGCTATTTTCTCTGGGCCCATGGACCAGCCACATCTGACTGGTTCTTTGTCAGGGCAGTGCCTGGATGTAGAAGCCTTCCAGTACTCACGCAAACCAAAATGCTGTGTGCGAGGTGCGTTTTAAGTAATTTCAAAAAATAGATTTTATTCTCTGGAGAAGTCAGAAGGACATATTTTGCCTTTGGGAAAAGTACAGTAGCAAATTTATTCTGTCTATTTTGTGTGAACTTCTTCATCTAGATATGAAGGAACTGTGTTGATGGGAAACTTCCATTACCAACTAAGGTGTTCAAAATTTTACTCCAAGCTACATCCCTGTTTCAATGTGAGAACTACAAGAAATACAAGTGTGCAGTCCTGCTCACGTGATACCAAATGCCAAACAGGAGAAGTTTGGGTTCAGAGCTGGCTCTGAAGAGATAAGAATTTCATTCCTAGACTGATAATGGATTCCCTACAAAATATCAAAGATTTTTGTCATTCACATCCAAAGTTGTTCTCCTGCAAAGTAAGAAAACTTATTATTTCAGTGCTGCCTACAGCCCTGTAGAATCGTCTCTGGCATCTGTTCATGCTTTACTTGAGATTAGAAGCCTGTTTGGCGCTGTTGTTCTTTGTGCCTTCAGAAAGTTATGTTCAGAACCTTCCCAAATTCAGTCAAGGTTGATTATTACTTTAGAAAGGATATGAAAATCTTCTCGCTGCAGGTAAACTTTGAAGGGACTCTTCTAGCCAACTCTCACTGACCCAGGGGCACCCTGTAGGTTTGGTCTCAGTGGCTCTTACTTGTCCACCTCTGCCTTATGACACTGATGGGCAGTTGATGGGAGCTGGATTGTCTGTGTGAAATGAATTGCTGTTTTCATTCTGTTCTCTCTATCTCGCAGCTACCTCCTCCTTGTTAGCAATAATGTTGAGGTTGTTTTCAGTCTCTGGAAAGGCCAAACTGTATGGTGAGATGACATGGGTTGGACGATCAATTGCATAGGTATGAGGAAAATTAAGAGTCTAGCTTCCTATTTTATTCCTAGATAAGCTTTGGTTTGCTTGTACCTTCAAAAGCCTCATTTTTTGTTTTGAATGAATATACACAATGGTTAATTTTCTTCTTATTTAACCAGAATTTTCAGAATTCTTGTCTTGGTTTAATCAAAAATAAGAGAATAGATATACTGTGTTAGTGCAATATGAAAGTGAGGTAAGACCTTTTCCATTTCCTATTACTTGATTCCCATTTAGTTCTTTATTCCTCTTCTCCTCTGGGGAAAAGAGTTCAGGTAGTGTGAAATAAATTCAATCTGGCAGTCGCTTCCCCCATTTCCACATCCAAAACTCATTAGAACTGGACAGAATTCTTCAAAATGAAACAAACGTTACTACTTGAACAGTGTTTTTGGATCCATTCCTCTCAAGACTGCACCTTTTTACCTCTTTCAGATGTTATTCCTCAGTATTCTTAAAATGAATGGAAGGAAGAAATTGAATGAGGTTCTGTTAGCCTCTGCTGGCAGATTCTTTTTCATGGTCACATCAGTGACAAACCATGAGCTGCTCCTTCACAAACCCAAGTCCCATCTGAAGGAACTCACAGTCTGAAAGTACACAGATGCCCATTGGTTAGAACCACACTTATTTGTCCTGTGGGCGAAAAAGTAAGATAAAAATCTGTACTTCAAAAGCTACCTACATTGCATGGAAAATGAGACAGTATGTTCATCATCGATGAAGTCTAAACAGTACATATTCTTCAAGGCCACCTACTGGTATTACACATATTAATTACCTATTTATGCCTGATTAAACAAGAGCAGTCAAAGTTTTATTTGTTTTCTGCCTTTCTTGTTTCATTTTGTATCCTTTATCCCTTCGCAAAATCTCATTTCTAATGTTTACTTATGTACCCTATAATCTAAAATTTTTAGTCCATTATAAACCTGGATCTGACTGAGCAGGGCAGTTGCAGTTTCTTGGGATGCTGATGTTGTGCAGTTTTAAGAGTTCTGTGTGGTTTCATTATGCTGGTCATAGGATGAAACGGGGGAGGATAGACAAACCAGGATGTTGGTGGAATGTTGTGGATACTAAATGTGTCTACGCATCTACATATAGGAGAATGTTAGGAATTCAGTGGAATTTGTCTTAAGAGGTGGCATGATTTTTGAGTGTGTCATATGCAGTAACCCCTAATATTTGGAAGAATATTTCAAGCTATCCTAATAAAAATTCAGTCTTGTTAAGAGAGAGTTCTTAGAAACTCAGTGTGTACTTAAAGTAGATAGTCTAATATTTCTTCCTCTTCATACCGTGAAAGGAATATCCTGCTATGATGACCGCTCTTTGCTTCCCATTGCTCTTTGCAGGAAGTCTAGACCATTGACAAAATGTCATCAGTCATCAGCTTCATGGGATTCAGTCTTAGTATGTAAAACCATGGAAATGTACGAAGCAATCAACCTTTGATTCCTGAATGTTTGTGGGTTGTATTGATTTTGTGGTTTTTGTGGAAAAAATGATCATGGTCTCCCTTTGAAGGTTTTTCTGCTTTATTCTTTTCCTCTAATTCCTTTTTTTTGTTGTTGTTCTTGGGTTTGGGGGTGAGCAGTGACTCACTGGTATGGCTTTTGGTGGATGATGGAAGGAGTACTTCTGCTTTCTCTGTACTGTCCTGTGTTCTGTGGGAGCAGCTGATTGATGTTAAGTGTACGGAACTGAGGCTGAAGTTATAAAGAGCAGTTGGCTAATCCTTCTTATCTGTTATCTCATGATTCTTCAAGATGTTACTTTGCCCTGCTTAGCTTTTTACAATTACTAAATTGCTGTCTCCGTCCCAGTACAATTCCTTCTTACCACTTAGATTCTTTAGGAAATAAATGATGTGTATTTGAGCTGCTTTTGAAAGAAATGTATCTGCCCAATGTTCAAGCATTTCAACTTTCATATATGTCAGTCGTGTAAAGCAGTGTGCTTACAACAACAAAAGCTTCTGTTCATTTTCCTGAGTACAAAATGTTGAAAGTAATTAGTTGATATATGTGATCTTTGACACTTCTATGGATACAAATAATAGCTGATAGAATAGGTTGGTTTGGTTTTCTATGAAAGCTTAAATATTTCATGAAGAGATATATTTTGGGAATTGGTGTTTATATAGTAAAAAAATATTAGCAGCACAAACATCAAGACTGGGAAATCATACATAATGAAAAAAAGTAGAAGAGAACAAATTCTAAGAACAAATCCCAGCACCAGCATATGTGGTACAACTGTCTAAGCCTGAAGGTTCTTCTGCAACCACCAATGGAAGCACAAGCTTTCTGTTAGCAAGGAAACAAAAAGTGTTTTGAAAACATTTGAAACTTGAACTCAAGATCTAGGCACATTCTGTTCTCACTGACAATTACTCTGTTACTGTCATACTATGGAAATCTGGTGACACTTTAAGAAGAATATTGGGAATAGATTTGGATGTTTGTTGTTTAGTTTCTAAAATATTTGGAGACACCTGCCTTAAAAATAACAATAAAGAAGACCTTGTAATCCAAAATGTTGACCAGTTACTAATTGAAGGGATGAGAGTGACTCAGAAATGTTTGAGGAAACAAGAGCTGATCATTCAAATAGTAAGGCTGTGACAAGACTCTTTTTGCCATATTCTTACAGATGCTTTCCTCACATGGGAGAAATGCCAAACGTCTGAAGTTCGACAGCTGGTCAGAGTGGGTGGGCAGCCTCTGAACAAGACTCTACCACTACAGAAGGAGGCAGTTTCCAGAAATTGCTTCTACAACAACAGTAGCTTTCCAAGGGGGAAGGTAAGGCTGCCATGTAAGACAGCATGCGTCCTTCCTGAAGAATGCGAAGTGCAGCGAGAGCCGGAGAGGTACTTATCAGACTGTAGAAACACCGCCCTCTTCTGGTGACAGTAGTATTTAGTACATCTTGGTCCTTCGTCGATGTTTTTCAAAAATGCATACAAGATGTTTCGAACTCTTTTATATTTATGACTGTATTACTCCGAGACTGTTAAGAGTTTTAATTTTCTTGTAACCCCACCTGCCGTTCTGTTATTAGAACCTTAGGTCTAGTTAATCAAAAATGCACTCTGCAGTCAGATCACATAAGTTCTACAAAACTTGCGTGCGTGAATGTGCTGCAAAAGCTGCTCAAGACTGAAATAGTTGTTACAGTTTCTGACGTGCGTTGAAGAGTCTTGTGGTAAAGTGGGAGTGTTACACCTAGAGTCAAGACGTGATACTGCAGTAAGGAATTTCTTCCCTGTGACAGTAAGCATACTTGTGCACACATCTGCACTACGTGCAAAGGTGCAACGCATGTCATGAGATTTTCTTGAAGACTTAGAGATGTACCATGTGGAAAGTGTATGTCTGAAAATGTTCAAGATAATGGAAAACTGTGGCAAATTCAACCCTCCCTACAGAGGGTAGGGCAACTGCTGAGTAATGGCCTGGATCTCTGACTGAGCACGTGGAGAAAAGATCGGGTCAGCCCTGGAAGCACAGGTGTAGGCAATTCACTTGTGCAACCTGAAGCCTGACTCCACCCATCTTGGACTTCATTTAAGGGCTGACTGCCACTGACAAAAGTTCTCTTGTTGGAGGTCTTTCCTTTGTGGATTTTTTTTTACTATGAGCCTAGATCCTTGGAAGAGGGTGAGCTTTTCTTTTTTGTAACATTTTTCCATTGTGTTGGTCCCCCTGCTGTTACGCTAAGTCACATAGTTCAATGCATGTGATTTCTTGCCTTTTAGGGAAAATGTCATTGAGACATTGTTTAGATAAATGCTGTATGAGGGTATTAATGGATCTTCATGCTTCAACTTAGATTTAAGAAGTTTTACTGATCTTTGATTTGCTCATACTTTTGCTGAATGCTTTTCTGACAATGGAAGGTTTGATGAGACTGTTCTTTTGCACTTAGTGTTTTCCTGAGGGTCTTTATCTGATATTCAAATAGTGAAGCCATCAATCTTTCATGTAGTTTAGAGATAGTCGAGTTCCTCAGTCTACATTTCTCATTACCTTTGCTGTGGATATAATTTTTCCTTCACAGTTACTGGTATCAGTGTACCAGGGCACTTTAATTCTTTTTTACAATAGTTTATAGCTTGTATGGGAGACAAGAAGGTAAGCACTTCTTGTCTTGTTACTTATTTTTCTGTACGGATGCAGCCGAATCCATCAAGTGCAGGTGAAAAATGGCAGCAGGTCTGCAGAGAATCTCAAGGAGAATAGTGCCAGGAGTTGGAAGGGACAGAGGTAGCAGCAGTGAGGCTTACACTGAAACAGTGAGGCAGGATTTGAGCTTAAATGTATCTCATGAGCCAAATAGAAGACACACATGCATGCACCAGATGTGGCCTCTCAGAAACAAGTGTTTCTGACACAGCTCTGTCTGAGATCTTAATACTTCTGCCAGAAAGGTAGCCACCTTGAAGAGAGGTAGGTAAAACTCTATGGGAAAGGTTTCAGAGCCTGTTTGTGCACTGCCAACGGTTTACTGGGCTGGTTCGGCCCGGTTCCGTGATGATTGGTGCAGGGGACCCATGGACCCATGCCCCAGGGAAGGGGAAGGAGGAAAGGGAAAAGGGAGATGAACCTAGAAACAAAACAGTGGCAACGATCTGAGGAGAAAAGCTAATTTACTAAATAAGATATTGGAAAGCAAAATAACACAATGTAATACAATATAATTGGAATTAAAGCTAATAAATCAAATAAAATGAGCAAGAGAGAGTGTCCGATAAACCGAAGGCCTTACGCTAACGCTGAAGGCAAGACGGCAGCGAGCACCCACTGCTGAGTCCATCCCAAAGGAAAAAGCGTCCCGTGACCGCAGACAGTTTTTATCTTTCCCTCTGAGCGTAAACACATAAAAATACAAAGCATCGTGGAGTCCTCTGGGGAATGTAGTTCTCTTCTGAGACAGGTATACCTGGAACTATCGATGATCCATGGAGCTGGAGCATTAACTCTTTAACTCTAAATGCACTACATGATGTTATGATGTAAAATACCAGTGTCAAAAAATCATAAAACCATGACATGCACTCAGGTTGCAGCTGGACTACATAACTACCAGAGGATGCCAGAATCATTACTGAGGCATCTGTTAATACTATACTCATATATTCTATTTGCATGCAGAAAAGGGGTTAGGAGTGGTACATCTGGAATATTCTTCTCTACTTCTGGCCTTGTAACCGTATTTGTTTATGAGCTGCTCAAAGATGGAGAGATAAATTTTTTGAACACGTTTGATTTAGGTAGTTCAAGACTGATACCAACTTCTTGGAACAAGTCACCCAACTCCAGATGGCTAACCACATGTTCTGATGGTAGTATCGTCAAAGGAAGATTTGGAGTGACAAAGAATCTGACCTCTGATGACATATCAGATCCCAGTGCTCTCTTTGGCAAAAAACATGGCTGGCAGGAACATGCTTTTAGTTATCAGAAGCCAAGTACTGAGTATCAGCATTTTCAGGGGAGACTAAAATAGATACTAAGCTCCTTGAAGTTTGTTGTACCACTGAGTTATGTGCATCTGTTTGCTTTTCTCTACTTTGTCCTCACAAGATGACCAGTTTCTCTACAGAGCTGTTCCTGAAATAAAATTGAGTATAGACTTTTTCAGGCTTTGAAACTTTAATTCAGCCTTCTCCCGTATACCCTATGAATCTGATAAAAGAAGAGATTGAATCTGAAGCTTGTAGTAATAAGCTACTGCATCAGGCAGTGTGGAGGGGTTTGATTCTTTAAACAGCATTTAAAAAAAAAAAATAAAACTCCTCTAAGTAATGTAGAGGTGCACCAGATAGCTTTTAGGGGAGTGTGGCATAATGCATATATGGTGGCCTACCTTTGCAGGAAAGGAGGGTGTTTCAGTGCAGTGCAGTACTATGCTTCTGCTGACACCAAGGCAGCTGTGGTTCAACCTGGAGCTGTTTGTTTCTGTCCTCTGTGAAAATCTGTTGTGAAAGAGCAAGAATTAGGCATGTTTTTAACACTTCTGTTTGTTACCTCATGTGGTGTTTAAAGTTCTGAGCTTTGCCTATGCCACTACGTGCATCAGAACAGACTCTTCTATTAGCAAAGAGTTGCTTTTATTTAAACCCTTTACAGGAAGATCACAGGAAAACTTTCCTATTCATGAAGCTCAGTGATTTTTTTTTTTCCTTTGCAGGAATTGTAGACATCAGTAACAGGGTTTTCCCTCCTGCAGATGCTATAGTCCATCTAAAGATCTAAAAAATAAGCAAGGTTATCTTAACATTCAGCTTACTTGAGCTTTAAAAACTTATTTGTGCTCATATTTTTCTAAGAAGTTTTCTGAAAAGTATCATTTAAAACCAAAGCATGTTAAAAATTATCTGCAGGATGTTATGCTAATTTCTCTTTAGAGCCATGGTGACCTTCACTCATCCACATATTAAGCATTAATTCCATCTAAGACTCTCTGATATGCTGTGGAGGGTTTGGGGCTAATGTCATTCCACACGTCCTCTCCTGTCCTTCTCCGTTAACTTGGAATGACTCCTAGAAAGACAGTCTTCCTCCAGGTATCTGGAAATCTGTAGTCCAACCTCCCAGTGAAAGCTGGGCTATTACCAACACCGGATCAAGGCAAAAGTAGCTTTCTCTAGTTGAATCTTGAAGTCTCTAAAGATGCAGCATTCACAACGTCTTTGGATGGGCTCTGTAAGCAGGAGGTGGTTTTTGCTGTTATTTCTTCTGTGTTCCCAGCTCACTTGATGATGAGTTGTGTCTAATGAATAAGGAGCAAGGAATAGAAGTATGATTCATTCTTAAATTTAAAATCTTAGTAGGTCTTCATGTTAAGAAAAGAGTAGGTAACCCTTGCTATGGAGCTAGTATTCACTGCCGAAGGCAGGATGAAAACAGAATGGATAAGATTCAAATAAAATTGCACCTTACCATCCCTCCCCATCTATCCCTCAACAGTCATTCATTTACTTGGAGCTTCAGCAGATATTCATCCCTTCTAACTTTAGATATCAAATTTAGTTTAGTTAGGAGTCAGAACTTTATTTAAGAGGAGGAGATGAATTTCTGATTTCAGTACTGACCCTTGTCCTCTGGAAGCTCTGTATGTTTTTTGAGGAACTTAAGCATTTAAGTTCAAAACTTTTGATAGTTGTCATCTCTCAACAATGTGGTCAAACCTTTATAATCTAGTGTGCGCCTTTGTGGCCTAACAGAAAAACAGCTTCATCTTTTAGGCCCTGAAATGACTTGGAGTAGGACACTCCAAAGAGGATATATTCAGTCTGCTTTTATTGTGAAATGATGAGTGAATCATAGAATTGTGTCGGATGGAAGGGACCTTTAAGATCATCTAGTTCCACCCCTCCTGCTGTAGGTGGGAGACCAGGTTGCTCCAAGCCCCATCCAGCCTGGCCTTGAATGTTTCCAGGGAGAGGGCACTCTCAGCCTCTCTGGGCAACCTGTGCCAGTGTCTCACCAGCTTCACTGTAAAGAATTTCTTCCTAAAATCAAGTCTAAATATAACATTTTCCAATTTAAAGTCATTATAAATGAATGTGTTCTGGTTAACATAACTACTTCAACTACTATGTGCATAGTATATATGTGATGATAGAACAGGGGGAAATGTCTTCAAGCTCAAACAGGATTTTTAGGATAAGGAAAAACTCTTCTATAGAGATGGTGGTGAGACTGTAACAGGTTGCCTAGTGTTGTGGTTGATACTCCATCCCTTGAGGCTTTCAAGGAGAGGCTGGATAAGGCCCTTGGCAATGTCCCTGTTTATTGCAGGGGAGTTGGACTAGGTGGCCCTCAGAGGTCCCTTCCAATTCTAAGGATTTCTTGAAGTACTGTGCAGAACCAGTAGAATCGTCCTCATAATTTCAAATGAAAATGGGTTTTGTAGAAAACCTTCATCTGATCAAGTATGCTTTAAACGTAAGTTCTTGTTAGGATCTTTGGTTTTATTGTTAGAAATTAAAAGCAAGATGAGATAAAACAGAAGTTTATAAGAACTGAAAATCAAAGATAGTATTCTGACCTTCATCTGAACCTTTTATCTTCCCCCCACCCCCAAAGGAAACTTGCTCTGGAGGTCTTACCAGATCTTCGATGTGACATGGACATTATCATTTTGTGTTTTGGGGCTTATCTTTCTTTGCAATTTTTTATCTCAGTAATACCTACAGAGGAAGAGTATTTTCTAAAGGTAGTAATGCTTCATATGGAGTTGAATAGGCTTCTGACATTTGTTCTGAAGCCTTGTCTTGTTCTATGTAAGCTGTGAAATTTTAAGTATCACCAATGATCTCAATTTTGATGTTAGAACACTTTTTTACTAAAGATGCTTTTTTTTTTTTTTCCTTGTCTTGGCTGTAACTAACAAATCTTGAAACAAATAAGAGAAACAAGAGAAAGTTGCAAGTGACAAGCTGGCAAGGAGAGAGAACAGGGAGGGAACTTCTCTAATGTGATGCAGAATGTATTATATTTGGGTAACAAGTGGAAACTCGATAAAAGAGGAACAGAGGAGGAGAAAACAGAGAGAATACCTTTAAGACATTTGGCAGTGCACTGTTGGATGCTGGAGAGCAAGAAATAGAACAAATTAGCATTCTAGACTGCAGGAAAAACTGCCCGCTTTATTCAGCACATTCCCAAAACAAGCATAAAAATGCTCCCTCCCAACTGCCTATAACTCACGCATCTTGTACTCATGGAGTAGAGTTCCTCTGTGAATTTCTCACTGTTCAGTCCTAGATTGTCCCTGTAAGCATTTAGGTGAACTGGTTCACATGTATGTCTTCAGCCTGCTGGTGGGCAACTGCTCCAGTGGGAGAGCTGGATTAGACAGAATCTCAGTTATTTCTTAAGGAAGTGGCAGTCACTGCTTACCTGGAGGTCATTCTGCTTTAGAAAGTACTTAGTGAAGTATGTAAGGAGGGAAAACAGGGTTTACAAAAGTTTTTGCCATGGAAAACCCATTTGTTCATACCTGATAGCAATAGCTATAAAAAGTAGTTCTTGTTCTATCTGTTAAGTATGACATAAGCCTGTTAGTACAGCAAAAGTTAAAAGCTCTCTGCTATAAGGTCAATATTTTTAGTGGTTGATTTGATAAGCTGAAGCTCATGTTCTGTGTTTTGATAATCAACTAGTAGAAAAAAATTACTTGACGTTTTATTTGGAAAGCTGTTCTTCAAGTTTAATTGTTTTGAAGCACTTTGGAAACATTGGACAAGAAAAGCTGATAACTGCATTGTACAATCTTTTTATATATAACAGGAAAAAAAAATCTCTTCTTGGATAAAGGATCCTCTGTTCTCAAGATGAACATTTTCAAATTCTTGTTAATGAAGCTTTTCAGCTTATTTATGCTTGTACTAGAATAGCGCAGAAAAAAGCCCCATAAAAGATTGAAAGGATGGCATTCACTGTGCACTTGAGAGCTCAGTCTAAAAATGTATAACTCCTATTGCTCTGGAAAATTCCAAAATCATGTTAAGTTTTTGACAGTCACAATGATGCTCTGTGTAAAATGCATTGAAGATTAAAGCATAGCTGGGAAAGTTATTACATCTGCACAAAGCCAATGTAATGACACTTTGGTCTGTCCAGTACCCAAACAACAATGACAGAAATGCAAGTAAGGAATATGGGCACTAAACCCCTGGACTGTCAATCAATCAGATTACTGGTTGGGGGTAATTCATTGGTTTAACAAGACAGGCCTATAAATAAGAGACACAATACCTGTGTCGTCTGCGTAGTACTGAAGAAGATGGAGCTTGTTTCACTCTTGAAGTATGCATGTTATTTGTCAATACTAATGAGATCAGCAACATGACTTCAAAACTGGAGCTTTTCTGTTTCTGTCCTACCTATTCTAGTTTAATAAATCTGAGCTTAGTTGTGTTTAGTTTCCCCTGACCCCCTGGTAATTTTCTCTTAAATTCCAAGCTCAGTTAAAAAGTGAAAATAACAACAAAAAATGAACAAAGTGGGAGGCATGAGGTTTATATATATATTGCTGGCAAGTACCTTCAACAGTCAAAGAACGCATTCTAGCTCAGAACATTCAGAGGGCCAGCAATTGAGTTAATATTCGGTTTGCATGATTTCTCTACGAATCTCTGTGTAACAGACAGCATTTGTTGAATAAAATCCAGTTACAGAAATGGTTTTCTTGCGAGAGCTTCAATACTAGAATAAGTTCTTACACGGCTTCTGATTTTCAAATGTAGTGTAATTAGTCCTAATTTTCAGCCACTACAGCTGAATAAAAAGATACAGGAAATGCATAGAATACTGTGATTTTCAAGGCCAAGATAGATAAGCAGACCAACCAAATAAAAAATACTTGCACTATTTGTCATGGAAGGCAGAATAATATAGAAGAAATGCATGTTAATGGAGTTCCGCGTTAGGTGTAAGGATTATTCAGACACCAAAGGACTTGATAAAGGCCGACATAAACAGAAGCATCTGTCTTTCTGAAGTGCTGACTGATTAAGAAAATTACTGCATTTGTTTAACTAAGCTTTATTCTAACACCAGGTTAGTGGAGAGGATTAGAGGCTTTGTGTCTTTCTGAGGCAAAATTTTTAATTTCATCTTTGTAGAAAGGCGCTTAAACAAATGCTTTCATTCACGTATTGGGCTTGAATGTAATTGGTAGGACTGGAGGAAGAAATGTGTAAATAGCTGCGATTAATGGAGGGAAATGATGGTGCAGGAACTGCTGGAAGGCTCCTTTGCCACCTGCCAATCCACCTGTGCAGAGAAGATGCTACGAGCACCTAATTCACTGGGTTTTAGTGTCACTTGGCATTAGCAGAGCAGCCTCTGCACTGTGCAGGCCATTTTCACTCCAAAGACAAATTCCTGTTCTGCTGCTCCCACTCCCATTTGTTTTCAGGACCAAATAATTCTGCTCGGCAATTCTCCTGAAAGCGAATCAAGTCAGTAGATCCTTGTAAGCTTTGCACTGCTGCAAAAAAGTATCGGTTTTCCAACTTTTTAGAAGGAAGTGTAACACTGCATGTTTTGTGAGGTAATGACAGCTGTAATTTTATGTGGGCTCTAAAAGTTTCTTTTGAGTATGAACTGAGCCAAGTGCTGTGAGGGTAGGAGAAACAGTCTCTACCTAAAATCCAGTTGCTGAGACTGCGTTGTACGCAAGTTTATGAAAGTTATGTGGCACCTCACTGTTGTGAACTCAACAGTTTACCAGTGCAAAACTCTGGACATACACTTTTGGGAAATAATTTGTTCGTGTGTATCTCAGCACAGCATGCAGGAGAGAATGCCCCCAGCTGCTGGTGCTGGAGAGCAAGCAGAAGAGGGGGTACAAAACACCTGAGGAGAAATTGCTACTAATCCTTCCAGAATATAATACGTAGGAAAACACTCTGAGTAATGCGATCCCTCTCCCTAATATAATTTGATGTATTTTTTGTGATTATGAGACAAGGCAAGGTAGTAGGTCCTGTGTAACTACGTCTTTATCTACACAAAAGCTGTATCTGAATATGTGCAGTGGAGAGTGGCATGCTGGTGGAGCTGGAATACTGGAATGTTGCCAGAGGTTTGCATTTCAAGAATGTCATCAGAACTGATATTGTATTCTTTCTGCATGCACCTGAATTTTTCCCAAAAACCAGCACAGTTCCTAAAATGAGAGTTTTGTCTTCAAAGGCAGAATTGAGCTATCTCACTTACCTTGAGAAATACTTTCACCTACGTTTTAAACATTTTTCAAATGGCGATTTTTCTTCTCCATATTTTTTAAGTGAATGACATTCATTAGGGAAGCAGTTTAAATCCCAGTACGTACATCTCCAGTACGGAATGTTCTTCTGTTCTCTCAGGGTTTTACTTGCAAGCAGATCAATTAGAATCCAATGGCAACTAAGCCTGAGGGGATCCTTCCTAGGCCAATGTTCAGGAGAAGTAGAATGCTGTGTTCTTCTGGAAGGCTGTTAGAATTCATTCTGAATTTCTTCTTGTTCATTGTTCTCCTTTATAATTGCTGTTTTGTTTTGACAACAGTATTTTCCGTGGATCAGTTTAACAGGCAGGAAGATCCAACTTATTATTGTCACCTCCTTAGCTGCTTAATGAGCCAGTCCTTCCTTCCCATAAATATAATGGATTATTCTGCAACAGAATGAGACTCATCCACAAAGAGCAGTAGATAGAACAATTACTGATAATTTCATCAAAGAAAGTTTTCAGCTTGCTGTGTCAATCTAGTGAGGAAAATTAGAGATATTTGTTACTTGATTTTAGAGATGTATTACTCATTAAGCTTTTATGTGTGTGCCTTAATAGGTATCAGATTCCCTTAAGAAAAAATGTGCATTTCAGGACAAGGCTTATTGTGCAGCAAGGGACAATATACAACCTTACTGTTCCCGAAGGAACCCTGGAGGACAAAAAATTTCTTGATTTCAACCAAATGCCCATTTCTTTTAAGGGACCTGGAATTTATTGAAATCTTGAAGGAGCCTTTTTTTTCTTTCTGGGCAACCCTTGAAAAGTAGGAATCGCTTTTTGCTTAGCTTCATGGGCTGGGTGAATTATCAGAGTTTCTGGATCCCACATATAAGTAGGATCATCTGAGGACTTCTTTTCTCACCTGTGCTATGGAGTTGTTGTATTTATGCTTGCTTGAGGCCAGAATACATGCTTGCCTTAAAATTCCATTGCCTGAAATTCTGTTTTCCATTTGGGCAAAGCAGTTAACAGTTTAGACCATAGGTGTAAAGTTGTTATTACATCTCAAAGTTAAGTTCAGCAAAGCACACCATCAGAAACAGTTTCAGGGGTGACTCAGATGAAAGAAGAGAGGGTCAAATTCTGTCAGTACTAACCAGTGCAAATGTGTCAGTGAATATTGTATCTTTTTTTTTAAGAGACTTCGAAAAAATGAAGGCGGGATGAGAATGACTTCTATATCTTTCATACAACATTTTTGACATCTCTCTCTATGTAGATGTAGTATACCTTTGTATATAACTGTATATACTTAAATATTAGTAAGTTATTGTACACATTTGTCATACACACACTTTGTTTATCCTGCTGTTTCTGGGTGGCAGAATTAATCTGAAAATTTGAAAACCAATCCTTCCTGAGTGAATGCGTGGACCTTCTCAGATGTACTCCCACACTTTCAGTTTCAGCAATCATTTAATTTTAATGTAAATTATTTTGAAATTATGTTCTGTTGTTTAAAGCAGCAATAGGTGTTATATGTCTGATTTCCTGGTAGCTTGACCCCCAGCTATGTACCTTTCACTGTCTGGGACTCTGAAAGTGTAGGGGTGCCCACTGTCCAAACTGTGTGGCACTGGGTGATGTCTTAATCCTTGTAATAATAACAGAGTAGAGTATGAATTCCCAGTTAACAGTTAAGGTTTTTTTTCTTGTATGCTTCTTCATTTGGACTCTTTCATAGCTTTACAGTATATGGAAAAAAAAAATACCAACTAATTTGGTTGGCAATGGGCTAACACCTATTGTTTTCTGAGCGTCTTGATAATACGTTGTTGTCTGTGGGGCACTGTGGTTTTGTTCTACATTTGCATATTCTGTGGCCCAACTTAAGTGGAGGCAGGATTTAGCTAATTATTCAAAGGGTAAAAATCTAATTTTACTTTATTTGGTACTGTATTTTATAGTCTTGACTCCTGTGTAGTCAATTCTTTGATACTGCTGTTTTTTCTATTTATTCTAGTATATATCTATATGTGTGTACATACACAGTTTAATATATTAAATACATACATGTGTATATACTTATCTTTTACATAAATACATGTATTAAAAAAGTGTTATACTGTTATTGTGGTGATTCTAGGTCATGTGTGTCTTCCACACTTAATTTTGTCCTTGAAGTTGGTCTTCCATCTTTACTCTTTGCTGATTTGTTGGATCTTCTCTTGCAGAAGTCCTGCTTCCTTTCTGAAACTTTTAGATATTGCCACTCAAAGTTAAACTGAGCACTGCACATGGTATGTGGTTGTGAAGATTGGTTACACAGTAAAACTGAAGGGTTATTTTCTCACACTAGCAAATTTCTGATGACTATCCGTAGTCACACAAATAAATTTGTTACTAAGATAATCTTCTTTTATGTCTCCTCATTTTCTTTATGTGAGTCGTTACCGCTATCTTTGTATCTCAGCCTGTTTCCACCTTTTGAAAAGGCCTCTTTAATTTTTCTGTTCCTTTTCCTTAATCTTATGTGACATTCTGTACCTGAGCACTTCTGGCAATTCCTGAGCAAGCTTTCCCTGCCTGCAGAGTCTGTTTTGGCTCATCCTACTTCCACAGTGCAGCTGGGCATGCTAGATTGAATTTCTTTGCTTCATACTTGCCAGCTGCCAGACTTTAATCTCTTTCTAAAACTAAGAATTATCAAACTCAACTTTTTCTCTCATTACCGTAACAGAGGCCCATATGGCAGATTTACATAGGGAGACAAAACAAAGCAATTCTGCAATTATCCCCAAAGCAAAGGCTTCTGTGTGGAATCAGCCAGTCCCACTGCACAGATTTGGTGGAGCAGTCTCATGTGTTTTTCTGACAAAGTGGTAGACTAAGCTGGGCACTGACTGAGAGCACTGAATTTTAATCTGGTTTTCACCGCTGACTGTCACTGTGTCCTAGGGTCAGTTTTTTTTAAGCTTAGACTTCAGAGCCTGCAGAATGAAGGCTGCCTTTCCATGTCTTGTTGGTCTTTGTGCAACGCTGCTGCAATAGGCTCTAAATCATAGGCATTACTGTATCAAAAGCTTTCATGAGATGCTGGCATATTCATAGTCTAGAAACAGTCTTTTTTTTTGCTTAAACACATTAGAAGACCTCAGAAATTTTCTGCTCAGCTTCTGAATTCTCATAGACTCATTTTTACAGCAAAATGCTAGGGGGCAAGAAAGCTTTCAAATTGCAGTTATGACGACTCAATTCTGTCCTTTAGAAGGGCGTTATATTCTTACTTTGAGGTAAAGCTGTAGGAAACCAGCAGGTTCTTCTGAGTCTGAATAATGAGAGCTGACAGAGACAGCTATAAATGGATACGTTGTTAGTCTAGGCTGGTTTGGGGCAGCAAAGGTGACAGGAGCATAGAATAGTTGAATTCTAATCCAGATTTTGGTGAAACACGTTAATTATAAAGCTTTATGTCGCTTCTGCTTCTTGAACAGCGCATTTTATTTTGAGGATAGCCCCTGTGCCAGAAGGAAACCACAAATATGAAGGCATAACTAATTCAAAATTTACTACTACTTTAATGTCCAAGAGAGTGCCTCTGACCAACTTCTCTGTATAGGTTCATCAATAATTTGATGTGATAGGTATAGATAAGGAGTGTGGTTTTCCCTTTTTGGTGTCATTGTAAATCTGAACTTGATAAAAATTGTGCGGATGTTGCTGATGGAATAGCTAGCAGAAAAAAATGTCTTAGTGCAGTATGTATTTTATCATTTATATCAAAATTTTGTCAATGGATGGATAAGAGGGTAAAAAAGTTGAGTGAACTAAAAGTGAAATATACCAACATGTCACTTTTCTTCAAATGTTTCTCCTTACTTTACTATGGCAGATGTCTTTTTGGTATTTGATTATTGAATTGAATCCAAATATTTCCCTTTCAGAACCCGGAATACAGGCCGTTGCTCCTTCAGCAAGACTGTTTCCCAGTCTTTTAAGTCTGACTGTGAATTTGTTACTTCTGTTGATAATAAGCAGCCCATAATAAGCATGGTATTGACCGCTGTGACCCTGGGGTGTGAGGGACTCAGCGGCGCTGTTGCTGCCCTTTCTGCTTCTGCTTTGTAACTTCGTCTTGGAAGCCACACTGCAGGTCTTCTCAAGTGCTCAGCTGCTCGTTTAAGGTAAATAATGGGAAGCAGAGTAACTGTAAATGACTGGATAGGACTGGTGTTGTCACTGCAATGTGATTTATATGGCTGTTTTCCATCTCAGCAAGCTTCCATGGTTTCAGCTATCAGTTGGATCCCAAAATGACTTGAATGGGTGTATGTGTTACATAAGTGACAAAGTAGCTGTGTACCTGCTGTGAAATAATTTTGAACCCTTGTTTCTCTCAGTCAGACCGCCCGATTGCTGCTCTGCAGTGCACGTTTTGCAATGCACAGTGCCCTATGCCAGAGTTGCTAAGGTTATACTACGCTCTACTGCAGTTAGAAACAACATCTTTAGAACTGATATCTCATCCTGTAAGACAGGTGTTATTAACAAAAACATAGAGAGGGGAAAGAGAGCGTGAGTGCCTGTGAAGCTTCTCTCCCTGTTGTGTTGTTCAAGAGATAACGACAAGAGGCTGGCAAGAGTATCCCACTGCACAGTGACATTTCAGGGAAAGCAGGCTGTGGCTGCAGAATGCACAATATGCTGGCAGCCAGAGCTCTGGAAATATACTGGGTTTGTACAAGTTTGTCATGTGTGCTCAGACTGCATGCGTGTTCAGCCCGAGGCACTGCCTCTGCACTTTGTTCTTGAGCAGCAGTGCAGTTCTGCAGATCACTCCCTGCTTGTCTGCAAGTTCCCTCCTCCTGGTTCGCTTCAAAGAGGTTTTGATACATACCTACTTTCATTTGGAGAAACAAGCTTTAGAAGCTACTACCCAGGTGTGGACCACATACTTCCACATACTCACTGGGGTCAGGATGTCCTGAATCAGTGAGTGTCACACCACAGAGTTCTGCAAAGCATCCATATGGTAGGATTCATTGGTAGGATGTCATGTGGCTGTCAACAGCTCCTGTATTGTCCTATTCAGCTCCTTGTGCTAAATTCAGAATGAAACTTCCTATTTACTGTCGGCCACAAGCTCTCAGTTGATTCTGCTGTTCAGCTTCTTTTTCCTCGCCTGCTCTGGTGTAGTACATTTTGTCTCTTGAATTCAAGACAATAATTTATTGACTAAAGATAAAAACAAAGGAAGCAGATTATGAGCATCTCTAAAAATCCTTCATGTACTATAGTTTTGATGTTTGTGGGGTCTTTTTGCATGTGCACTTGTGCACTTAGGGATAAAATTAAAAAATACCACGTATTAACAATGTCACACTGCTTCTCCTCTATGCAAATTGACCTTCAATTTATGTGAAGCAGCAGGCACTGTGTCCTTGCTTGCAAGTCACACAAGTTTTATGAGAGCTGTGCTGTGTGAGCTCACTAGCTAATAGAAATGTGTATATAAAAATAGAGAGAAAAGTCAGAAAGGAGAAAGACCTTCAGAGTAGCAGTGCTATTTGACATCACATATCCTTCTTCCCCCAGGTCTCATTGTTCCCTACGTATGTAGTTGATGTATAATCTCCATTTCTAGTGTTCTTATGGTCCTGTTTCAGGAGTCCTTGATGTCCCTCCATGTCCTTTTATTTCTGTTTTTCTATGGAATATTGAGATCCTCCAGGAGAGAATTTTAGCAGGAGGGACACACACCCTGGTGATGCGTGGGGGCCTGCAACCCCGCACGGATCATTCCCAGGATCACTGGAGGGCTGTTGCCTCTCTCCTGGGAGCCCCGGAACACCTGGCAGCTGCAGCCCTGAGAGATCATCCATGTCATTGCCCTATCTTCTCAGCAAGGTCTGAAATAGCTTGTTACTTCTTTTAGAGAATGCATATACGGAACGTGATAGCTGAAGAAGGAAGTATGTAGCAAGTTTTAGGCATTTAGAGAATTAAGTAAGGTAAGACAGGCATTGCTGCAGCTTACGGTTTTGCAACTTGTGACTCAGCCCATTCTGTTAAGAAAATTGCATGTGGCTTGTGACTACTGTTGGTAGTGAGTTTTGGGAAAGGTTGTCTCCAAACTTATCCTTTAAGACAAAGGGATCGTGATGATACAGTTGTGAATTAGCGGAGGAGCAGATGTGCAGAAATAGGCAATGTTCATACACAGAGTGTGCCCCTGAGTAGCTGCTTGTGCTTGGTAAGTGTTTATTGCCAGGATTAATTACACTTAGCACCTTGTTTGGCTATGTTGTGACCCCAGTATGTAGGAAGGAGTTTCCATAATTCCAGAACATTGAAACACTTTCTAATAAGGGATTTGACAAAAATATTACTGTAATAGTAGGTAAGGTTCAGAACAGCGCCTAGAATTATTTCTATTGCTTATCAATCCATTGAAGTGGTTGGACTTCTGGGATGGATATATTTGCTGACTTTATGAATAACAACTAGTGTTCAGACAGTGATAAACTTAGAACTGATTGCTTCTTCGCCACTCAAAAACCTTCTGGCAGTTAATAACAAAATGGCCTCAGATACCAAACAGGAACAGACATAACTCTAATAAACTGGAGGATCCACAATTCACATGCAGGATCTAATTGAAATTTGCCTCTTTCTCTAGGAGGGTGCAGCGATCTGGCTACTTCTTCTGAATATCAAATACAAGACACAGAAAGACTTCTCAAGCATGTGTTGGGCTAAAAGCTCTTCCTCCTTTACAAAACTAACTTGCATGCAGTGCATTAAGGGCACCTGGAGTCCAGTGGAAATATCTATTTTTAGGAGGGAAACATCACATTAACACAAATTACTGTACTTGAAGTGTAATAACAGCCTAGGTTTCTTTATTGGCTTGTGTGTCATCTAGTTCATGGAGAAATCTCTCATGTAGTAAAAAAGAGGGACCAAAGAATTCCCCACACCAAAACAAAACATAAAAGGCCATAAATAAATAAAAATTCAGGAATGTAGCACTAAGGAGTCTGTGGAATCAAATAGAGGTACAGAGTTCCCCACTGTTGTGCCTAGAGTGAAAACTTCAGCAGAAGCTAAGGTGTCTTCTAAAGAGCTGGTCAGGGATCTTCCATGAGGAAGTACTTAACTAGGATTCCGCTTGGGCTTATAGCATAGGAGGGCTAACATGCTCTTAATAGAATGATCTTTCCTTTCTATTCTGTGATAATTGACCTCTGCTTAATGTTTATGTTCTGAAGTGAGTTAGTAATGTAGTGTTTTTAGTTAAAGAATATTTTTCCTTTATATTAAAGGAAGATGAAGTATCCTAACTACAGCTCTTCAGGTAGATTGAATTTGGGAGCATGTACGTGAGTATAGAAGACAATGTAATAGAACAGAAAGTATGCTAATAGGCATATAAATAAAAGGAAAACAAATAAAGAAAAAAAGATGTATAAAAGAATATGAAATAATTACATGCAAGATTTTCGTATTTCTAGGAGAAAAAAATTTCTGTCTTGGTTGTGAGATTCATGTTCTTGAATGTGGAAAACTTTTACGCTTTCATGTATTTTGTGGTTACTGCTATTTTAACTCAACTGGAAGATATTTTGATCGTACTATATTATAACATTTAAATATACATGGAGCTATAAATGCCACACATCTGCTTATTGACTCATCACCAAATTTGAAGTGGACACTACCTTGTGGGTTTTTTGGCTGAATGATTGTTTGATTTTTGATTCATTCTCAATGAAAAATTCATACCTGTTTTCCAAATATGTGTTGTTTGTAGTTGCTTATCCACAAGTGTTTTGCTCATTTTTCTAACAATTGAATGACTTTGTCATTTACAGATCAAGTCTCAACTTTCTGCAAAGTCTCCAGGCCTTGCTTTAGTGTTTTCTGGGAAATCAGTTCTTGCCCCTTTGGCCTGTTTTAGCTCATTCTATAATTTTCATGCCTTTTCAGAGGCTTAGAGATTTTTCATTTGTTCCATCTTGTTCCACAGGAGTGTCAGTTTATAACATACCTCTTGGTAGAAGCCACCCTTTGCCAGTATCTATGTGTCAATATCTATGTACCAATATCTATGTACATCCAAATGGTGGTATATCTCAGGAGTTTGCAGGACAGCAGGTAGCTGAGAGCTCAACCACAGTACTGTAAAAAGTAGCTAAAATCTGCACCTTTGCAACAGCTTTTTCAGAGAAATTATCAACCAAATAATCAGTGATGAATCTTTCTAGATGAATTGTATAAAGGTCTCCTAAGACTGTCCACTGAATCCTGGCATAATATTTGTTCTGTGATATAGTTAAGGCGTGAGTTAAAGAACTTAGCCTATTTCAAAAGCTGAAATTTTCTGTTCCACATGACCATTTATAATAGTCTCATTAAGGGATCTAGTATAAGACAATATTGTTAGACTCTCCTAGCTTGTGGGACTATAATTGCACAAGGCCACTGAAGTTGTTCTTAGAGTGTTTTTTGGTTTTTTTAATCAGATCAAAGCAGATCTATTTCTACTGTGCTGAAATTTCCCACAGTAAGTCTCAGAACACGACTGCTAGGATGGCCCCCTGCCTTGTGCTGCTTAGGCTGCACTGTGCCTGCTGTCAGGCTTAGGCTTCTACACATCGCATTGCATGCTGTTTTCCAGTGATATTTTACTGGCTTTGACCTGGCTTCCAGTTTTTTTTCTTCTCATTCTCTTTCATCATCTTCTTTCAAGGACATATGACCTTTTGCTTGGCTCAGTCACTCTGGTTTTACATATTAATTTTCCTGCTTAGAAGCATCAAACTGAACCTGGCACACTGTCTGCCTCTGAAGAGGAAGGTGTGAAATTTCCCACAGGTTTCTTCTAACTTTTTTTTATCCTCTCTTTCTAGAATGATTTATTGACTGGTCAAGAGACTATTTTAAGCACACAGAATACAAATAGTATATGTTTGTACTAGAGGTTGTTCTCACTGCTGTTGAGGTCATGAGCACAATAAGAAATAAAAGTAGAGTATGGCTATGATTCTAGGGCTTTTATGCACTTGGTTCAAAGTATGGGTTATAATGACCCGCAGGAGATGAACAAAGGGCTAAACAATAAACCGAAGTCTCCCAAACAATAGACTATTGATGTGCAATTAGGCTATGTTCCACGTACCTTGCAAAACGTCATAGTCATTAAAGCAAATACACAGAATTAAGAGCAATAATAATGAAGCTTGTGCTCTGAACAGCTCAGTGTGCTGCCTTCCCATCTGTAGTTCTTGTACTCTCTACAGGGAAAATATTCTGTGAACTTAAGGGAAAAAAAAAAAGGCATACAATTGCCCATACTCAAATTTATTCATTAAAATGAAAAAGCCACAGCACTAAGTCTGTCTCTAAATACAAATTGAAAGTCATTTATGTGGCCTCCAAAGCAAGGAGTTTTGTCCAGAGCCAGTGCCCTGAAGTGGAATTTAACCCTGGAAACCAAGCTGTAGATATAAGCACAGTGAAGCAGTGGGTGGTGTGTTTCAGCAGTGATGAGTAACAGTGGGTCATTTCTTCTGGTGCAGGTTTTGGAGGGCATAGCATGCGGGCTCTTGTTCGTTGCTTGTAAAAATGCGTAGTTAATAATGGTGACTATGTTGAAAAATTGTGCTTTGTAGCTGAGAATTTGCTCTATCAATTAGTGTTATTGTGCTCTTTGTACCTGTTGTAATTTCAATGGAAATAAATAGGAGGCATTACTTTGTGAGCAACCCAAACAGATAAAAAGGGATGGTTTTACCAGGCTTTTGCATGATGTGTACGTGTATATGGGAGATGGAATATAAGTGCCTTCCTTCCACTATTCAGAAAGATGCTGAAAGAGAAGGCTACAGTGGAGTTGCTGTCTTTGGTTACTGTTCTTCAGTATTTCCTTTTTTTTTCTTTCTCTAAATATATGATGTAAAAAAAAAAAGGTAGGACAGGGATTATATTTGTTTATTTGTTACCTGGGGATGGGCTCATCAAAGTCATCAAGACTGTCTTGAATTGAAAATAATTAGCTGTTTTATTTTATAACTAGATTTTTTTAATTGGTGTGATGTTTGGTTTTTTCCTGAGTTACAAGTAACGGACAGAAAAGAGGCAGTTTGAGCTTTGTGGACAGGGGCAGAGTAATCGAATGAACATCCTCCTTTTTCATATCTACTAGTTAGCAGGAAATAACTTATTGCATTTAGATGTCGTCAATAAACTGACAGTGTTAAATCAGTGCGTGGCTTTTATGATATGTATTTAGAAGTTGACAATTTTATTATTTCATCTTTTCAGAAAATTCTGTTATTTTCCATTATTAGAGAAGGCTTGTTTCATATTATTATTTTTTTTAAGCTGGCATATGGTTAAGTAGAATACGCCAAGGTACAACTACCCAAATTGCTGCTCTCCAAATTACTGTATGCATCTTGTGTTCATCCTTTCACTCTGCCTTGTGTGCAACCATCCACTGCCTCCAACCACCAGAAGAGTCTTGAGCCTTTTCTTGCAAAGCAGGGGAATGTGAGAAGACAAATAAAGCAAAATTGTTCCCCGTTACTTTTGCTTTCACCATCAGCTTTTGAAATGTTCTTAAGAGGGTGATGCATATCAGTGGCAGAAGTTCAAAGGTGTTGGAGAAATCCAATCTGTGAGCAATGCTTTTTTGGTCTCCTGAAACTTACTGAGGAGTTATTATTAAAATTATTATTGGAATTTAATTGTATATACATTTTGTACATAAGAAGCAACTGTGAATTCATAATCATTTATGCCTTTATTTACTTAAATAATGTAGTTCAGGGTGACACGGAGCTGACATAAGAGTAACTAAGGTAAGCTCTGCAGGTTTCTCTGCCATAGCATCATGATATCACTGTATCCAAGTGTTGTCAATAGTGTAGTCCTTTGCAGCATGCAAACAAAGTAGCCTTTACTGGCCCTTTTATTTGAAAGAAAGCCATTACTTTGGATTCTGTCTCTCCCCAGATTTATTTTTTAATTTACAGACAATCAGAATTTAAAAACAAAACCCGAAACACCCTTATTGGAAAACCACTAATTCAGAAATTAGGCTTTTGGTGAAACTGAAAGCCAGATTTGCGGGATTACTTCTTCCTGGTTTAAGTTTTCACTGGTAGCAGCAGATTTTAGCAGTTGCAGTTATTTTCTTCCAGATGCTTCATTACTTCAGCAACTTAAGTTGAAATTCTTTAATGTGCTAATAGTTTAACATTTAATTATGTTTAAAAAAGGCTCAGAGTCAATGTTTCTAAAGTCAAATAATATTTTTAAGCCAGTTTTTCTATTAGCTGAAATACTTTGCCAATTTATTTCAGCTCAAGGTTTGGAAGTGAACTGTTTAGAGAGGTTGTTTCCATAGAATCATAGAATCATAGGGGTTGAAAGGGACCTTAAGAGATCAAGTCCAACCTCCCTGCCAAAGCAGGTTCCCTACACCAGGTCACATCGGTAGGTGTCCAGGTGGGTCTTGAATATCTCCAGAGAAGAAGATTTCACAACTCCTTTTGGCAGCCTGTTCCAGTGCTCCGTCACCCTCACCGTAAAGAAGTTCTTGCGCGTATTCATCCAAAGCCTCCTGTGCTGCAGTTTTTGTCTGTTCCCCCTTGTCCTGTCTCCACACACTGCTGAAAAGAGTCTGGCCTCGCCACTTTGTCCCCCCCACCTCAGATATTTATAAACCTGGATCAGGGCCCCTCTCAGTCTTCTTTTCTCAAGGCTCAAGAGACCCAGTTTGCTTAGCCTTTCTTCATAGGGGAGATCCTCCTGGCCCTTCGCCATCTTTGTGGCCCTGCGCTGGACTCTTTCCAAGAGATCCCTGTCTTTTTTGTAGTGGGAGCTCAGAACTGGACACAGTACTCCAGATGAGGCCTCACCAGGGCAGAGCAGAGGGGGAGGATCACTTCGCTTGACCTGCTGGCCGTGCTCTTTTTTAATGCATCTGTTTTGATGCTCTCTGATCTGGTACTTTCCCTAGGAAGAACAAGATGAACATTTTTCTATTCCATTACTAAGGAAGTCAGATAATGAGTTTTAGTCATAGCTACTTAGAGATTAAAGACTTGCTGTCTTCCTTCTCAGTACTGAGTGAATCAGTTTGCTGCTGGATTTATTTTTCCTTTCAATCCTAGGCATTAATTGCTGCTTTATTTAAATGTCTGTGGTGCCTGTAATTCCCATATTACTAGTACCTTTACTCTGGAATTTATGTGTTGTTATGCTTTAAACAGACATGATGTTTCTGTGAGTTTACACTTCATTTGTTGGTGTCATCATACTCTTTCACATGCCACAGTGAAATTTAGGCTCCTTAGCCTGAGACAAAATGAAAAGTTAATATATTCCTCTAGACGCTTTTCAAATATGAGTTCCAAATCCTCCTCTTCCTGACTCTCAATTAACCTCTGTTCAGCCCTTTATTAGATTTGTCTTTGTGCTTTTAAGAGAGCTGTTAAATTTGGAGTTAAATGGATTCACTTGGGTGATGTGTTCTGTCAAATGCTGTGTCTTGATGTCATTGCTGCTCTTCTGCTGAGCGGCAGCTTTCTTGTGTGACAGGTTCATGAAGGAAATTGCAGCAGAGCGAAACACACTTTGGTAGTGAAAGCTGGGAAATGCTTCTCTCAGAGCACATTGTAGCCTTCTGTTCCTTCATGACACAGAGTTCTCCTTGGCCTTAAAAAATTAATACTGGATTTGGATTCAGACTATACTGGTTTCTGACGTTTACACACTGGAGATGGCTTACCTGAGTCAAATGAAACAAGCTGAATTTTTTATTTGTGTTGGTTGGCTTGGACTTTTTGTTGTGCATGTTTTCCTGTTTTTAGTTCCTTTAGGGGATTGCTTGCTTCTGTTGTTGCTTTTTTTGTTGTTGTTTTTTTCATTTTTAGCTGTATACTGCTCACTTAGCCCAGCCCTAATAGGGCCTGTATGCTCCAGAGCAGATGTGCACCTGGAGGCATTTGGCCTTCCTGGCCGCTTCTTCCCTTTTTCATTGCTGGGTTAGTGCTTTTTCTCTTGGCACTTTGTCACACTGAACAAATGTGCAGATTTAGCACACAAAGCCTGAGCATTTAGCTCTGCTTCCTCCGCTGTCAGTGGGCAAACAGGAATAAGAACTACAGCAATAGCTTATGTTTTCTGGCTTCTCCTTCAGCTCTGTGATGCTACTTAGACTGTCTCTTGTAGGTTGCAGTAAGTGAATGCTGATATCATGATAAATTTAGGAAACCACAAATCTTAGGTTTATACAACTAATTCAGGGTTTAGTTCTCTCGCACTGATTCTGGTCAATCATAATCTCATATCTACCTAGACTTTTTCCCAACTGATTCTGTGATTCAAAATAATCTCATGATAAGTGGTCCGCAAGTGCCTAATTAGGCTGTATGCCAAAAGCACGTTCTGCGGATAATTGAATATGCCAGCTTAATGCTTTAGAAGTGACTTAGCCGTGTTAAGATATTGGGAAGGCATTTCTGAGCTGCCTGCTGCAGACGAAAGCAGATTTCTTCTTATGGACCATATCAGTTCTGGCTGTTGTCTGTGATTTGTAGTAAAAAATCTTTAAATTTGTAAATCCTTGATCTTCCATTGAGCATGTATTCATGTTCACTCCATTAGCAATACTTGTGGTCAACAGCAAAGTGGAGTTGTTCTCTTCTAGCTGTAAGGTTAAGGCTTGATTTATTTCTGTAAATTCATTCTCATGCAATGGAGGATGCCAATGCTGAACTTCCTGACTTTCCCAGGAAGACGGGATCACTTTGGAGATGTGATCACATGTAGTTTTAATTTCAGTGATGCTTCCTGACGTTCTCTCAAGAAAAAAAGTATTTAGTGCACAGTCCAGTAGCCACAGTGAAATATAGACCCAGTGTGAAATAATGTATTATTTCCTTAAGGCAGGGAGTTACCAGTATAGATCACATATCTGACAAGTAGAGTGAATAAAAAGATGCCTATTCTGTATCAAGATTTGAATATTTCTAAGACTTCTGGGTATTTCAATTTGTTTCTTTCAGCACTGTTCATTTTTAAGGGGAGATTTTCTCTGTTTGTTTAAATCTGCAGTGGGAAGAAAGCTCCATGTGCAGCATGTTTCACATTGTAGCTGTGCTGCCTACAGCACAGTTCTGTTGAAAAAATACTATCTGGTATTATGGCAAACTTAATTGATGATGTAACAAGTACTTGAGTTAAACTGACTAAATTGTTTTTTTTTTCCTGTCTTTGCTGGTGCATGGCTACGTGATTTTATCTGCCTCAAGGTTTGTCTCCATGTGGCTCATTTTCACCTCCTGAACCTGCATGGCTTTCTATTTATGACATCCAAATTAGTTGCCATGGAAATGATTGCAGCATTAGGAATGGAGAGTGCTAGGTGGCAGCAGCAGGAACAGAGCATGTTTCAGATGGGAGGAAAGAAAACGAAAAAAAGGTTGTATATAAGTGGTGTAAGTGGATGTGCTAAGCAGTAAGTAAGGGAGAAAAAAGTAACTGAAATTTAAGATGTAAGAAGAATTGGTTGACAAATGTCTATGTTTTCATTTGGATACCTGCACCTTACACTCTTGATGACTGCCCAGAGTAGGTTGCTTGTGCGTAACTGCTTGCCTGACATGCTCAATAGAAATCATGACCTCTGTGTTTGTGGGGACAGAATGCCAGCTTTAGTGAGACATATTTTAGAATTAGCTGCAGGAGAGGAAGAAAGGTCCTGTGTGAAGCAGATGTAAGAATAAAGACTAGGAGGTCTCCTTTGCTGTCCCAAAACTTGATGCAGCCCTTTATGCTATGCAACAATAAACAGTATATGATAAGTGTAGTTAGAGAAGGGGCTGGTTCTCTGTTGCTGTACTTGCTTTTTTTGGGTTGTTTTTTTTTGTTTGTTTGGTTTTTGGTTCAAGAAGGAGCTGTCCTGGGGTATTTTAAGGCTTGTTCAGACTTGATTAGGGTAAGAACAAAATAAAACTTGTAGTGGTATTGTCAAGAATAGGCCAGGCTGGCTTTCAACTACAACACTGATTTTCCCAAAGGATTTATGAGTACAATTCTGTCAAATGCATCTTTTGTTCTCTATGATTACAGTCTTTCTAGCTACATATCTACATTCATAGTGATGGGAGACTGACAATCTCTTTGCATGTGGGTTAGGAAGAGTGCTTAGTTGATAGAGTTGTGTGATTATTGATAAGTAAAAGGGCATGGTAGACTAAATTTCGTATAATGCAAGGGACAGTATTTAGATCTGTAATTGTTATTTCCTATACTCAAGAAAAGTCTGGAAGTTTAACAGAGCGTTTATAAGTACCTGTTTTCTCACTATAGGAAAAAAAATGGAATGCTAATAAATCACACAAATTCTGAAAAAAGAGTAAAGGAAGAAATAGAGTCAATCTGATTTCCTCTTACTCATTCCTCTTTTAAGAAGTAAACAGTTGTAATGATTGCAGTATACTGTGACTAGGCTGTACAGGAAAGGGAATAATTTAATGTCTTTTTGATCTCTCTGCTAATGGTCTGGTACAAGCTATCAGCACAAGCCTTAATGTGTATGCTGCTAAAGAAACACACCTATAAGGGCAATACTTGAAAAATGCAAGTCGAACAGGATTCATAATGGGAAACTCTCGGAATCTGTCAAGGTTTTGACTTTAAAGAGCATGTACTGGTTTATACGACCTTTGCTACATGGTGGTTACTGAAAGAAGTTAGGAATTATTTCTTTTATCTTTCTTGATGCATGTAAGCAATAACTAATGACATTAGCTAAAAGAAAGGGTGACTGAAGGACCAGAATTTTGTCATCTTTGCCAAAACAATTGTGGTAACTTCGATTATATATGCATGTACACTTTAACTCACTGAGGTTTGAAGGACTATTGTATTGTGTGTTTTTTTTCTCTCACATCAGAGCAAGCTTTCAAACAGAAATAGTTCCTTCAAGTGATTCTAACATAGCGGTAAATTCTTAGTTTGCCTCTGTTCCTGTAAGTAGTCACTGGCCAATTCCCTGATAAGTTGTTTATGACAAATGCCAGTATATGTTAGTGAGCTACATTCAGCATGTCAAGCCTCTGCTGCTGAAGCAACTAGAGAAGACCTGTGTTGTCATATCCAAGGAGTCCCATCTTTCTTTGGGACTGGATTTGTATTCAGTGGCTTGGGAAAAGCCAAATAAACTGTTTTCTGAAATAAAATTGGGAAAAACATACCTAAGCCCTTAGTTTGAATTCACTACAGGGGTTAGGCACACATTTATTGCCCTGAGTCTTCCTGTTACTGTTTCCATGCTTAACGCTGACTATATGCTGGCTTGAACCCAATCTCAGACAATAATGATGTTGCTGGTTTGAAGAACTGGACTTGGGGATTAGACGTATTAGGATCACTGCTTGAATGGGAAGCAATAACGCTACCAAACTCAGACAGTTTAAGTCAGCTGCAAACATAATATAAATTCAACAGACATGAAAATCAAGGTTAACATGTGACATTTTTAAAGGGAGTATGTGTAGGAGTAAGTTTATATAAAACTACTGCCTTTTGCTCAAAATGAGGCAGGAAATTACTTTGTATTTACTCTTTTTTCTGTGTGATTACATTCAGTGGTATTGAGCAGAGACTTGGTAACACGCTTTCACGTACATGCTTTGGAATTCTAGCAATGAAAAACATAAAGCTGAAGAGCTCACCAGCAAACACTAAGCTTCCAGTGCTCAAGTATAGTATTCCCAAGCATTAAAAGTGAAAGACTCACTGTACAGGTAAGACGCATTCCTATTCTTACGTATCAGATATATAAAGTAGGGCTATGCTTTAAGATGCTTTGCAGAGAGCAAGTATGATCTAGAACTCTGATACTGTTCATTGCAGAGCAGAATTAACATATAAACTACAAGTTCAACAGCACATTGTTTTTAAATGATTTTGTAAATAAAAATGTAGTACTTGTTCATAATACCTAGAGTTTTCATTTGACCAAATTTGCATCTTAAGTAGTACGTAACAAGGAACAGTGATAAGGTTAACAAAACTCTTCCCCTGTAGCATTTCAGTGTATGGAAGGAGAAATGAAAGTTGAACTGTATGTTTAGCACCGGTTGATCCAGCTGGAGGGAAGGAAGGTTCAGGGAAGGGAGGACAGGCGCTCAGCAGCCAGATGAAGCCAGAAATGAGCACAGACATATGGGGTGGTTTTTGTGTTTGTTTTTAGCATGATACAGAGGGTCTTGCCACAGCTGTGTATGATGGTGACTTCTCTAAGTTTCTTTGAAAAAAATGCTGTGGCAAATACCAAAAAAAAAAAAAAAGGGTGTTGTATGCTTCTACGGTGTCACTCCCTGTATCTCAGCCCACAGATTACCACCTTCTTCTTGTGTAATAGGATCTAGGGAAGTCAGCAAGTTAGTATCCTTTCTGGGCAAAAGAAAAGCATTGTTTTCCTCTGACGTGTAGTAGTTCTCTCACTTCAGCCATGACAGTGGCCCCAGCCACAACCTATGCACAGAGGAAAGGCTCCTGCTGTCCTGTCTGCCCTCACCATGGGACAACCTGTCTCTGTTCTTCTTCTGCATGGGCAAAACTCTTGCCAAGATGTCAGTGCCCACTGTGACAGTAGGCCTTAGCCTTTCTGCAGTTAGAATATCTTAGGAAACAGCCCCAGGCTTCCTGAAATAACACAGACTCTAAAAGAGCCTTGAGATTTTAGGACCTATCAGTAAATGACATTGGCTTTGAGATACTGCCCTTTATTTTGTTACCTCAAGTCAATGAGAGCTGTGGCGTCCTTGTATCTCTGCTACTGATCAGTTTTATTGTGGGTTTGCTTCAGTACTTTCACAGGGCAGATAAAACCTTAGCTATGTCTGTGACAGTGAACACTAAATTTCTTATTTACTCAGTCCAGCTTGCTCCTGTGAACACTCTCATTCCTCTGAGGCTCATAATCTCTATTTGCTCTTCTTTTTAACATCATCCTTAACAGTGAAGATGTTGCAGGCAGAATTCTTAGCTAAAAATAATTTGACTCAGAGTCAAGTTAGATACCTAAAGCTTGAAAAAGCTCCACTTTTGCAATGCAGTAATAAAAAAACTTCAGTCCATGAAGTTCAACAGCATGATATAAAAAGCATGCTTGTATCTACTGCTACCTACCAATTTTTATGGAAAACCAGAGAATTAGTATGCTGTAGGACTTGATCTTTGAACAAACAGCTGAAGTACTGGAGTTGATAGTGGTATGTTCTGTGCTATGAGGACACCTGATAACAGTAGTCTGTGTATTCATCAATATACTGTTTTAAAACAGCTTTTCGTCTTCTACTTTATTCTTACTAGAGTTCTATAGTCAAGCTTCCATTTTGAACTTGCATCAGATTTCAGTGGTTCCAGCGAGGTTTCTTCCTTTCTGCAGCAGTGAATCATGAGGGAGTTAAGTTATCTTTGGCTGAAGACCTGCCCTGTTTTTTCTGAAGGGTTGCAGAGCAAGAGTTGTCATTAGACTTCCTCTATCATTAGATATTTCCTTACTGAGTTCTATGAGATGAGGTGCTACATTACTTCAAATTTAAAGCTGTTGTCAAATATAATAGTATTGCAGATTTGTACTTTCAACTTTAAAAACATTCCAGAGAAGTCTACATGAGTGTGAGTGTAAATAAATATGGGTTTAAAAGGATGATGGTGCTTACGAGGAGTCCTTTAGGAGTTTGATGTCTTTTGATATAAGATGAGGAACTTCTCAAAGAATCTTAAATTGCTGTATGATCTATAGCCTCTAAATGCTTTATGCTACACTAACATAATGCATGTAAGGGATATGACTTTAAATAATATATTTCTTCTAGCCTTAAAACGTAGCAGCATAGGTCTTATGAGGACATAACATGCATCAGCCCCAGCATCTGCTATTGCTCTGCTGGATTTCCCAGCAGTGTTTGGCTGAAGAGCACTTTGAGTAGATGAAATAAGATTATAAGAACAAAATAATTTTCTTTTTAATAGTGAGACCATATGCAACTTGCCCTCAGTAAAAAGGAAAAGATTTCTTGCAGTTACTTTCCTGTGTTTTACCTTCTGAGGGTGACTCATTTTAATTTTTCTGTCATTTAGAGAAGGCCTGTTGGTAGTGTATATTAACAGCAGCAGAAACACACTTCTTTCCTTAGTTGACAGTCCAGTGAGTTCACATCTGCAGGCAGAAATGGCTTTTACTCTAAGTATTTTTTGGTTTCCAGTCTAAATGTATTATGCAAATAAATCACCTCATAAAAACGTAACAAATGTTTGTGTAGGTTTTTTTAAACAGCCCCAGACACGATAGTTCAGGAAGCTAGTGTTATTTTAAGAGTGTAAGAAAGCAGCAGCTACGGCATAATGGGATCTGGGTTTTATGCAAATAAAACCATTATACCCATTACTGGAGCATAACAAAGGAGAAAGACCTCTGCACTTACGGATATATGAGAAGTGCTTTATTTATTATAACTCTCGGAATTTTCTTACTGTATCATGTGGTCTCTAAAGAGTAGGGTTTTATACTGCTGAGAAGAGCCCTTGGTGTGTTAATAAGGTGCTGAACAAATGACTTGTGCAAAACAGATGTTCTTCTGAGACTTTGTTTTGATGCCTCATAACTCCGCAGCAGCTCAATATAGTCTTGACATTATAAAAAACTGCACTTTGATATATGTAGTTAAAATAACATCAACATGGAATATGGGATAGTTCTTTTTATGATTAAACTGATCTTAAACTTGGCAAGGTGATTGTGTCTTAAGTAACTAATAATACTTGGCTATGGATCTATCTTGAGGTCACCACTCTTTTTACTCCTGAGCTGGACAGAGGAAGTATATTAGTTTTTGAAAGGCCTCACACCCTTTGAAATTACCAAAAGCAGGACAGTAGTTCTCAGCTCTTAGTGTTTTTATTTAGATACCTTGATCAACTCAGTTGTCAAGTGTTTCAGCAACTTAGTTTAACACTTAATTTTGACTTGCATCTCAAAAGATTTGCTTCCAAGTTTTAGCACTGGAAAAACTTCCTTGCACAAGCAATGAATGACAGGAGAGAAAATTTGCCTTGCAAGAAGGCTGCATGTATTTGCCAGTCAAAAGTTGTCTGACCTCCATGAAGTGAGTTGTGCTCCTCTAGAACTCACCAGCAATGATGTCAGCTGAGAGCTCCATAATGCCTTTCAGACCATGACCCCCACCTTTCTTTCCTGCATACTCAGCCTTGAGGGTAGAATGAGCCCTGATGCTGGCCGTGCTGAGCCTGTACTGCATCTTGAAGGGTCTCCCTGTTTCCAGATTTCTAGTGTCAGCTCTAGACCTCTAAGTAGTGATGTTGGCACTTGTGTTGGGGCAAACGCAGGGAATAGTAAGGAGTGCTAAAAGCGAGTCTTTAAAAGTAGTTCAGTGAAGCACTCTAGCATCTGGTCCTTGTAGATGACAGAAACCTATTTTTACTGGCCCGAGAGTATCAGTTACTCTGCAAATTGAGAATATTAAAGCCATTTTTTTGGAGTTCATTTTGCTTTACATAATTATCAAAGTATCATCCGGTTGATAATAATGAACACTGCATTCTGAGACAAGACATTACGGAGTTGGCTTAGTGTAATCAGAATGAGTTATTTCCTATAAACAGTTTTCTAACCAAAAGCTCAACGTGTGCTTGGGAAATGCTTTCCACTGAGGGGTAGACTGAAATTGGGTGACAGACAGATGTCTGACAGTGAGTATTACAAAGTTAATGGAGTTACTCACACAGCAGAATCATAAAGGTGATAAAGGTTTACATGCTTGAGACTCTGTGGACTTAGTTATTCAACATATGCATATTTTAAAATATCCTGAACCAGAATAGTTTTATTAGCTCACAAGTGTCTTATCAAATCATATATGCTGTCACTTGCAGTAACTTGGAACTGTGCAGATTCAGGTGCATGCAATACTGTGCAGGAATCAGAATTACCCACCAGTAGGGAAGGGATGCCATAGGCAGAAGGACCTGGCTCCCTACAGATGTCTTCTAACTCTTCCTGATGTGACTGTGCAGATATGCTGGGGAGAAGGGAAGCAATTAATCATTCAGAAGTTTAAAATTTGAGAGGGGAAGTAATTAAATACTATAAATTGGATATTTTTATAGCACAGAACTTCTGAGAATGAAGTAAGTGAAGGATTCATTTCTGCTTAATTACATTTTTATTGGTCCCTTATCCAGCAACAGTTGTCAATAAATAAATATAACCCTTTGTTCCTAGTTCTCATAAGTCTAAGTTTACTTTATTCGAACATAATCATTTTTTTTCTAGAAAAGATCTCATTTAAGACAAAACATTACACTACTTAATGATGAAAAACACTTTTTCTGATAGAAAAGGGAGTTGTCACCATAGATTTTTAATATAGAGTGAGTTCTGTGATGGAGTTTTTCTAAACTGTAAGAAAAATATGAGTTAAATTTAAAGCAGCCTCTAGACGTTTTCTGTGTCTGAGAGATTATATGCTGAACTACTCTGGCCTGGGGTACTGGACTGTGGTGTCATAGTTACTGTATTTGCTAATGCTGTTGCCTGAAACTGAAGAATCAGCTTGAACAAAATATGTATTCTTGCTATTCTCTACAATACATATTGCTGGTTGTGACTGACTGACATTCCTACTCTGATTCTTTCTTTCTTTGTAAAAGGAATCTTCCTGATTCACAAAATATACGTGCGTAAATTCTTTTCCTGGTGCACATATTTCTCAATTAAGACGTACTTTCAGATGGCTCTAGATGTGTTTTGGCATTTGGCATACGGTTTGAGAACAACTATGTTAGCGATAATCCTCAGCCTAAATTTCTGGACTAATTTAAATAAAAATGATTTGTCTATATTGCTTAAATAAGACAGGGTGAAATACGTTGTTCTGCTATTTTAGTTCTTACTGCCACTTAATTGAGAATCTCTTGGGATTTGTAAGAGACTGAAAATTTGGCAGGAGGATCTACTGTCATTGCTATGCCTACGTCCAACCCAATGACAAAACTGAAAAATGGTGTCTTACACACATTCAGCCAAACATATTCAAATTTGGTGGCTGCAGTCTCTGATGGAGTTTCCTTCTGTGCAGGCAGGGCTGCTGGAACTTTGCTGAGTGTCCCTGTGGGAGCTGATCCCAGCAGGTAGGGCTGAAGCAGGGAGTGTTCAAGGGGCAGAGGTGGCAGCTCAGTCTCGATGGCAGACAGTGTCCGTGGGGTGAGAGCAGAAATTGGTGCACTTCAAGTGGGAAGGACACTTGGAGAGGTGAAAAAATTGCAGTAAGATAACCTGTAGTTTTCTGCTTTTGGCTACAGTCCAACAATAACACAAGACTGATGATATGTACATAAAAGTTGTCTTAAACCTGAGCCATCACATTGCACTCCCCTCCTTTGTGCAGACCTAGCCTTATGTCCGAAATTAGCAGTTTCTAGAAATGGCAGTATGTGTTTGCAGTAAACACGCATTAATCAACCCAGCTGAATGTTTTTTGGTCGTTCATTATTGTAACTATTTCTAGGATAGACTGTCAGACTAGCAGGCTTTTTGTAGCTGTAGTAGTGAGGATGTTTTGTGGACAGTGTCCAGATTAACTAATGGTTGGAAATCCTTTATCACAAGGTTTCTGACTTCGTGGGGAAAACCCTTTAGGACTTTTGTATCTGGTTCCCTAAGGTGGCAAACATTTCAGCCTGCTTGCTTAACACCTCACAAACAACTGGAGTATTTCCTCTAAGAGCTTCTTTATTTTACTCACTCAGCCCCATGAAAACAGTGGATCTGAAAGAAAAAAGGTAAAATCTTCCAGAGGCCACAGCATATAGAACTGGATTTTTTTGTCATATTGTGAGGAAAAAAAAACCAGAGCCTAGAGTTGAAAATGATGCAAAAACTGACAGATCCTTATGTCGTGCCGTGCCATCATTTGTACTAAAACATAAGCAGCAGTCAAAGCACCAAAAAAAGCCAGATAAAACTACTATTCTAGTTTCTTTTAATGTCTGTTAACTTGTCCTCATCTCCACAAACCTTAAAAGTTAATTATGTAATTTGAGAGAAACATAATCTCATAAAATTCCAAAAATCGTTTTTGTTAAAAATAACACTCTAGCAGAACCATTTTATCAAAATACACGTTTCATTGATTTTACCTCTTTTACAGCCTTAAAGCTGGGGGAGTTGTGAGTGAAAAGCTTTTGGGCAAAGGAATGTCCTTCATCAGCACAAAGCATCAAAGCAGTGACACTCCCTGGTGGTAGATATTTGACAATTGGTTATCATCTGTGTCTGTAGATATGATTACTCAAGGTTCTTGAGACTAACTTGAGCTATCGTAAATGAAAGTTTTTAAAAGGTCTTCAGGAGAACCCAGAGAGACTTTAGGATTGGTTGTGCCCATGACTATAATAAATGAAGTAATGGTAAGGCTATTCTCTGTTGTAGATGTGCATTAACAGTGCTCTTGTACCTAAGCAGCAGGCAAAGCTGTACGCCCTCCGCTGGCAAAACTGTCTTCTAAAGGCAGGTTCTGGTAACTCTGCTCATACTGGAGATATTCTTCAGAAAATTCTGTGGAGGTAGAGTAGATGATATGCTCTGAATTTATTTCTGGGTCAAATTTTGCCCAAATCTCCCTTGTTTTCTGCAGTTCTAAGGATGTCTGTGTAATAATATTCATGTTCAAATTATGATGCATCGAGGTTGGATTGTGACCGTGATTATGCATGCAGTTACTCTGTAATTTAGCAACATTTCCAGTGGGGAAGAAAAAAAACAAAAACAAAAAAAACTGTAGGAGAAGCAACACTGATCCCAGTGAAAAATGTTGATCCTTTGTAAGCCTCTATATCTGAGTTTTCTATAATCTTTGTATTTCTCTAAAACAGTTTTAATTTTAATACCTTTTCTCAGTGCAGTGTGAAATTTGTATTTCTGAAACCAAAAAACTTGGCTCCTGGTCAATAAATTGAGGGTATGCAATTAGGAGATGGTATGCACTGCTGATGCCACCTATGTTTCTAGATGGGCTTTTCAAGCTCTGAGTGCAGCCTCTTTTAATAGACAGATTTCAATTTAAAAGGAGTATGCTACATTCCTAGTTCTGGTATGACTGGAACACCTATGAGACTTCAGAGTGACAGGTGGTTTGATAAACAAAACATTCACAATATAACAAGTCCTGCGGATTGCGTAGATGAATTTCTTTCAGTTTTGCTTTAGCCTGGAGAGAAAAAAATGGTCTGCAGAAGAGTGAAGAGTGGAAGAGATAACTTGGGATTCGTGGAAAATTAGGTAGATGGAAAGTATTATCTTCCTGGTATATGCATGTGAAGCTTGAAATTTAATGTTCCATCTGACTAGGCAAGTTACTGTGCAGTTAAATATTGTTTAACCACTGTACTGAAAGCTATACATGTTGAAACTTCCTTTACTGCCACAAAGTTGTAGAGAAATTGCCACAGTAAGGTAGTGAAATTGCATTTAATTTGCAATTTAATTAATAAAGTCTGAGATTGAAGAATTTCAAATTACCCCTTTGATATCATTTTCTTTGGTGAATGGATAAGAGTTTCCATCCTTTATAGATGAGAATTTCCCCACAGAACATTCAGAAGCATAACACTGGGGGACTACTATGGGAAGGCAAGTGTTTATTGCAAAAGTTATGTCTAATGAGATCCTCAGTGGCTTGAAGTCAAGTTAGAGTTTTCAGATTAAAGATAAATCTTGGCAATGAAGAGGATGGCTCCTAGGTTCAAGTTCTGTTTAGGGGACAACTTCCAATGAAGTGTACAATCAGGGAAATTCCCATGCACATTGATGGCATTTTTCTAGATGGAGATATTAGTGCTACCATGGAATTCCGGATTTACCATGAAATGCAGACAACTGTATCTGGGGGAATGCCTTTCCTGGCATTAATTAATGTCAGAAGAGCTTTGTCTTTCCAGTATGGCATTCTCTTATGCCACTGAGAGATATACTGAGATATTTAGCTTGTATGAACAAAGGGATGGGGAAGCGCTATTTTCATACAATCATTTAATGGCAAAGGTTTTGCATGTTGGGTGTAGAGATGGTGATGAGTTCAGTATTCTCAAGATTCATAGCAAACAAGCAGTGTTACAGAAAGCAGGGCATTAGCAAGTTATTTTGACACAAATGGAAATGTCCTTTCCTAGACCTTGAGATGCAGTTAAAATGTAGGTATTTTGCTCCCAAGAGGTAATATTTCTGAGCTTTCAGACTTGGAAAATAACAATTTCTCAATGTGTTTTACAGCCTATTTTGGGTGATGTCAATATATCATGCAAATGAACCTGTGTTCATTTGTAATTGTTGGACTGGAGCTGCCAGTGCATGCAAGTATTATGCTTGCTACCACTGTAACTGAGTTCACCACGCTGAACTGATCAGTTTTTTTTTTTATATTTTCCTAGATTTGGACATTATTGGTTTAGACCTTCCTTCTCCAGGAACCTAGAAGTTAATTTGAGAAGAGTTCTATTTAAAACACACATTTAAGAAGGGAGATGATCAATAGCAGAATTTTGCTGCTAGAAGACTGCTAGCTCTGACTACACCCAGGAATTTCTTGTCTTTATGTCAGTAGTAACCCTATGAATTAACTTTATTCTCCTTCTAGGAACTTGTGTTAGTTTAACTGAGATCTATAAACTCTCAGTCACTGTTGACCCAGCAAATTTACACTATATATCACCTACCTGTAGCATTTATATTTCCAGAACATCGCTCATGCAGTTTTGCAGAACACTGTTCTGCAATGGCCTCTCCGTACACTTGTGTAAATGGGGATCTAGGAATCCACAGTTGCTGTATTCCCATCACCTGCTGATTATGGTAGGTACCCTTACTGAACTTAAGCAAAAGCAAGAGTCTGTTCCTTGAGAGAGTTGCTTAATGTTAAGTGCTTTTCCAGTTTCCCGTAGAATTGGGCAATCTGTCTTATTCATGGCAATTTGGAGAAAGAACATGATGCTCTTTGCTGACAATGAGCTAGATCTTCTGCATACAGTATTGTCAATGCATCTCAAATTTGTTCTGGAGAAATCTTTTATTCATCATTTGTGATTTGCATTTGCTATGGATTTAATTCCCTAGTCTCTCTTTATTCCCTCTGTTTCTCAAATCCAATTCTTAAAAACAAAAAAAAATCCACTATTTTCAGCTTGAATTTGTTGTTTTCCCCTCTCCTCTTCTTGCCACTGATATTTCTCACAGTCATTTCTCTACCATCTTCCCTTCTATAAGTGCATTTTGCCTGCATTTACGTGCTTCCTTGCTTCATACATGAAATAACTTTCCAGTTTATTCATATTGTAGTGTTCTTTAAACAGCATATAAAAGTCTTTCTTATTCTGCTAAATGTTTGGCCATGACCATACCACACACTGCTTTTTTGTCTTATGTGCTTTTACTTAAAATGTGCAGTGAAACTGTTGTTGCTGTCATTTCTGTACTTTGTTGCTTATGAGACAAACATTTCCGTTTGTTTGATGAAGGTCAATGATGTCTATCTTCTATTGATTATAACATAGGTATTTTTCCAATGGGAATTGGATTTAGGTACATTCAGGTTTTGTTTTGTTTTGTTTTTCCTCTCTAAGTTATACGTGGGCACAAAATCGTTACAGACTTTGATACGTATTTTAGTGCCATAAAATTCTTTAACTAAGGTGAGTTCTTGAAAGAATAGCAACAGGCAATTAATTCGTGACCCTAAGTGGTAGAGTCTGGGAAAACTGAAGACTAATTGAGGTAAGCCATCACTTGACTATTTATTTTCATAACCTAATTGTTCATTTCACAATGGCTGTAGGCAATGCGATTAATATAAGCTGAGAGAGCAGTCAAGCTGAAAGATGGTAATGGACTACATGAGGATATTCTTGTTCTCCACCACTTACTTTGCTGTAGTTTTGAAAAGCTCTTCAACTGAGATCTGAAATGTACTAAAATTACTTCAGTAGCCAGCAGGTATATCAAGGTCAATTTATCAACAGGCATATTGTCATTGCTGGTATTGTTTAAAGCAGTAAGGCACATAAACAGATTTTGCTTTCTTTTTGTTTGTTCTTTGCTTCTTAGCCTGTATCATCCTGTTTCATCTTCAAACTCAAACAATATATAAATGCTTGCTTGCCATTTGCAGGTCAGGGCACATTCTTCAAGCAGGGAGACTCCTTCCCAGAAGCCTTTCTTTCTTGCTTATTATTTCAGCTCTGTAATATATCGACCAAACCATTCATGATCCATTACTGCTCCATTTTCCTCTTTTCAAAGGGCATAAAAGCCCTTTGTTGTCAGCTTTATTTCCTGTATCTTTTTAAAGCAACGTGATGCTTTTCTGTATATGAACAAGGTGAAGTTGATTGAATGAGAAATTCTTTCATGTACTTTCCTGCATTAGACTTTTAAATTGTGGGACAGAATTAAACCAGATATGCAGTGATGCTTTTATAAGATATTTAATGTCCAGTTCATCTGGCAGCTGGCCTACATAGTCATGGTATTAGATTGCTTCAACAAACTGGAAAAGCATGACCTTGACATCTTTGCTTCCGTTACTTTGAAATAAAGGCGGTACCAGTCACTTGCAAGTGGGGAAAAAAAAGCACATTACGCAGACAGGGGATTAACACAGAATGAATTCTGGAACCTAGGTCTGCCTGTATGGGAGCAACTGGACAAAAATTCTCCAGAGTAGAAGTCATTTTCTCCAGCTGAGTTTCCTATTTGGAAACATTGTTTGCTGAGCAATTTTGCTTACGGTCATCTGAAAGGCATTTTACATGTTTGATTTATTTTAAAATTATTTTCTACTTAAAAATAAGCCAAAGGTTTCTTAAATATATTTAGTGTGTGCTGGTCAAAAAACAAAACAAGTGGATAACAATAAAGGTAGGCTCTTCACATTAAGATGAATAATCCACATACTGAAGAAGAAAGCTGTTTCACCATTAACCAGTATTTCATTTATACCTATATAGATACTGAGGGATTTCACTCTCTTAAATCAGCACAAGCCGATATATTGATGTGTCTTCATCACAATGAATAAATCCGTATCTTCAAAGCCTTCTTTTTGAAAGAGCTATCACGTATAGCTCAAGCTATAAGTTTATTCTGGTATGGTGGATAAATGTGGATAAACACTTGGTATTCACATTCTAATAATAGCCTGAAGTAGATTCCTGAACGATGTGTGTTATTTGTACTTCATTGTAGTTATTGTTCTCAGTTTACATTTTCTGTGATGCATTCATAAACACAACCAAAAACACTGGTTGAGGGTAAGCTTTCATAATCTTGTGTTCCAGGTTACAAATTTGCCTCAATGATGCTTGCAATGATTATTAATTGCATGCACCATCAGGAAAGGAATATGTAAGAAGTCACTGTGAATTTTAGAGCACCCAATAAATGAATTTCTCCTATTTTCATGTCATAAAGTATTTTTATGAGAAAGATCCAAGTCCTTTACCCTTTACTGATGAAAATATAGGAAAGTTAAATAGAGCAAAATATCCTTTCCTGAATCAGTAGCAGAGGATGTTTGTACAGATTTTTCTAGATTAAATAATTAAAAGGTGCAATTTGGTGCCGTTTCTTCCAGCGCAGTTAGTAACAAAGATCCTTGTCTAAGCAAGATCCTACTGATTGATATCAAATCACAGATGTAAACACCACCACTTTGAGGTATGGGGAGGGAAAGTAAGCCATCCTGTATTCGGGAGTACAGAGGCTTACTCTTCACATTTTTTCATGCCTTTATTTTGATGTTGTTGGATACAGTAGCAATGAATTTCATTTGAATGATGATATTTATCACAAAACTTCTCTTGTGAGGCTTCCAAAATCTTAGAACAACCTAGGTGAACAGATGGGCCAGACTCTTGAAGCTGATCCTACATCATTCCGTACATTGACTCCTTGCTAGCTTACCCAACAGAGAAGCAGGACCAGAATGCTCAGACTTTGTTCCTGTCTAAGATGCAACACAAGTAATAGGCATTATCATTGAAGATCCAGTCTAGAGTTTTCTTAAGGCTGTCCTGCTTTAATACACCATTCTCTACCTCCGGATCTTCTTTCTTTCTTCTCCATTGAAGAGGACTTGAAGCTGAATGCTTTCATTGGATTTGATGTAAGTGTGCCACAGCCAGCAAAAGCTGCAAATGTAAGGAAAAAATAGAATTGTTATAACACATAAAAACTTAATGCATTTACTACCAGCAGCAATAGAAATAGTTGCAAATACCAAGTCCTCATCAACATTGAAAATGTGATTTGATTTCAAAAGTAAAGCAGCATTTTTCTTCCCAAGTAGGAACAAAAAAAAAAAAAGGAAAAAAATGAGTTTTCTAGTTTTATTGACAATATTACTTTAGAATTGTCTTCTGTGCAGTATCCATTCTATCTTAAAATAGAGACTTGTTCCTTGTCTACATCTGCAGTTGGGCAGCAGATTAAGTATTTCACAGTTGAATGGAAGAAGTCATTAGGTCCACGTTGTGTTTCTGTGACTTTGTATGTGCCACCAAGTTCCCTGTAATTAGTGACCCTTGTACTCCAATTATCACTAAGGAACTGCTTTCACCTTTGTTCACCTCTGCTATTAGCTAGACAGGACCACGTGTGCATTATGTCAGAAAAGCAAGAGAAATACGCTTATAAGACAACTCTCATGCATCATTCCTACTAACTGATTTCTGTATAAATTGAGGCTGTAGTTCCAGATATAATGCAGGTGGGCAGAAACAACAGGCTACTTTATACTCGGTTACACCTGTAGAAACATGTCCTCTGAGCTGTGCAAATGTTGAAAGAACTGTAGAGAAATTGAAGACTGATCATAAATGCCCTAAGGCACACCCTTTATCTCAGCTTCATCTTTGCCTTCCTTGAGTCACGCTCTTGTTGGTTCACTGTTTTTTTTCTGTTGTTGTTTTTCTCTTTTTTTGTATTGTTTATGTATTTATCTTTACTGCTTAACCATCTTGTAAGAGATAATTAGTGTAACTTTCCTAAATAATTGTTCAGCTACAAAAAAAATCTTCCTTTGAAATTCCCCTGAGTAACCAGGTACTCCTCTGGTGCTGATCAGTCTGCATGCCCTGTCTTCTTCTGTTCTTGGAATTAGTGGAACAGTCCCAATACTCATTTAGGCTTTTTGTAAAACAATGTACAAATACTCAACATTTTGCAGAACTGCATACTCTCTAACCAGTAGTAATAGTGTGAAGTGAGACACTCTGTAGGTGTTTTGATTTCTCTTTGTACAGGCAACGTAATTATACACTTGGTGAGGCAGTGAGAAAGATAGATGTATGCTTGTACTTCCATTGCTTTATCCTGCTTTACTGTTTCCAATTCTACCACAAAATAATGCCGCATTAATTACTTTAAGAGGTATAGAAGCTATAGACATACATGTAAACAGGAAAAACTACGTTATTTGGATTAGCCTTTCTCAGGCACAGCTCAGTCTGTGTGTTAGCATTTCAAAGTGTTCCTGATGAGGATGAGGAAGCAGTTAGTATTAGCACATTCACCGATTTCTATTCTACTGCAAAAGATTCTTTGCTGAGAAGAATTAACAGCTGGGCCAGAAGACCAACAGAAAAGCCCCTGTGAAGCAGTAATATGTTTTTCTTTTTAAAATGGATCAGAAAATTGATTCATTCTAGAATTGCAGTGGTTTTTGTTTCTGGAAGATGTTGCAGGGAAAACTGAAAAGAATGGAAGAAAGAAAAAGAAGGAAATTAATAGAAAGGAGACATTAGGATATGTGTGTATGGTCTATACAATCTGTACAAGTCTGGATCTTTAGCCACGTTGTAGGGCCTGCATTTTTTTCATGCTGTCTCCAATATATTGATGTCCGGTGCTAAATACTTTTTGCTCTGTCATGGGTGTTTTCCCCACTGACTTGGTCTGTAGTGCAGGAGTTGACTAAAATTTAATCAGAGAACTAGAACTGGCATGGAAATGGAGAATAAGTCTACTTTTATCACAATGTGTTAAGTCTCAGCCATTTAGCTGTTTAGCACAGTCACAATTCTCGGACTTCTGAACAACTTTCAGGCAGAAGAGATAGATTAAGGAGAAGAAGAGGTGATCGGAAGCAAGTGTGTGTGCAATGAGCAGGAAACCAAGAGGAAGATTGTACCTACAGGCAGAAGGCAAAGGCAACAAAGGCAAAAAATCTTGGAATCTCTGAAATAGGTAGGAAGAAATGATGGTATATAGTCTTTGCTGAGACTGAAGGTGCTTAAGTACATCCTAAACTAAGCTAGTCTCAAAATTATTAGCTGTATTAAAACTGGAGGTAGGCTTCCTTAGCCTTTCTCTCTTATGAGAGGTAAAAGAGAAAGAAGGAAAAGGATGAGAGACCATGGGTAAACAGAAATCATTAATAATAATAATAAAAATTAAAAAAAGGAAATTGGTCCACTCTGATCAGTAGAAATTAGAAACAAGTAAGGAATTTTCTTCAAGATTATTCTGAATAATTCAATATATCAATTAAAAAATCCCTTTATTACCTGCTTATTTACAAGATTAAATGGTACAGTAGCTGCTTTTTAAGGCTATCTCTTTATACACTTGCATGTTTTTTACTTCTTTATAATGAGAACTTCTCTTTAGGGAGGACCTTTAAAGGAATAGTTCATCTGTTAGGGGAAGGTCTAACAAAAATTAGAATTATAAACTGTTAGATCACCGTCCTAGTCTGTTAGCAACAGTTCTTTTTTTTTGTAGGATGTTTCAAAATATATCTGGGTTTGTAATTCAGAAGTGATAAATGTTTAGACATTTTGTGAAAAAAACTGCCTGATATTTGTAGGGGGAAACACTGTTGTCCCAGAGAAAGGTTGAACAAATGGAGATTGTTTGATATTGCCTTGCAGTTTATCTACTGATTAATGTGGGGAGAACTGTATCTTTAATCTAGAACACAGTTAATGCTGCCATCCAGTAAGAGGGCATCTTGTCTCAGCAGTCAGTGCCTTGCTTCAAAACTCTTTCCTGAGAAGGTCTCAAAATTTCTATGGGGATAGTACTAACATTTGTTGCTACTTTTTTTTTTTTTCTTTAAAGTTAATAGGAAACAGTTCTGATACTGTCGTACAAAGTAATTCTTAAGATAAAGAAAAATCCCCTGGTATTTACTTCCTCTGTGATATTTCTGGCACTCTGTCTACAGATAGCAGACTTCTTTGTGTTTACATATGACAAACTATGACATTGTTTTTATTGGATTCTTCTATAAAAAAATTAAAAAAAAATAAAACCTGCTGCTTTCAGCTCTTTCCTCCCCTTTTATGTGGCCGCTAGCTACAAGATTCTAGAAGCAACAGGAATTTCACCTTCACTGAAAATGTGTTATTGTCCACCAGTTCTGTGTGAAGCGATCCCAGCGAAGGCTGAAGAAGAGTTTATGCAGCATAAACTTCCTCGTGTGGAACTCCCTGGAGAATAGTGCTAGTGTTGTTTTATTAAGTTCAAACTCTTTTACTGAAGGTGCTTTGATGTCACTGGAAGGAACCCCAGCGGAAATGATGGAGTTTGGAACAGGTTTTGGTTATTTCCCTACAAAATTAGCCCATTGAGCGCAGGATAAAAAGAACTGTATTAAGACTGAAGACTTAGTTGTCTATGAAGGCTGATGGATTATGATGTAACTGATGATCTGAACCATCAGTGTCTGAAGGAATGGTCTGATGTTTTCTCCTACTCATTGTAGCTATGCATGACAGATTCCCTCAAAAGCTGTTCTGCAGAGTTCCACTCCACAGCTAAAGCTTTGCCTTTCCA
>VXAB01013211.1:151463-207197 GCA_013399175.1 Odontophorus gujanensis
TGCTCATTTTCCACAGAGAGGCAATTGAAGCTCTGCCAAATAAAAAAAAAAATATTAAATTAATAAAAACATTAAAGATAATTTCTGAAGTTGATGGGGCTAATCTCATTTAAAAGCACAGGTCTGTGTAAGAACATTAAGGTCCATAGGCGACAAAGAAGAAGGTATGTGCGCTGAGAGTGACTAGAGTTTATTTCTTCCTCCCTCCTTCAAGTTTGGGTTGGTGGTTTAGAAAGAGGCTATCTTTTTATATATTAGAGTACCTTCAGAGTATCTTGTTGAAGGTGATTTTAAGAGCTTAGCTACATAGCAATGCTAGTGTCAGGAATCATAGCAGCAGGACTGGAATTTCTAGATCGTTTGTAGAGTTCATGTAGCTATTTCAGTCAACTTTATTTCCAGTTGCACAGTAGATGAACAAAAAATAGAATTCCTAGTTGTATTCTGTTCTTCTGAAACTCATTAACAACTAAGACAGCTGTTGAATCAGGATTGAATTCACAGAGTATCACATTTTATACGTGTGTGTGTGTATATCATATTCTTATCCCGTGGATCAAGCCAAAAAATATTTAGGTCAGTACTCTCAGTGGTAGGCACCTTTAAGGCTTCCTTAGATTGGCTGTTTAATTTAAAATCTACATATTTATTTATTTTTCCCTACAAATTGCAAATGCAAAGAAAGAAACAAAATACTAGTGAATAACTGGAATGTGATGGTGTACAGGTTAAGCTACTGAGCTCATTTCGTGCACCAACTACTGAACATTTCAGACAGGAGATATATGCTATGGACTTTTTGCATAATTATGACTTTGGGTTCTTGGTCTGTGAATATATCAGCTTTCATACGTGCTGAACTGATGAAAAATTAAAAATGGATGGTGTAAATATTTATTAGCTATGATAAAATTAAAGCTCTGTTTTAAAAACATTGTTTATTTTTTCCTAAATAAACCAATAGACTGGAGTGCTGCCTGGCAGCTCTTGGTGTCATTTATGTTATATCCCCTAAATCTGACAGAGGGATAACGTGATGTGTTTCAGCTGTCATTTCAGATGACAGTCTAAGTACGCTTCGGGTAAATCACCTTAACAATTTATTAATTTCAGTTCATAATCATGTAACCACTGAACACTTTCTGCAGATAAGATGAAAGTGTTTCTGTTCAGCTGTGCACAGCAAGCACTGTGGTTAACAGATTTTTATTTTTTTTTTAACCAATTCCACACTAAGCCTAGTGGGGAAAATGAAAAAGGGTTTGAGAGACAGATTCACAGGCTAAGGCCTTTGTTTCACAGCAAATCCTCTGTACTGCTTGGTGAATAATTCCAGTTGTTAATTCCTTTACCACATGGACAATAATGATCTTTATGTGACTGACTGCTTTCCAGCCGCTGGATCTTGTTATCCTTTCTGTCTACCAGTCCTTGGAGTCAGAGACTTCTTCCACGTGATAGTAACTAGGAAATGTGGGAAGTCAGCATTGTGTAACTTTTAATGAAACTTTTTACAGCTATGAAGTGATTTGTAAGGTGGCTTTACAAGCATTTTTCAGTTTTTCAACTAGTTTGTGGAGATGTAATACAGAAAACTGGACACAATCTACTACTGTAATTTAAAGTATAAAGTAATTTATACTTTTTACCTGTATTACAGATTTGTGTATTCTTGGAAATTGTATTGGTTAAACTCAGAAAGGACTTAGTAGGTTTTGCTGTGGTGTTGGCGACTGGGTGAATCCTCTGCACTGAAAGCTGCTGACTGCAGAGCAGAATGGAGATGACAAAAGGGGGTGTCTTAAAACCTTTGTCTCATCTGTCTCAGGTGGTAGATAGCTGATTAGATCTGTGCTTTCTGTACTTAGTGTTTATTTTCCTCTCATCGAATCCTTCTGAGTTCAGGTGTGATAGTTTTGTGTCATGAGGTAGTAGCTATCTGTTTGGTATTCTGGACAGTTGCCTCTTCACGTTTAGGACTATCTCTTGTTTGTTAAATTGGCCAAGGCATTTGTAGTGGCCATGAAGGAAAATACGATATTTCATGTTTATAATTATGTACTAGACTTTTATACATTATGCTATTAAGAAGCTCTGAATAATTGTATGTGACAATATGCAGTAGCCTGGACTCTGTCTCTATTGACAATAACAACACAGCCAGGAAGGCAGATGCCAGATGCCCCGATTCAAAAGCCTGCTAATGTAGGACTGATACACTCTTTGCAAAAGTTTGAGGCCTTCTGGAACTTGGGAGGTGGGCTCAATTCTCTGTTCAGTCACTGATTTTCTCTGCGGTGGTGGGCAAGTCACTCCAGATGGCTGCACCTAATTTTTTACGTATTGTAAGATTATGGTGATAGCAACTTTGTTTCCTGTTAATCTCTGTTTGTTTTACTGCTTTGCACGTCTGTTTTACAGTTCCATAATACGATGGGGGGGTGACAATCAGGTAACTGCAGACTTCTGCCCTTTAAGAACACAGTTGTTGGGCAGAAGACGATTTCTTGCTGTTTTTTTTATTATTATTTTTTCCGTCTCGATGACTAGAGTTTGAAGGTCTTCTTTTGTTTTGATTGTTACCTCTTCTGGTCAATTTTCTAGTATGAGTTTTAAATATATGTAGATCTCTTTTTCCACGAAAGAGACTTCAGCCTCTCTGAAAACCTTGTACCTGTGGCTACATCTCTCTTCCAAGAACAGAACAAAACTTATTTGTGAATCCCCAAGAAATGAAGTTTTAGATGCCACTTTTGTCAAGAGTGTATGTACAAAGTCTTGTTTCATGAAGCTCAAATCATGAAAGAAGTGATTGTAAGGTGAATCCTTGAAATCATAGCAGATGGCTGTATCTAGCTTGATATAATTTCATCTTATCAGTGATTTTTGAATTATCTCAAATGCCATCATCTATGGTAAATTATATATTGCATCTGTTCTGCAGGAACAAGTGAGATCAGGGCTGAAATGATATTAAGCACTCTCCCATCTGCCGAAACCAAGGGGTGCATTTAATGAGATCTCTTTTATTCTGTGGTTCCATTGCACCAAATGGAATTGAGAATGGCACAGAGAATTTAGACCTTTTTTCAGGAGATGATGCAAATTTTGAACAGTTGAACAATAACTGCATTTTTTTTTCAATCTCTCTCAATACGGCCGAAAACGATGGATCTTCTTTTTGTGGAAGCTTTTGGAGACTTTTTTTGTTTCCTTTTATGTTAATTTAAAACATGGATTTATTTATTTATTGCATGGGATTTCTATTATTGTTATAAGAGACGTTTTAATTTTAAATTCCTTAATCTCCAAACATAATATTCAGTAGGATATTGAATATGGATTTATGAAATAACTCTATACAGCTTCCCACAGTACATTAGGTTCTGTGAACCTAAATTGTATTAATGGAATGCTCTGAAAGCTAATCTGAATAGGAAATTGTGTTTATTTGGGGGATATTTTTCATTTAATTAGTACATATAGAAGATAGGCTAAGCTGAGAACTTCACTATCAGCTGTAACGTCTTAATCTCGAAAGCTGTTCTAAAAATCACAAATAATTCCACTCTACCCTTATACCTTTTACTGCCATGGATGTAATGTAGATGGAATCTCATAAATAAGAGAGAATTCAAATTTACTGACGTTCTTCAGGCAGTTTTTTTTTCTTCCCCCAGTGCACTCAAATACTGTTGGTAGATCTCCCCATCTAATTAAGTGGTCATATGATCAATCCTCAGGAAGTAGTTTTTCATTTTGAAAGACCTGGTCAGGAAAAGGCGAAGTGTTCCTTTAAGACTGTGATAGCTTTCCTTGCTACTGTTCAGTCTTGCTACAGCATAATCTGTTGTAGCCAAGTTATTAAACCTCCTGATAAAAATGAAGCTGTGATAAATGTTCTCCTACAGGAACCATTTTGTCCTGGAAAAGGAGGAATTACTGTGAGTCCTTCACTTGGCATGGCTTTGGACCAAGAAGTTAAGTAGACTACAATAGTTCAGTGGGAGGGGACCTTCAAAGAGCAACAAGTCCAACTGCCTGACCACTGCAGGGTTAATAAAAAATTAACGTGCATTAATTGTGTCCAAGCCTCTCCCTGAGGACGTGCGTTCCAGCCCTGTCACCACTTCTGGACGCTTTCAAGGACCCTAACATCATTTTTGTATGATGGTCCCCGGAACTGCACACAGCATTTGAGGTTTGAGATCTGTTCAGAACTGCATTATCTGAGGTTTTACCCTGAGCTAGAACTTGGGGACTTTTTAAGCGACTTCATATAGTTTATTGCTATAGTGACCAAGAGAAGCTTTTCAGTTTTTCCACTGAATGCCAAAATTCAGTTGGTGATGGTATTTCATTTATCTCTGTTATGTCTGAATTAGAAGGCTGGCTTCTTGGTGGGCAGCAACCTGCAGTTCCTTCTGTCCCCGTGTGGCTGTGGCAGATGCAGTACATCTTGAGAGACTGGCTCAGTGAGATCAGGTGCCTGAGCAAGCTGAGCCAGACCTCTTCTCCAGAAATATCATACCTCTTCTTACTTATTCCTTTTTAGCAAGTAACTACCTAGAAAGAGCAAGGCAAGCTTCAAAGTGGTTTTTATCATGCAAATGTTGTGTTATATTTATATAAATGGTCACTATTTTCAGTCAATTCTTTTTTTTCTTTTTGTCTGAATCTGTCCTTTTTTTTCTGTTAGAACTTCCTGGCTGGCACTAGTGACAGTATTTCAGGCTATTGCAATTGCTGCTGTCTATTTTGGTTTTGCATTTTCTGTCTCGTTGTATGCCTTCATTTCTGCTTGTCTCTATCTCTCTGTTTTTAATCTGCTAAACTGTGCAATTTCTCCCACATCTGTCTGCCTTCTTTCACGTTTGCTCTTGTAAACTCCTCTTGCTCAGTCCAATGCAGTCCAACTCCCTCATCCAGTGCAGTTTGTACATATTTTCTTCTGCTTTTTCTATTTTCTTGTAGTTTGTTTTTTCTGTGAATTGACCATTACATGTTTTTACTTTTACTGTTTCTTGTTTTAATTTCACTTATTACAGGGGATGACTGGTTGTGGGTGAAGTATTAAGCAGGGGGGTGAATGTGAACTTGGATCCAGAGTGTGGGATTTTCTTGGGGGAGGAGTACAGCTGATGAAGGTGTCAAGAAAGAAAAATCAATGTAACTCCTTGAATTAGGAGTCACTTGTAAGTGCTGCAGACCAAATCTTGGGTATAGGATTAACGACTTCTGTATAAGAAGTGGAATTTGCAAACAGGATTTAGGAGGATTAAAGAAGCACATCCAAATTAGCATGTAATCTGAAAGTAATCAAGTTAAAAAGGGACAGATTCATTGATGTACTCTTGCAAATAACAAAGCAAGAGTTTTCAACTATATCTGAAGTGGAGCAGCACTAAAAGGGTGGATATTTCTGTCACTTCAAATAGTAGTTATGGTGCATATTGGCTTACACTACAGATGTGGTGTTTCTGTGCATGAAGGAGCAGAAAAAGAGGTGACTGGAAATGCTCTGAGATGACAGGACACCAGGCACCAAGCGACAGTCATCATTCTGCATGTTGAAAAATGCTAGAATGACAGTGCAGACCCATTGCTTTTCTGGCACAAGTAACAAGTAGGTCATCTGAAAATGTGTCACTTGGGTCTACACTGACAATTGACATATGTATTTGGTTTGAGCACAAGTCTCCAGGCCCCCAAAATAAACCAGGGTTTTTTAAGTGGTGATCCCATTATGGCACAGCTCTTATAAGGGCAATAATATGTTTCTGGAATATGAAGTGCTGTTGGGATTTAGTGATGTTTTCCCAGTTTAATATAACTCAAGCTGCTTCCAAGCTACAGTGGAACACTGCAAAAATGTGCAAGGACTGCAAGAAGGGACCTTATCAGAATGAAGCCATCTCAAAATCTGATTTTGATACTGGCTATACAAATCCTTTTTCTTCTCTTCCTTTCTTTCTTTCTTGGCAGGAGAGGTACCCATGCCAGCTAGCGGGCATTTCTAGGTGTCTGGCTTAACTTTAGTGTTGTGCTGGACTCACAATCTGTGAGTCAGACCTAATGCTCTGGGAGTCCATCACCAGAACTTCCCAGTAAAGTAGGAACTGCATATACAAAGCAATTATCTTTCAGTAAGAAGTTTGCAGTCTGCAGAGGCAAAATCTGTTATGTAACATTAACCTTGAACCTTATGCAAACAATGCAGTGCTTTCCTTAATGCTATCCAAAAATGAATGATAGCAGTAGCATATATCATAGCTTTCCATATGAATAATAAATTCTCCAATTTGTCAGTAATAAAGGATTTCAAAAGTGTCAAATCTCAAGGAAGGAGATTAATCCCCATTTTGTTTGATGAGTTTCTGCTCTAATAGTCTAACGCTCTTACATGTACCTCAAGACTGAGGGTGGTTCAGTTAAGCCATGAATATTGAATTGTCATTGATACATAATATACACAAAGCAGGATTATCGTAGGGAGAAAGGAGGGCTTTGTCCTCAATTGCCTAGAAAATCTGAAGACTTAACTTTCCTCGCTGTTGCTCTTTTTTTTTTTTTTTTTAATTTTCTGTGTTTTTCTCTTGAAAAGATTGGTATAGTTTGCTCTCCATGTTCTTCATCTATTGGTTAGTGGTCAGGGAGAATCTTCCCAGTGATGCTGAGGGAAAGAGCCAGCACTCAAAATTCTATTTTTTTGTGTGTGAAAGGCTCTTCCCTGTGTAGTTAATAGTAATACAGAGGTTGGATTGCGTGCCATGTGATTTAGACAAAATTTATAATTATTTAAAGCAACAGTATTGTATCTGGAATACTGATTCTTTTGTGTTTTGCGGACTCTGTTTCAACTTTTTGCTTTTTTAGAGTTGAAATTAGCCATACATTGTTGTTTTTCCCTTATTTATTCTAACTCTGCGACAGATGTCAGCTTACAGCATCAACATGTACAGATAGAAGAGCAATGTTGTTATTTATTGCTTTTTTGCATCCCGAGTCTAGTACTACTCTGTATTTTCAGTAGTAACTTGGATAATGAAATAAAGAGTGCACTTAATAAATCTGGAAATGGTAATAAGCTCTAGGGAAGGGCTCTGAGTGTTCTGAAAGAGTGCATAGTAATTTTGAGCAATGGGGGGTATCACCTGAAAGAAGCAGGATAGCGAAAGACTGAATGCAAACCGTGGTGCTTCACTAGGAGGAACCATCTGCAGTGTCACAGAACAGGGGATGGGCCAGGCAGGAACTCTGCAGACAGGATTTGTACATAAATCAATGGCTTCCTACCGTTACCAAAACTCACTGATCCCAAACATTGTAGGATATAAAATGTCGTACCCTATAAAAGACAAGTGTGAGATATGCAAGAAAAATCCCTGGTATGTTACTTAGCTGTACGAGTATCTTGGCTCAAGTGCTGTGCTGGATTTTGAGCACCACACCTTTTGGTTTGTTGTTTATTTCTAAGTATCTTCAAACGCTGTCTTTTCCCAGTGCAGTGCAAAAACTACCAGGTTCTTTTTGTGTCAGGAATTTGCAATGTTTTGTTATGTTTTGTTTTTCAAATAACCAGTGTACAAAGAGGGGATGGATACGTACATACATTACTTAAAAGAATGAGAGATATCTTCAGATAAATGTTAATTACATTATTGTTTAGTCACTTTGTATAGTAAAACTTCATTACTAAGTGAGTTCCTTTTCACCATAAAAGAAGCAGCCAGTAACTGTGATTTGCAAAGCTATCAGGACTCTGGAAATGCTCACTTTAATCAGGACTGTAATTATAAGGAAATTTGCTGCAGGAAAATTTACTCACAGAATAAAGATTGAAAAGATCTGGATGTTATCTATCAAAGTGCAACAATTAAATTTTCTTTCCAAGCCTGTGTGATTGTTGGGGAAGGAAAAAGACTTTTTTTTATTTCAAATCTGTCTTTTCCTTATAGTGGAGAAAATAAACTGCAAATGTTACTGTAATTTTCTCAGATAACAGTCAGTAAGTGTCTATGAATGTACATACTCAAACGCACTGTGCGGATTTATTCTACTCTTTGCGGTTGGAATTGCCTATCAGTACTGCTACCTGTAATTAACTCTCTCATGTTAAATAATTCTCTTGGCTCAAACAAAGCAAAATTGCTAATCTGAAGAGGTACTTTTCTCATTCCCAGTGTTCCTGTATCCCCCATAGCTGCCATGTGGATGCTTGTAATATTTCATGTAGTCATCTATCTCACAATTGCTACACAGCCTTCTCCTCCTCTCCGCTCAGGAGATAAAGCTGAGATGCTGTCATCCCATCGTGAGCAGCCTGCCAGAGCTAGCTGTTCAATGCAGAAGTGCTGCATGTGTAAAGTGAACTATGGGATCTGAAATCCATAGAGGAAAAATTATTTAAAAAGAAAAAAAATCTTAAATTAAAAGATTGACTTCTCAATTATTTTCCTGCCAAAATCTTTGTTACTGCTTTAAATGGGTCTAGAGTAAACATGCGTATTGAAGTCCAAGAGGAACAATAGCAACAAGAAAGTCCCATGCATAAACTTAACACTACTATGTAGTTAATTGTACTTTGACAGCTTAAACTTGCTTGATTGTTTTAATACTAGAGGGTTATAAGGAGATTCCACTAAACCGGGAATTGAATGTTGTTCTTGAATTTGGAATAGAATAATAAGAGAGATTTTTGGGGAAAGAAGCAATTTGTGTGGTTTTTACAAGCCCAGAAAACAACAGTGAGCATGAAGGTTAATAATTCCATTACAAAAATGAGGTTAAAATATAACTTACTGCAATTGCAATTTATTGGTACTTGATATCTGATGGTTATGTGTATGTATTGTCCCAACACAAGTGCACAATTCTCATATCATGATTTAAGTAACTGTTGATGAAATAAGGAAGGCTATGCGTACCTGTGTGGTGCAATGTTAGGTATGTTAGAGAGACGTAAAGATGCAAGCAACCTAAATACTGGTATAGTGGACTATCAGACATACAACCAGTTCAAATTTACAAGTACATTTGTTCAAATTCATGTTATGACTAAGAGAGGGGATTCAGCCATTTCCAGTACATGAACTGGATTACAATAATAGTTACCTTAGAGAGCTCTGACTTAAAATGTACTGAACAGTACGGAAACCTTGATAATTGTATGACTTCGTCACCAGCACTCTCACACAAGTTAGTACTGAGCAGGAGGCTGTCTTTCTGGCCTGCCTTAGTCAGCACAATGGAGATGCGCAAATACATATATATGCTGGAGTAATTTTTTCTCCTTTATCTACAATGAGAATAGGGGAGAAGGAATCTTAACTCAAGCAAGGCTGGAGTCAGGCACAGGATCAGAAAACCAGAAATACTGTCTAGTTATCCTGTCAGTAGGAAAAAAGAATGATCCTATGAGACAAAATTAATCACTTTTGGAACATTATGGAATTGCATTCCCACGCTTGCTGATGAGACTGAATCACAAGGGCACATGTGAATGGCACAATGCAGAATAGTCACTATGTTAGCTAGAGGCTTAGTCTGATCTAATTAACCCTGCTCAGAGGCAAGGTTAATGAGTCTGGGTACAGTCCAGCACAGGATTTTGGTGGTTTTTTTCAGCTTGCTTGGAGCTACCCTAAGGCTCTACCGTAGGAGTGCAGTATAGGCATGCAAGTCATTAAAATACAAACGTGTAATGTGACTTCAGGATTCTTGTGTGGCTTATTGCAGTGCTAATTCTTAATGAAATGGCACTCATGCTTCTGGACTGAGTGACAATCTTAGAACCAGGACTGTGAGGAACTAGAAGATGGGAGCAAGGAGTGTCCAAAGGGCAAGTGACCTATGAAGAGCAAATTAAAGTCAGAGGAGTGAAATGGCATGTGGAGGTTGCAGTGAGATCATTTTGCTTGCTGTCCTACCATCGGTTATACTGGATGCTGTTTTTGCCATAACTTTCTCTATAGGCTGCTGACTTTAACTGATACCTCCTTTCATTTCCTAATCTCAGCCTCTGATAGAAACCAAGACATCTTACAGCAAACTTCTACACTGTGAGTCAAGAGCATGAGCTCTGTGAATACAGGGGTTGCTTTTCATATTTTCTGTGCTATCTCAGATGTTTCTATACTACCTCTATTCTAGGGATGTCTGCATATCATTTCTGGTCATAATCCACAAATTACTTTTCAAAAACCAAGCAACCTAGAGACACTCAAAGTGCAGGTGGTATTATTTATGTGGTTTAATGGCCAACAGATTATCTGTTCCCAACAAAATTTTTTTCTTTCTTACTGCCCCATGTTTCAACAGTTAATGAACTATCTAATTGCTCTTATGTCTAACTCAAATTAGTTAAAGTAGAAGAAAGCATAATATAATTTCCTTATTTTTCCTGCATAGGTGGAAATTAACTGCAGGTACTTAAAATGAAATAATAGTAGTTCTATGGCAAGTAGAATAAAATAGATAGCCCTCCTTCTCAGGAGACCAAGGCTATTTTCTTGAGAATGGTTTATTCAAAATAATATAATCTAATTCACTTTAATTGGGACATATGAGTAATTAACACCAGTCTGTGGTGAACTGTTTCTTCATAGAATATCAAGTTGTGGTCTTTTAGACTAGTAAATAACATATGTCATATAATAGTTTAGCTGTCAATTTTGAGCGTGTAGTGTTCTGGTTAATTTCTGTCAATCTTTGTGTGTGAGGATTTCTCATTATCAATTTACTGAAATTACAATAAAATTATAAATAATTCATGTACTTCTGTTTTTCCAAAATCAATGTACTAGTACTGACTACTCTTTCTTACGAAATTACCCAGAACTCATAATCCCAAGTTTCTTACCTCTGATTGGCTACCTTACATCAGTTTGTTAGAATGGGTTATTTTTCAGTTCGTTATATAATTTAATACTTAGAGTGGAATAACTGAACATATGAATTTAAAATTCATATTTCATACATATTTGAACTAATAAAATAGTTACTGAAGTGCTCACTGAGAATAAATACCAAAATGGATACTGATTTGTCCAAATATAATTTCCAGTCTGTATATTTGCTATCAATTTGTTCCACCATATGCTTTCATCAATGTCATGTACTTCTCGGATTAAATGTTTTAGTAAAAAATGTTATAAGATTAGTTTGCTACTAAAATGTCAGCTCAGTCTCATTTTTGAAACTCATATTGGAAACTGAGAGTAGTGGTAATAATATTTAATGAAATGTCACCTTAAAAGCTAAGTGATACAGAGGTGCTTAACAAAGAGAATAGGTACTATTAATTTCTTTTCGAGATAGGGGAAACTGAGGCCTAAAAAGATGGAAGTTTGTTGCCTGTAGTCATTCACATCTCTGGAAGTAAAGTCAGAATTAGAATAAAGGCTCTTCCAGTTTCATTTCTCAGCTTACTATTATAGGGCCCACTCTTCAGCCATCCTGATTTTAGTAAGGAGAAATGCTATAGTTTCAAGCAGCCCTTGAATTAAAAAGAAAAAAAAACACTCAAAAAATGATACTTTCCACTAGTGATTTATAAGTTTTACTATCACTTAAGCCTTTCCTTGTTTCCAGCTAATTTTTCAACATGTCCACTGTATGCCATTTTAATGGAGGAGTGAAAAATCAAGAAAAAAAAAAATGAATTCAAGGTTTCTTAATCACAAGAGGACAAAAAAAAAAAAAAAATCGTGGCATTTCTGAATGAGTATTACAACCCAGTCCAATTCCACTTGATAACATAAAGTTCATCCTTCTGACAGAGAGCAAAGCTGTTCTTGCAGCTTTACTTCCTGCTTAGGTTATTATTTTCTCCAAATACTAGTGCATACAGAAGGCTTTGTAACAAATTTCTATTTATTTTCATTTATGAATGTGAGCATTTATTAATTCTGGTCTTGAGTTTGAATTCAGAATTCTGCAAGTTGTCAATTCCATCATTCACTAAATCAGAATTAGTCTCAGATGTCTGATAGTTGTATAGTATCTATTTTACTACTTATTTTTCTCTTTAACTTTCGTGTACTCCAGGGGCACAGGAGTTTGCTTTCCTTGCATTAATCTGTGTTCATAACTGAGGGGAATTAAGCTTTGTAATCTGTATCGTAACCTAAATAAGCTACAGTTACCAGACTTTTTCAAGTTATGTCATGTTTCTGCATTCTCATCAGTGGTGCACTTGTATACCTCTTGAGTAACTTCAGTGTGGCCTCAATATTCAGAGGGACTAAATGGTGTCCTCCTTCATGTAGAAGTTTGTGTAAGGAGTCTAGTTCTAATTTCCTTGATTTTAGAAGTACAAGATACAGTGGTATTCCAAGTGGCATGCAGTCCAGCCTCTGTGACCATTTGCTCAAGAGCTTGCAGAGCATGCAAGAATAGAGTGCCATCCCCTAAGCTTGGCCAACGGTTCCTGCGCTTGTTGCGTTAGAAGCTTTCTTCTGATTTTATCTTGTGTGTTTTTTCTTTCTCACGAGTAAATACTCTGTATGAAGTCTTATTTCTTCTACTGTTTCTAATTTCTTCACATCCTGATGCTCCTTGTCTTTTCTCATTTCTTTCATCCCAAGAGCCAGTTAAAAGATTTTTCACATGAATAATTATTTATTTTTATTTTTACTTAGAGAGAGTTTCTGCTCCACGAGGGGGTGGAAGAAAAGTAGACTTGTTGCAAAAACCTTTTGTTTTGTTTTATATTATGTGTGGTTCTATTCTTTAGAACCAAAGATGAAAGAGGTGCATGCATAAGTTCAAAGCGTCTCCTGCTAGATCAGTAATCCCACAGGAAACATGGATGGGGTAAGTCTGGCTGGACTCACCTCATCAGCTTGGCTAATGGGATCTAATGAAAAATAGTTCTTCTAACTCTTATTTGTTTACTTGCTTTCATTTTTATTCCCCTCTAGGCACAAAACAAGCAATCTGAGCTCTATTTAGAAACAGTGTGCTTTTGCTCCCACACACTATCTTTTCATAATCAAAATTGTGGTAATTTGTGTTAGACTGTTTTGATGAGCTGTTTCAAGGAGGAAAAGAATGCTGAGTGAGCACCTAGGGGAAAATCTCTGTGCCCTCATGAAAGATCATTTTCTACACGAATGCATAAATAAGAGGAAAAACTGGTGTCTTAAACTTCTTGTGTTTGTTTGCATTTAGGCCACGATTCAGATAATTGTTTTTCCTTGTGGTCAGGCTTGTGTCTGAACTCTTGGAACTTCATCACTGTGTGTGCATTATATGATTGTAAAATGATATCCAAAAGGAATGGGAATAAAATGGCAGTGGGCCTTACCAGAGACTTCAGAATTTAACAAAATGACCTAGGGTAGATCCTTTGCAGCTTTCTTTATCCAGTGAGATTACTTTATGAGGCCACTGAAATTGTGCCTCTTAGGACAGGAAAATCTCTAGCAGAGACATTGGGAAGAAACTTCCCATTAAATCTGCAATTGCTTGCCTTGGGTTTTCTAGAGATAGTTCTGGTATCAACCTAGTGGACATGTACTGTCTCACTAACCAGGTCAGTTTCTTGCTTTTGAGTGGTTCTGGGTGTTCCATCATTCTTTGTTTTGGTACATTTTCATAAATGTAGTTAGTATCTGTTGGAATTCTGGGTGACTGGGTGCACCTAGCACAGGAGTGGACTGCATGGTCTTAACAATGTGTAGGTTAGAAAAGAAACCCCATCAGAAAATGGTTCTGTGCTTGTAAGAATTGCTACATGAGAAGATTTTAATTGTTTGTAGAGCTGTAATCTAATTCTCTCAAATATAATTTCCATCCACTTTCATTACAACTAAGAATGTGGTATCGTACTAGTTCTATCATTTACCACTATTAATTCCATTAGAGTTTTGTTAGCAGCTGTGAGTGAGATTTGATAATTGAGATTGATGAAGTGATTCAAATATATCAGCGGTTCTCAAGTGAAAATTCTTCTCATGTACAGGCAGGCTTTTAACTACATTTATTTTTAGTATTTGTTGATTTTCAAAGGAAGGTGGTGATAACAAAGAGATCTTTCTCCCCTAGCAGCATGGCAACTGAGCAGTCGTGCAGAGCAGTGAGGTCCCAGCTCCAACCCACAGGCCTCCTTCAGCACACAAAGGTGTGGCTGAAGGGGCAGTGAATTAACCTCCTGTGGGAGCCATGATGCTCATGCTGAACTGGCTTGAACAGAGACGTGTACACACGCAGCACTGTTGTGTTGCTTCTTTATCACCAGCCCCTTCAAGAAATTGCTAGGAGTGTAGTGACCCTTCACTTAAAATAGGAAGCAACAAAGGACCCCTTTCACTCTGCTGCCATGGTCACTGAAGATCTGCTTACAATCCATCAAGCTTCAGCCTCCCTCCTGAGATTTCCTGGCTGCTTTCAGCCTCTTTAAAAGCATTTCTGGATAGGTGAAATACTGTGATCTATGGAAAACAGTGACATTTTCTGTATTACCTTTTTTCTCTGATACAAGAAAAGGGGTTCTGGAAAAAACCCTTGAAAGGTGGGAGTCTAGTGTTTATATGGAGGCTTTAGCCTTTGAAACATAAGATCAGAGATTACTTGTTGTGTTATAACTTGTCTGAAACTGGAGCAGGGAAGATCATAAGCACTTGAGGAGAGGAAGCATTAATCCTCAGCCCCTAATTTTTCTTCTTTTTACCTCTAGTAAAGCAGATCCTGGTGATGTTCAGGCTGAGCCATCTAATGAGCTTTCCACAGGGCTTTCCTAAGGACAGAAATCAAAGTAGCAGTCTTTGCTTAATGCAAATTCTATACATATCCAGATATTCTACACCATCTTCACCCATCTTTCCATTTTGTACAGTGAATTTACATGGTGACATGGTGCTTCTGCTATCATTCTGGAAGCTGTTCTCCAGACAGACCTTGTGGCTGATGCAAATTCATACATCTTCGCTGTGTTCAGGGATGCATCAGGCTTAAACAGAGTCTTTGTCAGAATGAGACTTATGTCTTGTTATGTTGGGGAGTTGCTTAACTGCTGATTGTCTTATCTCTTCAGATTAAGATCTGAGAACGACACTGCTGCCTGTGGGCACACTTTAGTCCCTAAACTGAGCATCGCAGAAAATAAAACCAAATTCAAGATCACCTGTTCTGCACACTCCCTGCACCAGTGTTATTATGTGCACCTAATCTAGTTGTAAATTCTGCTTCATCTTCTTCGGGAAAGTAATTGGAAGTAGGTAAAAGTGACAATTTAATTTTTTTTTTTTTTTTTTTCCTGCTCTCCCTACAGGAGGTCTCTTATGCCAGGGAGGTTGTGAGAGGACATAATTGAAAAGCCTGAGTGGTAGCTTCAGTTTTGAATTACTTACTTTAAGGGAGGAGAGATAATTGTGACGCAGCTATCAAAAACTTGGATCTGTGTTGCGTCCTCAGTTTTTAAGCAGAATTGTCTTTTGAAATCAATGGCAGGAGGTAATGCCTGGGTTTTTATTTAATGCATAAGGAGTTGCTGAATTTAAAGGAACATTCACTTTAGTAGCTATGCTGACTTCCTCTCCAGAAGGTGCAATTCCTTCAGTTTTCCCTTCCTGTACATCAATTAGGATGACCATCTTTTTCCAGCTGGACTATGATAGCTGTGGAATATGGTATGCTGAGATACTGAGGAAGGAGCACTAACTCAGGCACTGACAAAGGGCAAGAAGATTTTGCTGATATTTTGTGTATGAAATGAAAATCTGAATGTTATATTGTTCTGACCTGCACAGACTTAGAGTCATTATTGTCAAAACAAATGTCAGCATCTTGCAGAAAATCAAAGAGAAAGGACAGCCTCCATAAACAGAAAAGTAAACATCAAAGCCAAATATTCTGCCTCGTTAGCCCTCATTAGGATTAGGGAGGCAGGTAATATGTCAATGGGAATGAATAATTAGAGTATAGTGAATCTTCTTAACAACACGTTTTTCAGTCAGGAAGAGACCACTGATAAAAGGCAGGCTCAATCTGTGACTCCAACCTCCTATTTCTTTATTACTATGGAAATATTCTCTGCTGTTGAATGTGGAATGAAATGTTCAGGAAATGTATGCAAGCTGGTGGACAAATGTGGCTGAAGTTATAAGAGGGAATAGTTTAGTCCAGTACTGTATGTAAACAAAACATAGTCATTTTTTCAGTGACTGCATCCTTCCTTTCACTGCTCATTCTTCTTCTACTGATCAGTGCATTTACTCATGTCTTTCAAGGCCAAAATGGCTGCAGGAAAAAAAAAAAAAAGAATGAAAAACAAGTCCCAGCTGGTAGAACAGTGGTTTTGAATTTAGTCCAAGTCTATTCTGATTTGCACTTCTTAAACGAAACTTGTAGCTGTACATTGTGCTCCCCTGGATAGGTCTCTGGCAAATGCTGATGAGAGCTTGGGTTTTGTCAAAATTAGGATTAGAACTAACGCTTCCAGAATTGATATAACATGCAGCTCTCTAGGGATCTGTGTGGCTTAAAAGTACTATCACATGTGTGACCACAGTAGGACGTGCTGTGAATTAGATTAATGCTTGTTTCTCTAGATCTACACAGGGAAACTGTGTCATATTGCTCAAGTATTTTAGCAGTCTGGATTACAGCCTTGCTCGAGTGGGAGATTTATGGAAGGAGAAAAGGCTTTCCACCATACATAGCTCCCTGTCCACTTGCTGCTTTTTAGTAGTTTCTTTCATTAATAAAGTATTATGCTTCTCTAATTATCCTCTTAATTTTATTGACAAATAAGCTTTACTTGGAAGCTATAATTTCTAATGTCCTTGTTTTGTTTGTGGGAAGGGAAAAAAGAACATCTTAATGGGCTGTAAGCCTTGTGTAATTCTGATACAGAAAGAGCATCTGCATTCTGTGACTTGCTGTGTAGGAATGTGGCCTTGGTAACTCTAAGAGACAGCACAGTGAGGTTTCTGTTTGAATATTCCTAGAGAAACAGTAGTACCTAATGTGTTGATCATTTTATGATGAAAATCCTGCTTTGCAATGCCTTTTTCCAGTTTGGAAAGATCTTTGTGGCAACAGATTTTTTTGTATGATGTGTTAGTCCAATGATGTAATCTCAAAAAAGAATCAAATTATATAGTAACATGATGTTCTTCTGAAATAAAGGAGTATGTATTTGGTATGTACTCTAAATACACAAGTTGGGTGTTTTTTTTTGTTGTTGTTGTTTGTTTGTTTGTTTGCATTGGTTTGATTTCCTAATGGATCAGAGTGGACTCTGTACAAATTCCTCCTTTCTGGAGTATTTAAATTAATGCACAATTAATAAAGATCAAGTCTGAGGTTTTTGCATGGGTTCCCAGTTAGTAGTGCTTAGCAGCGCTTTAGGAAATGTTGAAAATCTTCGTTGTGCATTATTTGTTTTTGTTGTGTAAAGCCATTTTCTCTGTGTAGTACTGAAGTCCCACAGATTTGTAAGTGGCAGCTACACATTCTGTAGAGACGGCTTTAAATTTCAGTCACAAAGCTCTACTTTGGAGTTGGCTGTCTATTATCTTTGGATAGTGAAACTCAAATGGTATTGTTGCTGTTTGCGTAACAAATAGCAGCAGTCTGCATGCAGTTCCATTTTGCTGTATGTGATTCTGGCATACTGCTGTAAGAGCAGCATCATTGCAGAAAAGACTAATTTGTGGGGAGGAGAATAAGGGGAAAAGATAATCCACATCCATATTCATGAGTGGTGGCCTTCATCCCAAACACAAATATTCATACTTCAGATGAAATATAGATCCACTTTTAACACTGTGTCAGTTTTGCATGACTGGCAATTCCTGTTTCAAATTTAAATCACTGGGTCTCTTTAGGCTCGCACTTATCAAGGCTTCCTTTTCAACTCCGACATGTTTTCTCTAGGATCAAAACAGCCATACATTTTTTGTTGTGCTGACCTGCGAAACGTCAGTGAGACAATATATGGGCTGAGTTCAAACACTGGATTTATCACCGAAGTGCATGTTTTCTGTGTAGAGAAATTGAAGTTGTGAATGCATTCTCTCACGTGGGAAAACCCTCTCTTGATGCAAGTAACAGAGGTGTTATTTCATCTGTGTACTGAGTGGTGGATTTCTGAGATTATTTTTTTTTTGTAGGTTTGGTTTTGTTTATTTTCAGAAGAAAGAACTTGATTGTATTCCGTATGAAAATTGTGTTGAATCTTGAGGAAGCAATATTACAGATCACGAACTGTTCAGAGACATCTGCACAAGGATATTTTTGCTGCCAGTAAAGCAGTTCTTGTAGGGGCTAGTGCTTGTTTTCACAGGGGGAAATCAGTAATTGGTGTAAGCAGTCAATCTTACTACAACACTGGCAGTTCTCACAGTACTAATTCGAGTATTAAGCTTGTTTTGTTCAACAATATGCAACAGATTAAATTCACCTAAGTTTTTTTCATGCATAACATACCAGCAGTGAGGTATGTGTAAGTGTAGCCTAATGCATAACTTCACTCAATTTCAAAATTAACTTTACTATATACTATGATGACTGCACAGCTCCATTTAGAGACCATGATAAATAATTTGTTCCAGAAGTAATTCCCAATGACTGCAGTTTAGGCAAGCTAATTCTGGTAGATAACCTGTTCAGGTGCAATTGTTGTCATGGTCTGTAAATGAGTAAGCTTGAAGTATAGACGTTGCCTTGAAGGACTTGATGCCACCTGTTTGTAGCCTTAGGTTACCTCTATGGACTTTGCTAATATCACTACTATTCTCTTGTATCAATTTGAAGGTTTTGGTCAACATGAGATTCTTCTAAGTCAGAGTAAGTATGTCTTCTGTTTCTTTTCTTGAGCTCTACTGTACTACTGTAAATGATACAGTATACTTCTGGAGTTTGTCACTGGGAAAACCTCACTTGCAGATCGATTTAATGGCTCCCCTGCAGGTTGGGGAGCAAAAAAGAAACAAAAAAATGCTGATATGCTGATTATTGTCTGCATGCTGTTAATAAAGCAAGCTGTGTTGCTTCAGCAGCCATGTGGCTAACAGAATGTTTGCCTGATATCACATGCTAAAAGTGCTTTTGATGATAAATCTGCTCTGCTGCCCTCAGCACTTTTTAGTCTCTCAGGTACATTTCTCATCTCTGCTGAAATTGAAATTTCAGTGCCATTGGGGTTGTTCTATGCCTGGAGAAGGCTAGCTGAAAGGAATGGATGTTGTGATTTCCTAATGGTGTGTTAAGAAAAGAAAACACCAGGCTCTAAAACAGTAGTGGTACTCTTCCTGGGTTTCTAAAATATTTATTAAATGGATACCTAACACCTTCAACCAGAAATATACCAGTGTAGCGTGAAATTCTTTGAGATAGAGCACGCTGTCCTAGTGCTGTCCCCTGTGAAATACCAGGTGATAGAGTCAAGTGATGTTTAAACTGTAAGGAAAAGAAATAAGCCACTAGTATAGAGCACAAGGTTTCTTACAGGAAGTATAGTGTAGCAAATGTATATTTCAGGTACTAAGCTGTGTCCTGGGAGTAAAGGTACAAACTTTAATAGTAGGTGCTTATCTGATGTTTTCAGAATGTGAAGAGAGATGGAAAACATGCAATATCCATTGGGTAGCCAAAGCTAAGTCCGATTAACATGCTTTTAATAATGACACATACATATTTACTTTTGAGTGGTCACATTTGCCTGCTTAGTTTTTCAAGTAACCATCTTTAATGCTTTTCTCACATAATTACGGATGTGTATTCAGGTTTCATTATTTTATATATTGTTCTCTTCTCTTGACTGGTTACTTCATTAACCCCATATATATTTGTACCTGCAATCCTTTGGCACTTGGTAGATACTGAATCTAAACAGATCTAAACAAAATGCGATGCAACCAGGGGCAAAAAAAGTGGCAATATTTATTCAGTGAAGGGGTGAGAAGACTGTGGACCTAGCTGGCTGTATGTGCTGGTACTGGTTCAGTGCTTAAACTGGCTTACTGTTGTGGGTAAATTTCTCAGTGCAATTCCATAGGAACTGGAGAGCAGAGAGGTGATAAGGGAATGGCTTCATGTAGAAATGTTTGCTGAAGGAATTTCCTGTGTTAAGGAAAATATATGCTGAGCAAACTGAGGCAGTTTATGACCCCTTCGTGTCACCTAGTTTCTAAATGTATTTGCTGATGGGTAATCTTACCTGGAACAGAGCAGTAGCAGATTATTAATGTCAAAACCCATAAAGTGGTCCAAAATGTTTAGCTCTGCACATTCTACATAGTCTCCAGATGAAATAAGGAGTTATTCTTGCAGTAGATGAGAACATATCACTGATAAACAAATCTAACTAATTACAGTAAACGAGATCACAAGTCAAAGCATGAGAATGTATTATACCCACCCAAAATTCATTTTTCTCAGAATCTCAAGAAGATAAAAGCTATCTGATGTCATGCCAGCAAATTGGAGTTGTGGACAAAAGCATTTTTCGGGGTTAGGAATTATCCCTAATCTCCTGCAGTTAAATTCTGTAGTATAAATAAACAACTTTATGTCATTATATCTTTTTTTCCTAACACACAAGGTGATTGTCTATCGTTGTTCCATTTCCTCTCCTTAAAGGATAAACCACCAGCTTCCCTCAGCTGTTCTATTCTAGTAGCTTCTCTTCCCAAAAGACTCTCTTTCTCTAAAAAGTGCTTGTGTTTGGAAAATCACATATATGAGTATTTGCAACTTTGAAATTTCTGGGAATGAGCTATGTTTAAAAAAAAAAAATTAATAGTAATGCAGTGCAACAGCTGAAAGCTGAGATATGGGTTGCATTAGCTGTCTTCTTTCTAGGATACACAGAGCTCTTCTAACCATATTTTCTCTATCTTTTAATGACCTATACAGCTAAGTGTCAGTTTTAGTGCAAAGGAGATACTCGTGCTTCAGATGGCTGCATGTGGTTGTCCATTCTGTGCTTTATTTGCACTTAGTATATGCAAATATCTTGTGAGCTTTCTTAATGTGTAGATATTAGTTTAGAGAACACTTCTTGTAGCTTTCCAAATGGTCTTGTGGAATCTGAATATTACTTAATCCACATGAATTTAGTATGTGGTAGCCTTCAGTTACACTACTGTGCTGTCAATTTTTCTAGCCAACGATCAGTACATTTAACAGCAAGTGTGACAGAGAGAAATTGGTTGCAGTTCTTGTCCGCTCAAGCATCGATGTTCCACAGCTGAGAGGATTTGTGCAAACACTTAGTGATTTCTGCAGTGATGTCTGGAAGCTGCACGGGGGATGAGAGTGCTGCTGTGCTTGTACTCTGCTGGTCTGCTGTTGGAAACTGCTTGTGGCCCTAAGACTTTACTCTGTACAGCAGGTATGAGGACTAGGTGAAGGGCACACTGTTTACCTTGGATAAGAGTCTGAGAAAAGTAGATGCTGAAGGATGACAGAGTTTGTCCAACATCTGAAGAAGCCTAAAGTAATACTGGCAGCAATTTGATTTAGACCTACATCCACCCTGCACTAAAATCTGACCGGTGTTAGTTTCCATTTTCTTTATTTCTTTTCTTCAGGTTTAGAGGTTTATATAGTAACTACATCATCTATGGAAGCTCTTCATAAATTGGGGAGAGAATGTATTAATATTTGTTTTAATTCACTGAGATTAAATATCCCTCCTTTAGCTGCTTTGTCTTCTAGTAAGCTGTAACGTTTCTGGAGTTACCTTCAGTCTTCCAATGGCATCTCTATGCTAGATATATTCAGAAGCTGTTGTGGTATTATATCCTTTAGAATAGAACCTTATTATTTTACCTTATGATTCAGAATTTACCAAAAAGTTCTATTTATTTTTATAGCATCTTGAGTATCTTGTTTTATAACGTTTATCTGATTTTTCAATGAGTGCAAATGGAGTGGAAAGGTCTGCTAAGAGATCCTGTCTGACTTACATTTCACTGTATTTTGTGGCTTGTGAACTGGTGCCTCTTTCCTCTGAAATTGGCATAGATTTTGCTACTGACTTTGGAAGTGGTAGATGGAGTCCTCTTAGCTTTGCTCAGAGCCTTCCTGGCTGTTAAGGGCAACGGTTTTTGTTGGGATGGAGTGCACAGTAACAGACCAGACTACTGCTCTGAGGAATCTGCCTCATTCATGCTGTTGACAAAGGCAGATACTGAAGGAATTCATCTCCCATCCATTCTGTCACATTGGGATATTTTCATTAGTATTATGATCATTGGTGCTTTAATGTCACAATAATTCGTGATTGTCTCTGGGTAAAGGAGATCATTAAAGCAAACATAAATTAGAATTAATTTAATTTTACTTTGGTTTTGTAGAGCTAAGGATCTCAAGAATAATCCTCTCAGCAGAATAGTGAGAGATAGTATATTTAGATAGATCTTATACAGGTGGTATATATGATAATGCAAAGAGATAATACAAAGAGACAAAAGGCTCACCCTAGATGACAAAGGCTCGCGGATACTCCACTCGGGAGGGATCTCCAGAAAGAGATCCTTCCCTGGTGGAGGCCAGCCCTTAAATGGGGCTTGGGGAGAGGTGGAGCCAGGCTCCACCCCCCTCCAATCACACAGGTATCATTGCCTTCACCTGTGCCCCATGGCTGACTCAATGCTCACCTCAGGTGATCAATCAGTGGCTCAGGCTGTGATTCAGCAGTTCCCCTACAGGTTTGCATCCTTATGGCTAAAGAGCTCTTCTCTAGATTTTTTTTTTTTTTTTGCCATTGCTGTATCCATTGTTATGATTACTCTGAAGGCACCTACATTTAATTTAATTTTTTTGTTTCAGTTCTGTTTTCTTGTAGATCTGGCTGTTCTGCTACAATCAGTGCTAAACAAAATGTGCTTTCTCTTGTTTGTTTGACACGGTATTTCCTCTTTTATTCTTTTATTTCTGTGACATCCTGAAAGAAATAGGATACCTTGCTTTTCTTCTTAATTTAACAGTTCAGGCATGGACACAGTGGGGTGGCTATTTGATTTCCCTTATTGAAGTTTTATGTGTTGCCTGCCTTTGAGGAAGATGACACCTTTCATATAAACCACAGCAAAAGAGAAAAAAAAAGTCTTTCTGAGAGTTTATCAGCACATGTTCATCATCTGTTGCTTTCATTCTAAGGATGACTAGAGTGAGAGAGAAACAGATTGTTAGAGTCTAAACATCCTTGCCCAACAGTTAATATCAGACATCAAATTCAGCTCCATGATTTGCAACATACTATCTTTTGGGGATAAAATATTTGGAAGAGTCATTTTGCTGAACAGCACCAATGTCATTTAAAAAACAAACAACAAAACAAAAAAACCTGAACACACTACTTCTTTAAGTACTTTCTGCTGCTGGTGGCTCTACGAATTTTAAGGATGCTTGAGTATAATTATTGAAAAAATAAAGCCACTCTCATTTATCATGAGCAGCACCACTGATTTCAAGTATCTTCATTGATTACAGTGGAATTATGCGCAGAGGCAGGGTCACAGAGTCTGTTCTTTATCATCTCATTTCTCTCCTTCATCAATCTCCCACTGGCTACTAAGTGCATAGTCACAGTCTAGCTGAGGTTGGTAGGCACTTCAGGGGCTTTCTTATTCCAACTCCACTGCTCAAAACAGGGTCAGCCTCAGCAAGTTGATCCGGACTGTGTCCCATCCAGTTTTGAACATCTCTATGGATGCAGACCCCTCACCCTCTCTGGCAAACTTGCTAGAGTATTTATCCACCTATGAAGTAAATATGTATATATATAAATATTATTCTTGTAATAAAATGGAATTGCTTGTAGTGCAATTCGTGCCATTGCCTCTTGTACCATTGTCTGGCTCTATCTTCTTTATGTGTTCTCATCAGGTATTTATACATACTGGTGAGTTCTGCTTTGAACCTTCTCTTCATATGACAGTTATTTCTAGACCTTAATCATCTTCATGGCCTTTCACTGAGTTAAATTCTTTAATTCAATGTCCTTTTTGTTCTGGGGAACCAAGCACTAGATGTAACACTACAGATACACTTTCAGCAGAACTGAGCAGAGGGGAAGGTGATCTGATGGCAACACTCTACCTAATGCAGCCCCAGATGCTGCTGGTTGCCTTTGTCTCACTGTAGATCGTTATCATATAAATACTATGATTTCCTCTTCACGAGTCCATGCTGACTTACACAATTCACCTTGCTCTTAACCTTGAGGTTGACAACAGTTCCCCAGATGTTCCTATTTGTCCTTCTTGAAGATAGAAGTGACCTTAGATTTCTTCCAGTCCTCAGGAGCCTCCCCTGATTAAGACCTTTTAAAGCAATTGGAAGTGACCTTGCAATGACATCATCCAGCCCATTTAGCACTTGGGATTCATCTCATCAGATCTTGAATATCTCCTAGCATTTTCTTACCCACAAGCAGCAAGTATCAACAATTAGTCAAAGATAGAACTATTTCAAAATGGCAAAATCCATTTCACAGCTATAATTTTCTCATTAAAGACATAGTTATTTGATCTACCCATTCACTGAGTTCTTGCCAAGTGGGATGCTGTCAGGTGTATGGTTTAAAATCTTTGATAAACATAACAGAAAGACAACCGTTTCTATTACTGTGAGGCGGGAGGGAAGGTTGCACTTCCAATGTTACAGTGATAATCATCCCACTGTTGTTATTCTGTCTCATGTTTCAGCATGGATTTATAAAGTTGATATGATATGCCTCCTGGGCTGGCTCTCTGAGAAGCAGATAAAATTCTGTCTTCATACAAACCTGCAGGGAAGAGCTGATTCAACCAGGTTAGTCATGATTTATGGGTCTTTATTCTAATCAGCTATTCTGACATGCCTCTCATTAGAATGTCACTGGATTTGGAAGCAGACACAAAAAAATCTACTTTTGTTTCTTGTTCAGAGATACGCTGAACTGTTCAATTCAGAGGCTGCTCTGAGTACGTAGTCAAAGCTGCCTCAAGTCATAACCATACTTGAGAGGGAGGACCTATTTCTAAAAGCACCGACACCACCAAATCCTGTATACCTCTTGTCTGTGACAATTTTAGGGATGCTACTGAGCATTCAGGTGTTGCTTCACGTTTTCTAGTGAATACTGATCTCTCTAATCTTTACTATAATTCTGAATCTAACTTTCTGTGGTAATTACTTCTTTGTAATGCAGCAAGAACAAAAAAAAAATTTTGTCTCTTTTATAACACTCAAATCAGAGATTAAAAAGCAGAATTTGGTGCTGCTTAACCCTTTTTCCTTTTTCTTTTCAAGCAAGCTATTAAAGAAAGTGTTCTCTCGCTGCACTCTCAACAGTTGCTCTCTTTGGAGATACTTGGCAACTGTTTTAAAAAGGAAGTACATGAAGTGTTTCCATGGTGTTCTGAATACTGATTCACCTCTGTACCTAATGATTTTTTTTTATTGCCTGATGTCCACAGGTCACATTATCTTCTGGGACATTTCTTTCTGATTCCTGCAAGATTGACATTTAGAAGGATGTAAACACTCCTTAGAAGGGAGATGTAGGTCTGATGTGCTGAAGTACCTCGATATCCCTACAGAACACTGGATTTCCCTTGTATAGGACATTCATTCGGTTTTTTTAGGATCCAGATTTTAATATTCACTCTAGCAAGAATACTTAAAAAATAAATAAATAAATAAGGTTAACTGCAAAGTTCAAATGGAAACCTGGAGGGCGCAAATAGTCATTTCTAAGCAGTCTAGTAAGGCTAAGGATTTTGGCAGTATGGTTTACATAATTCAGCAAACTACAGTTTTCCTCAGGTATATTTGGCATCTAACCTAGAGAAACTAGGCTTGATTTGAGGGGGTAACTCATTCATAATTTTCTGTTATTTCTGAGTATTGTAGCTGTATGCCAAAATATTTCTGGGACACAAAGCAACAGTTCATCTCAGATACAAAGGCCATTATTAATATTCTGGAGAATTACAGAGATTTTTCTGTGTCAGAGTTCTGTAAGCCTGAGAAATGAAGCACGGGGCCAGGAAGTTTCTCCCTGTCATGCACCTCATAGAAGAAAGGCTGGAATCTTCCCTCACCAGGAAAGCTTGAGGTTTTTAGCTGATCACACCTCCTTCCTGATGATGATGTATGAAACTTAAAACTGGAACATTTGGAAAGATGCCAACCCATATTTCTGGAGCACCAGAAGTATTATCCCCCCGAACTTCTGGAGCTGATACTTAGAGCATCACTTCAACATTAGCTATACCCCTCCTTTGAATTTGCATTGGAGAGCTTAGTTATTAATAAAACATCTTAACTAACAAAAAAATGTTTTTCTGGCTGGAACAACTTTCAAAACAATAAATATCCACTTACGTGTCAAGAAAATTGAAGATAGTTCCTACAGTCTAATGAATTAAAAGGAAAATAATAATGAAGTATGCATGACTGCGCTTGCACAAAGTGTATACAGCATAATTTCCCTGGAAGCAACGTCCCTAATCTCCTTTGAACTGCCAGAGGATTTGTTATTTGAGATTGCCCTTCTTTACCCCTTTATTTGCTTTCAGTTCTTATCCCATTATGGTATTTTCTTTGTTTTCAGAAGAGCGTAATTGCTTTTTGGTGTTTATGTAAAACTCTACAAATGCTAAAAATGTTTCACAGAAAATGATGACTCCCACTCACAGCTCAGACAAGGATGAAGTATTTGGATTGATATCTTCTAGTTTAGTATAATATGCATTCCTACAGCTTCCTGGGTACAGTTTTACTAGTTTATGCAGGTGAACAGGTATTACCTCTCAAAAGCACTTTTAACAGAAAATAGGAAAGAGTTATTCTTGGGCAGTTATGCCCAAACTAATTTCACTTTCAGAACGTAGACTTATTTCACTAATGCTTTTTGTATTTGAAATTTTGATTTACATTCAGTACTTGCTTCCACCCACTTCTATCCATTGTCCTACAAATAACTGGTGACTTACAAAGAACAAGCCATGTAAGCAAACATTTATTGCTGGAAAAGCTCCTATTTGCCCTGATGGGAAATGTTTTTCTCCACTGTTCTCCACAGATAGGAGCTTTCCTTTAGAAAGTGATGACAAAGCAGCACACCAGAGTCTAAGGGTTGTCTTACGACAATCTTAAGTATTCATTCACAGGAAGAAAGGAAATTAGGTGTCGGCAGGTATTCAGAATATAACCAATTTCTCAAACATAAATCTGAGACTCAAAAAATGTTAGTGTCCACATTATAAAAATATTTATGTGAATTTTTAATATCCTAGAGGTCAAGGCTGTTCCATGCCAGAATTGTGGAGAAAATGAAGAATCACTGGGAAATTATGGTGACAGATTAATGCCCAGAATATTTATACCACGATCAAGACTGATGCATGAATTTAAAGAGATCTGATTGTGATTTGCCGGTGCTATTTGTCCATGATCAGCTTTGTCTTTGGGTTCATTATTGCAGAACTTGAGATACTGGGAGTTGCACTCTCAACCACACAGTGATGTTCTGCTGGTAGATGTGTTAGAGAAATTGACTACAAATTATTAGCAATCTTCTCAATACTTTTATTGTCAGCTGAACTAGTTTCAAGAAATGTTAGTGGAAGGAACACGGAATTTCTTGCCTGCAGCCAGCCAGCTCTGGAGGTACTCAGCGGAGTGTTCAGTGAGTAGTATTCCAGAGACTCATTGTCAGCACCAAAACAGTTATACCCAGCATGTGTCTATGTGCCCAGCAGTCTGTCAACTACAGCCATGAGGATGCATGCTGATAGACATGCAGTTATGAACTTTCTAAGAAATCCTGCCTCTGCTGAAGTTAGTGGCAAAATTCCCATTGATTTGTCTGGAAAGAAGTAGCATTGTTTCTTACCCACATCCTAGGTATTCCCTGTGCGAATGTATTGTCTCATTACTCAGATTACCTTAAAACTGTCTGTGCATGCACTCATAGTGACTGTAGTGCCTATTTCTCAAGATTGTAAGATGGGATGGGGTGTGACTCCACAATTGTGCTTTTGGATTTTGCTATGGCACTCTGAGTGAATCTGATCCTGGTCACGAGGTGCTTTTGCTTGCAGGTGAGGAAAACACTCTCATGGTTACTTGATCCAAAGGATACTGAAGGGTTTTGACCTTCACATCATCTCTTAATAACCCACTGATCTGATATTTTGTGCTTCCATGATCTTTACAAATCTTCTCCAGCACGCAAATTAAATTATCTGTAAAACACTTGAGAAATGTCACGTTAAATCATAAGCATGAGGTCCCATAATTATGGAACTTCCTACAGAAAGAAAAATAAACTGAGACCTTTCTCAACTATAGATGGATAATTGTTTACTGCTTGTGACTGTAAATGTCTTGATGCCTTAAGTTTAAAAACAATCCTGCAATTAGTTCTTCAGCTTTCAAATTTTGAGGTGAAGAAATGTTTTATGGTATGATGGAGATGCTGTGCTCAGGTTAACCCTTTTTGTTACAGAATATCTCAGGGCTGGTACTATTATTTGTTTTGGCTAGAGAAACATATTCAAGTATAATGAAACACCTTTATATGGTCATAGACAGAATTGTTCTTGGCTTGGGTATAACAGAAAGAACTTTCGATGTCTAGAATTGATCTGACGATCCACAGAAAACAGAACACGTATAAAAAAAATAAATAGAGAAAAATTGTTGCTGTGAAACTTGGAGATTTTATTATCGTATAAATTTTCTATGAAATGTTATGGGTTATCATTGCTTATGATAACCCAGCCAGGGAAGGTACCTTTGGTGAGGCTTAAAGCGTGCTTGCCAGACACTAAGCTGTATTGGGGCCAACACAGCTAGTAATAGAACACAGCTTTTGTTGGCTGTTGATAAGGTGCTGACATTGCTAGAATGTGCCTGAGGAGTGGTGGTGGCACGGAATGCATACGTCAAAATGTGATACAAGCCTTCCGTGAGATTTTTTTTCTGTCCTTGTATGTTTATCCTGTTCTATTGCTTAGGTGGTGAAGCTGCTCTAAAAAGTGCTGTCATTAAATCAGTAGTGGGGCACACTGCATTTTTTGTCTCAATAAAAACTAGATGAGCTCTCTGTTGCAGTTTTTGTCCTGAAAATTCAACCTTATATCTGCACAGCTGGTGAACTCTTACTGATTTAGGTATTAATGCTCATAAAGGCTTTTGGATCGATCTGTGCTTGCATTATGTTTCTACTGTTTTTCAAACTAAAATAGGCTCTAGGTTTGTTTACATATCCTGGTTAAAGTCAAGACTTCGTTTGACCCACTAATTAAAAAACAGAAGCTAACCAAGATTGTGAAAGGGAACTGAGTTTTAGCTGCATGGTTCCATGATGATTTGCAAAGAGATCTCAACAAAGCGTTGAAATTCAGTGAATCTAACAACATTTTAGCTTTACAGGGGACATCATCATCACTGTTTATTTGTAATACCCACCTCTGAGCTGAATTGTATAGTTCTTCAGAAAACTTCTCCTATCCTAGAAGCAAACCTGCCTGTCTGCTTCTTGACAGTAGCCCCAGATATAATTTTCTAGTCTTCTCTGTATGTATGTTGTGCAGTGAGTCCACAGGAATGAGTTCCTTAGTACTGTAAGTACACTATGAGATAAAAAGGAGACATACAAAAAAGCATATAACTTTATGGGACAGCTTCAAGTGCAGTTATTTATCTAATCCAGAAAAACAAGTTGAAGTCTACTTGGAGTGCAGGAGGGCATTTGCAAAGGCAGCCAAACTGAAAAAGATAAATAGCTTGAGTAAGACTTTTGATCTATTAAAGGAAAGTCATATGAAGATCAGGTGAATATATTTTGCCTCCTTTCCGTTTACATTGAAAACCCCAGAAAAAAATTATGTCTGACAAATTCAGAAATAGATTGGATGCACTTAATACTTCTATATTGAGAGCACCTGTAGTTTCTGGGTGGGTGTTTGTAGATTTTAGTGGTTTCTTGTTTATTTATTTGTTTTGTGGGTGACTGTTTTTCTTAGACCCTCTGTATATTAGTTGATTTTTTTGGAGATATTTTTTTGTTTGGGTTGTTTTTTGTGTGTGGATTTTGTTTGTTTGGTTGGTTTTTGTACAGAAGTTAAACCTATGTGAATTTAATTGTACCTTAACAGTTGTGAGAGCCAAAGGTCAGCAGTTAAACCAAAATGAAATATACATCTACGATGGTATTTATTACATATACTTAGAAGGGTAGCTGTCCCCTTCCTGGAATCCAATTGCATTTGGTAGCTATAATGTGTGTTTCCTACCAAACACAAAGCATTGGGTGAGTTAGGGGTGAAGTAAAAGGCAACAGTGACTTAGCTCTTAAGTTCTGTTATGATACTGATAATGAACCATGAATAGCATTTCATTCAAAATTAACCTTGAATCTGAAAATGAAATACAGTCTATAATCCAACAAAATGTTTAAATTGGCGCCATGTCTAGAACCTGCACCACAGCATTTCATAATATTTTCAGATATAGTGTAGATCATGTTTCCAGTTAGATTCTGTAGCTATCCTTCTGTAAAAGTTCTGGCCTATGGTAGACTAAAAAATAAATAGAAACAATTTCTGCCAAAAAAAAAAAAAGGGAACCTAACTGAAATGGGGTCTGCAATATAAAAAAGCTCAAATATGGCTAAGGGTCTCATATTTTGGAGCTTGAATGATTATGTTCTCATTAGAAGGGAATAAGATTATAAGAGATTACCTAAACCATTGTTTCTCCATTAATAAGTAATCATTGCTATTGTACGCTAAGAATGTGAAAAGAAAATTTCAGGTTTGGCATCTCGAGTTGAAATGAGGAAAAAGAAAGACCTCTTGTCAACTGCGTAGAGGAGGGGAAATGTATGAACAAGAGAAAGAAATAGCACTACCACAGTATTACCAGGCAGGTGAGGCTAGATTGAGCAATGGTATTTTGTCTCAATTTTCAGAATCTCTTAGTATTCTTCAAACAGAGGAGACTGTGAGGATGGTTTTCTCCATTCTCAGGAGACTAGTGGAGATGTAAGCTGGACAAGGGTGAGAGCAGTGGTCTCAGAGGTGGAGTGTGTTCTTGACAATCCATTGATGTGCGGGAAGAAAGCAGTGTTTGCATCATTAATAAATGAAGTCATTTTTTAAAATAGTACTTTCAATTATTTCGTCTTTTCTATCCTTTTCTAATGTCTAATTTTGTTTTATAATTATATTTTATTACATATATGACATTAGTCAGTAGTATGTGTATACTACTAATAATAACATACATATAAAGGGTGCATGCTTTTTTAATTAAGAAAAAACATACTTCTTTTTTTTCTGGTCTTTAAAAAAGAAGGCGAGTGTACCAAAAGTTTCAAAAATATGATCAAATCTTTTTGGAGACCAGCAAGCATTACGTAGGCCACTCTGAAAGTGGTGCTTTCTATTTATTTCCATGGAAAGTAAAGCAGATATGAAGAGCATAGGAACACTGTTTGATGGAGCAAATTCTCAGCTACGAAACACAATTCTTCAGCATAGTGACCACTATTAGCTGTGCTTTTTCAACAGTGATCAGAATGAGCCTGTGTGCTGCACTCCCCAAAATCTGCACCAGTAGAGGTGGCCCACTGTTGCCACTGCTGAAACACGCCGCCTACTTGCCTCCCTGTGCTCACTTCCACCATTTGGTCCATTAAGAGAGACAAACTGCTACAAGAAAGATCAAACACATAAGATACTTCTCATAAAAATGAAGAGATCAATTTAAATGAAACATTCTTGATTGCACACTCAGAGAAAGGTGGGGATGGGGTATGGGAGAATGGGTGACATGGCTTTAAGAATTCTGAGACTCTCAGTGAGGAGAAAGAAATGGGAGAACATTAAGCAAAGAAAAATAGTTCCTGCTTTTAGATAAAACTCCTGATAATGACATGGTAATAATGAATTACATAGATTTCAGTAAAGTTCATGGTGTTACGTATTTTCTAATCTCCTAAAAAGATTTTTCAGAGTATAATATCACAGAGACAGACATTAGCTGAAATAACATGGGAGTCCAAGATAACAGAGCAGTCAGAAGATGTCTGGGGGTTTTAAATGACTGTGCAGTATCTGGCCTACTACGAAGGCATTTCAGTGTGGTTCAGGTTTGTTGTTTTTTTGATTGTTTGTTTGTTTTTTTACCCAGCTGCATTTCTATTCATTTTATGGGAAAGTGAAGGATTATTGAAGGCAGACTTCTGCTGGCGTTGGGTTCTTTTATGTTCTTTTTTATGGTGTTCTAAGAGGGAAAATACAAGTAATATACAGTCATGTTTGTTAAATGATGATTTTGTGTCATGCAAACATGACAAAAAGCCACCAGATCTTTCTTCTAAGTGTGCAGATGTATTGTTGTAATGGGTTATGACGGTGTGTAGGTAGTGAGACAGCTTGTACACACTCCTCTACAGTGGAGTCAGGAAAGAGGTGATTATCCGTGGACTCAATGTGAGAAAGGTGTAGTACTTGGGCAATTGTTTGGCAGAACTGATGTAATTGTTTTTTTCTAGGACACTGTTTTCCTGCTACCTCTTCATTCAGATCCAAGGTCTCTTATAAATAGTAAGTGATTTACCTTTTCTTACTTACCCTTGAGAAATCATTATTGTTTTCCAAAGAAAAGTTGATTCTTGATGGTGTTTTTTTCACTATGAGATACAACTGATTTGTCACATAAGATGCAGAATCCAAAGCATGTTTATAAAGTGACGTAATTGTTTTCTAGTGTACTAAACTGTATCATTTCTGACTGTCACATTACTCTTTACAGATGTTTACAGGAACAAACACAGCTTGAAAACCTTGTGTTTTTTTCCTTGTATACTAGCAAATTTATAGACACTAACCAAGCCTAATTTGCCTATCAGCAACTTACTTTTCTATCTCAAAATAAAAGCCTCCCTATACTAAGGACTGCTCTATACCACAGAGCAAATAAGTTCATCTTCTTTGGCTCGTGTGCTGACCCACTAAGAACATGAAGTAATTTCTCAAATATCTGGTACACTTAATGCTAGCATTCCCAAGATTTCACTTGTCTTGTTTCATTATCTTGCAAACATTACTTGTGCCTTAACAAGCTTATATATTTACTGCATCCTTGAAAGAAGACTTATTATAGTATACAGTAACAAGATTCAGAGTAATGTGATTCTAATCTCAGGATACAGATAAATAAATATAAAAAATTCTGTTTAAACATAAGAACAATTTTTTTACTGTGAAGATGATTGAATAGTAGTACAGGTTGTCCAGAGAGGTTGTAGGATCCCTGTGCTAGAACCTGGTTGGATTCAGTCCTGGGCAACCTGCTGTAGGAGGCCATGCTCCTACCAGAGGAGATTAGTCTAGAAGATCCCCGGACATCTCTGACACCCTCAACAGCTCTGTGAAAAAGTCAACCATTTCTAGCAACTAGATATTTTGCTATACCAGTATAGCTGTTGCTATACCAGTATACCATTTTACTTGAAAAAGTTGCTCGCTGTTCTATCTGAAGACATAATTTTGTGTTGAAAGTGGTACATCCTTACGTTAGATGACAAATATTAGGTTTCTATCTTCTCCAACATCGTTTTCACAAAAGGGGAGAAGCCATAGTTATTAATTGTACTGGTCAGAGAATATATGTCATAGTATTTAAAAGAAAGAATGGGGAATGTCTAATCCACAGTGAATTCTCCCCTCCCTTTTCTTTTCCTGATGTTATTGTTCAGATCTCACCTGGCTTTGACTTCGAATAAGTGTTTTTTCAGTGAATTTAGAGGACTTCATTTGGCTGAATCAGTGCAGGCCAGCCTTATTCCTAATACTTTTCATTGTCTCAAGGAATAATAGATTTTTCTCTGGCTCATTAATGATTTAATTCAGTGAAATCCATTTTAATGTGTGCCCTGCACCAAATTATGAGAACTGTTCGAAGGAGAGGCTGCTTATAATGAAAGAGACCTTCATAAGCATTCCAGACTTCATTCATTCTGTTTGTAACCCTGTTTTCCTGTCTGTTTGTAACTAACTTACCCAGTCTGCAGACTCAGAAAATATGAAATTAATTGTTTGTAATTAATTATTAATTAATTCAATGATTATATTTTGAGGTAGTATTAAAGTTTATCTCTTGCTTATAATAGCTTCAAAAGGCAATGACATCAGAGTGGGAATCTTGTACTTCAACTAAAAACATTCCCAATTTTTTGAGGATGAAGGAAGAAGCTGAATTTCCTGCAGCAAGTGTTTGAAAGAGCAGAAAAAATGCGCACACATAGGCTTAGTTGGTCCTACTGCGTTGGCATATCCTGTCTAATGTGTATCTATCTTGATTTCATCCTGAGAACTAAGGGATGATACTCCCATTTTATGGGTGGGGGAAATGTAGTCACAGTTGCATAGAGTCATCTCATCAGACTTCACTGGTTGTGTTACAAAGCAGGAGACTTACAACCTATGTCTTCAAAGTGCCAGATTACTGTCAGATCCTCTTAACAGACCACTGAATAATTCCAATGGAAAGAACCTCAGCCGCAGGCTGGAGTCTCAGCTATCATTCAGATCTGATAGAGATCTGAAAAAAAAATTGTTTATAATTGTCCTTCTGGAAACCAATTGCATTTTTAACTGGGGGTTGTTAACTTCTAAAGGATGAATTTGTCCCCTTAATCTTTTGCTAGTGCACAATTGATACTCCATTATCTGTTGGAGAGATATGAGCAAGTTAATGGAATAGGTCAGTCAGCACTTATTAACATTAAAATCTCATTTAGAACTGCTGGCCCCTTGAGGGTGCTTTGGTTCTCACAGTGCACTGGGTTTTATACTGCTTTCCAGTGTTTGGAACCTGGGGTATTTCATTGCTCCTTCTGAAAGCTAATATCAGCGATAAAAGGGTGAGTTAGGTGACATGGTACATGTAGATCACTGCTGCTGCATCTGAACTGCTGTTGAACCCAATGCTACACTCTTGTCACGCTCTTTTAACTTACAGCAAGTTCTCTAAGAGCTGGGAAAGGGATTTTGGTGTGACTTCAGCTCAACTTCGCTTCATTCACATTTTCCAGGTGGATGGAGCTCCACCATGAATATCCTTCAAACTCCCTGCATGACATTCCTGGCAGTCAGCTAGCCAAAGCCACCTGAGGCACAGAGATTGAGGGAAAATCTGCTCTGGATTATGCTGTCAGCAGGCATAAAGAGCACAGGCTTAAGTATACATAATTAATATAAAATACCTGCTTGCAGCTTAGCTGACCTTACTTGCCTTTACAGAGTTTCATCTTTAAGTGTATTCTATCGGAAAAGTAAGGTAAAAATTCTATCCTCTGAGCATTAAAGGTGGTAAAGGGACGTGCCATACCAGTCTGTAAGAGCCACTGTTCCCTAAGGGATTGACTCCCATGGGTTGCACTACAGCATGGACAAAGCTTTGGCTGCTTGTTTTTACTCCTGTTGCTCAATGAGTTTCTCCTTAATGTTCTCGTGAATGTTCAGTATGGAAGATTAAAATACATCTGACACTGTGCAGTAATAATAGCACAGTGACATAACTAACTAGACAACTTTGTTACTTGACCAGAATATCACACCCTATTACTGATTAAAAATAACAAAAATCTCTGTTCTCCTTCCAGTAGAGGAAAAATATTTGTTTTTATCTTTATTCTTTGTGACAGGAAAGATAAATAAAAATCAGTACTAGAGTTTCAAACCTGATATGCACCATTAGAGAACATTACTATCTTGTCTGATAAAGATGTTCTCTTTTGATATTTTCCTCTGTTTCTTTTTCTTTCAGTTTCTCTGAATGACTAAATCAGTGTTTTCTCAGAAATCCTGATACTTTCTTATGTGAGTCCATTAAGTTCTCAAACTCTGTAGCAATGATGTCACCCACTCTATAAGACTCCAGAATTTATGAATAATACCTAAGTTTAACAATGCAGAATCACATTGTTTCATTTTTTCATTCTTACAGGTTTGTTATAATAAATAGTCATGCTGAGAAATGTATGACTAGAAATTGAAAATGCTTTTCTAATCATACACAATCTAAAAGCAAGTTGATGAAAGATAAATCTTTGATTTTTTTTCTTTTTTCATATTGTGCTTTTTGTAAGAGTGCTTTGATTTATTTCCACATGAGGAATTAGGCTCTTAATCACAATTAACGTACTTGAGTGTTGTGTTAAATGCTAATCTGAGGGTTGTCTTTCTGTATATTTTAAGAAATAATGCTCAGAGAGCTATGTGATAAGACCAGGCACAATTTCTGGAGTTTGCTTTGCTGAAATCACAGGTTAATGTCATCTGAATTTGCATTGATTTGAATTTAAGCTGTGTGAAATGTTTGCCATGGAGCTTGAGGCTGAAAATGCATCTGGTTTGAGTATTTGAAAAAATACTTAGTCTGCATGCACACTTTTCAAATGGACCTGAGTTGAAATACGCACTTGCATACTCAAAATGTTTACCTGACACTTAATAGGAAGGCAAGTTCTGCCACATCTAATACATTTCATTTGGTGCTTTTGAACATGATTGAAACAAATCTCAGTTAGCTTAGTCTGGTCTTGTTCCCCATGCAGTCACTATTTACACTGAAAAAATTGGAACTTAATTTATTTGTATCAGCTGAAAACTGGTCCAGCATATTGAGAACTGCAGTCATGGAAACATGCGTGCATGTGTTTATGTGTAAATATCTGAAAATTTTTTCCCATATTTCTTCTGAAATGTAAGCTATGGGAAAATTCAGGGTTATTTTTTCACACTGAAAGCTTAGAATGCTTTAAAAATTATGTAATTATTTTCCACTTGAAATGCTTAGAAGAAACATTCTCCTAAATATACCATAGTACAAATTGAACTTTACCACTCAATGCAGCCTCCCACCAGTCATCCCAGCACCTCCTGTCCTGGGGTAAGAGGCAAGCTGAGAGGCACTGCAGCCAGCCATGTGAGCTGATGTTTCTGCTCCCAGGCTGGTTATTAGAAATGGCTTGCAGATCTTTCCATAACCCTGATACTGCCTCACACATGAAGGTGGGAAATGATAAATGACACCAGCTCCCACACAGTGCACAGCAGCATGTGACAAGCAGGCCAGTGGTGCCAGAGACCTCTGGGGAACTGTTTAAAAACAATTCTTCATAAATCTGTTGATACCTTAATCCTCAAGGCTGGCTGCAATGACACACTAAGGAGACTTAGTGAATAGTGAAAACCTCTTGCAACAGATACTGGACTTGAAATACCCTACATCCTCTGTTATACCCTAGCAGAGGTTCCTTGCACAAGAAATCGTTTTTGAAGATATTTCTTTTTCTGACTCCCTCTACACTATATCATCATTCTTCTGGCACACTGGCTGGACACTGAGAAAACCTTTTCTAAGAATCCTTGGGGAAAAATAGATCCTAGACAGGGAGCTGCAACTTTCGATGTTGTCAAAGTAAACAGGCTCTGCACATGCTTGCATTTATCTTACAGTTGGGCCAAGAAGAATAATCAACAACTGAAGACATTACATTGGATCAGTTTTTGTTGAAAGGCAATCAAGACATAGTCCCATTCTCCTGTCCAGAGGCAATGTGGAACTCTGTTGAAATACTGTTAGGAGAATGAGGTGGAACGCAGTGTCAGTTACTTTAGCAGGTGCACGCAATATATTTCACTCAGTTTATTTTGAGAGACACATCTCTGAATAGGTTGTTTCTTTACTTAGTCATTCAAATAATTCAAACAAAAGGCCAGAAATAAAATCCTTAATTAAAAAATAACAATTTGTTTTAGAGGTCATTTGCATAATTGAAGAGTTAATAAATAGCAAATAGAAGTTACAAACTTAATATGGATGATTATGAGGAATATGAATAATTCTCTTTTGTAAGTTACTATAAACATTGCCAACAAAGCTAGGGAGGTTTTGTAACCCATCTCGTAGCAATTTTTCACTTGGGCTTAGTTAGTAGGCTTGAATGCTACTTCCGAAAATTGTGTTCATTTAGTTCTGAAATAGAGCAAATGGTTTTAGCTAACAGATAATAAAAGCTATTTAAATAATAGAAAAGTGTCATTCAAAGGGTTCTAACGTGAGTTTAATGCACAAAAGCCTGGAACATCTAAAAGTTTAGACTGCCTGTAGCCAAGGGCTTGCATACAGTTCTGTTCTGGGGACTGAATGACTTGTAAAATGTTGAGTCCTTGCAAGTATCAAAACTCCTAGTGTTTTCATTGGAAAATTACATAGCAGCTTTGCTGTGCAGAAGATGGAATCATTTCTGTGTAATGAGAAGACTTTGTTTTTTCATTAATGAAGTGAACTCAAGATAGAGGAAAAAAGGATGGAGATACTAGCCAACAGGTCAGCTAAGCCAACAGCTGAAATACCTGAAGATAATTCTTCCTTTATTTGTTATGTGAATCATGCACTTTCTCAGCTAATACTGATGCTTCTCAAACTAGCAAAAGAATAAGAGTCCTCTCATCTCTACTCTGCATCATACATTCCCTTTGATCCTTTTCTTTCTTCTGTTGGAATGTGTAGCATTTTTGGGGTATTAAATGAATCTGCCTGACCTGCTAGTGTATGGAAATCTCCATCTGAGCAGCTATATATGGCCATGTGAAAGGAGTTTACTGCAAACTTTGAAAAGATAATCTGTTGTTTTTTTCTTTTTATGATGCTGCAGATCAATTTTTATAATCATAATATGACATTTCCGGCTGCACTTTGTTCCTTTATAATCACAGCTTTTGTGCAGCTGAGGCTTCGTGGGTCCATGTTGTGTCTCTCATTCCAGTCTAGACATCCAATTGTGACCAAACAGCAAGTTCCTTGGTATATGAATCTTTCATCCCATAGTGTGCCTGTCTTCAAACTTCTTTAAAAGAGTTTGCAAATTTGCCAATGTACAAAATCCAAATCAAATTATAGTTGTCATCTCCTTCTCATTAGCCTGTGTCCCAGAACAATTCAGAGTATTAACAGAAATGTTAACAGCTCAAATTAAGGTATAGGTTTAATCTTGGTGATGTTTTAATTGCCTTCCTAGCGAACAGGGCTGAAATAAGCCAAGATTTATTTCTTCCATTTGAACAACTCTGTTCCCTCCAGCATAGCTTTTTGTTCAGTTGGTTGGATGGATTTTGTTTGTTTGTTTGAGCAGTTCTACCCCTAATTTGTATGTCAGTCTCCAGAAACAAATGTTGGGCTAAACTTGATACCTGCCTTTATTTTCAGCTATCGTATTTCTAGCAAGCGGCAAATTTTCTTGTTTGCTTGACTTTGATATCAATCCTGCCAGAATCTCATGGCTTAGGTTTCACATGAGTCACTTAAGGTTTCTGCGTGTATTGTAAAATAGTATTTGCTGAATGCTTCCTGAATCCTTACCTCCATCTGCTTAGATTCGATTTTATTTTTAATTCATGTGAAGTCAATTTCTCTGCAGAAATGTCTGACTTTGGACTTGTGTTCAAATGCAAGGACAAGGTCTGCTTGCAAAATCACTTGATCGTGGATGTTTTTACTCTGCTGTGTCTTCTATGGAAAGTTGTTTGGTATCACCAAAATACAGGATGTTTTTTTTTTTTGTTTTTTTTTTGCAAATTACCCTGGACTCAGGATTACCAGAATATATGGGTAGATAATCCTATCCCATATTCCAGAGGGCGTCTTTCCCTTAAAGTGAAATAGAGGAGTATCTACTTTGAATTGATGATAAAAAATAAGTAAATAAAACACAAACTAGAAAACCCTGGCAATGTTTGTTAGATTTTAAAAAGCATTTGTGTTTATTCTGAACTCATCTAAATCCAACCTGACCTTCATGCTCGCAAGGGGATTGAGCTTGAAATCTCTGTTTTTAATGTTCCAACTGTGGATAATCGAGTTAACATCACAAGTCTGACAGAGTTTCTTGGTCTGAAAGAAGTAAGCTAAATATTGGTTTTATCAATTTGTTTTGGAAAATGGAAACACTAATTATTTATGGGGTTGTGCAATGCTTCATGACAAGCAATTTCATTTCCGACATGTCACAGTTATATAACAGGGGATGAGATTTGCAAATCCAAGGTGCAAAGTCAAGCCCCTTCGTTCTAAGAATGATTCTTAATGATAAATTTTGATGTTTTCCTTTTTGAGCTTTTCTCTTATCAGTTTTGATAAATTATAGATTTGTTCTTGCATGTACACAAGTCTAAGGAAGTGTAAAATTCTTCAGCCATTTTCATTATGACTTCCAGTTAAATGACCCTGCAAGGAAGGTTTTCAAGGTCAGTAAAACAAGAAAATTTCTGTAAAAATCATGTAAAGATGTAGTCTTTCTACCTTAAGCTCTTTCCATACAAAGTACTTCAGATAACACTGAAGAAATGGAACAACCCAGCCTGGAAGTTATTATTTTTTTTTATACAATTATTTTTTTCCGATTTCAACTATTCTGACTTCAGCTGGAGTTTCTACCTTCTTTTTAACATCAAAATATTCTTTATCAGAAAAATGATGTCAGCTGCAAAACCCGTGTATGAAAATATTATCTAGTCATTAAAAACAGATAACAAAAAACAATATGCCAACAAACATTGTAGAAACAATTTCATATGACTGCATTTTTCCTTACATAAAATGATAGTTGGTATGATTTAAATGATTCTATCATTTCTTCATTTCTTTTAAATGTGATCCATCTTAACTTATGCAGTATCTTGTCCCAAGGTAAAAACAAAAATAAAAACAGAGTGAAAATGTTATCTTTCTAAAGGTCATGTCTCTTATGATTAATGTGCCGTTTTGAACACAAATATCACTTAGCAATTATAATGCGAACACTAACAAAGTTTTAAGAGAGAGAGGGCTGTCTTACGTATTTGTTTAGAGATATGCTACCCAAAAACATTTGGAAAATGAATGTTTCCCAGAGGTATGCACACTTCATTCACAAATAAATCCAAAAAACTGTAAGGGCCATGAGTTCTTTTACTTTGCCATGCTGCAACCTATGATTTCAACCTGACATTTCCAGTCTGCCTTAGATGGGTGGTTTCTGTGTTAGTTGTTACTCCATTCTTAAATAAATGGTTAACAGTGTGAAAGGTGAAGGTTGCAGGGGGAATGCTCCCAGAATATGGATTAAGGCAGAAGAAGCTTTGTGTCTTTGGTGATCATAATTGCTTTCTTTTCTTCCTCTTTTCTTCCCCTTGTACAACTTGGAAATGCTGTACAGACTGTCCTGAAATGCCAACTGTCTGTCAGTGTCATCCATCAAGGGCAAATCAAGGCTCATTCTGACTGACATCTATGGCTTAAAAGTAATCTGTCTTAAATTTCATAAATGGAATTAACACTTGCTATAAAGTGAGTTACTTAATATCACTGTGGAATGCAAGTTAACCGCTGTTTTTATTCCTACTAATTTTATGGTTACTATATTTACTAGGTCTATTATATATACAGGTGAAATGAATTATTCTTCTTGCCCTTTCTAGATCACGTAAATTGCATGTGCAATTAGAGCAAGTGTCACCTGGCATGACAGCAGGCTGCAGTGATATAAATGCTACTGATATTAGTAGTCAAAGGAGCACATGCTTTAAACTCAGGCATCGTGGCTTTGTCCCTGTCTCCAGGTAACACTAATGCATGTTGTGTTACTCTCTTCCTTATTGTTCCTTTGCTGGAGTAGAGATCCTCTACATTATTTGGAGATCTGTGGTTAAGAAGCTAGGTTTTACTGATCTTTTCCAGTTTCACCAACTATTGTGAAACAGTGCTTTTTTTTTCAGTAATATACTTAAAAATTAGAGAATGCATACATGGACTGGAATGATGAATGTGTTTCCTTTAATACTATCATTCTAGTACGTAGGATTGTACAGTGCATTTTTCCATAAAGACTAGATATGATATACAATTTGCTGACTTCTTACGTATATGGTAAAATAAAGCCCATTTATCAGGGAGGTTCTCGTGAGTTTTATCTGCTTTTCTAAATATTCACTGTTCATGTCCAGTACAACACATTTTTAAAAGCTCTGTACAAGTTATCTCATTGCCAACTTATATAAGGAAAAGTAGGGTTTGTTTGATCCATACCTGTTCAACTACATGTGGAGTTTCTAGCTTGTGTTATCTGTAGAGACAGCCAAACATGTTTAGTGTCTATGAGGTGTTGTGCCTTTTCCTCTGGATGATTTTGAACACATTACCTTAGCTGTCTTCTTCCTCAGTATGCTTATAAAAGAAATGTATGGGATCTGCCCACATACATCTGATTGCAAACTCAATTTTGAGATTGCATTCTTAACTTATTGAGCTATCAGATTTTCTACCTTTAGTAAACCTTACATACTGTATTGCTATCCTTGAACAAAAATGTAGTCTGAATTCATGCTGATGTACCATATTGTTGAACAAACCACATCTCCTTTACTTCAATGTCAGAGGTATGGCCCATCTTTTACTTGCGCTTTCCCTTCTAACACAAGTACTATAGAAGTGGAAGTACTGAGTTTGTCAGTAAAAAAGATTATCATAAATAGAAAGTAAATGAATAAAAATCTAACAGTGCAATCTGACAAGTTAACTTCTACATCACAGCACTTGATAAAGTTTTCATTATTAAAAATATACTCATGTGAGTGTTTGTAAATGCTCAATACTGTTATGATGCTTTCTCAATCAGGATGATTTTTAAAGCAATCAGGAATAATTAAGAATAACTTTATAATCACCAGGTGTGCTGATACAACATACCTGAAGCATCTACTCAGCAAACAGTGGAGCAAGTTTTAATCGTCCCCTGCTGTGAGACCTCAGCTGTATCTACTGATTGCTGAGATTTTCAGCCCAGCAGCCCTAGCTCCTTGGGAAATGCTTTCCTGTTGCAAGGAGAATCTCTTCAGGTAGGAAGATTTTTTACTATGTGAATCTTTGGAACTGATTAGAAGAAGACTGAAAATATCTTTTTTTTCCTCTCTTCCGTAGTCTGTTTCAGGCATAGTCTTAGCTGCCTGTAGTCTTTCTGAGTGCTCTCTTCTGCTTTGCTGTGGAGCTGCACTGAGACTTGTTTGTTTGGTAAGACTCCTAAAGTTGCCAAAGGAGAGGAAACTTTCAGCTGTGAGCATAATTCAGATTTTGTCGGGAGGATGTCTTGACTTTCCTTCAATTCTACGTTAATTTTCTCAGAATGAAGTTTGAGGCAGTGGTAGAGAGCGTGACCTTGTGTTCTCTGTCTTGTCCTTTTAAAAACTTTGAAGCTCTACTAGCCTGTGAGGAAAAATGGAGGGAATTGGTTTTAGCCCTAAGAAAGGACAGATGGATCTTTAAATATTTTAAAAGTTCCTGCAAAGAGGAAGGGGAATAAACTGTTCTCTTATCTAAGACAGGATACAGAAAGTAATATGCTTAAATTGGAACAAAACCAGATCTAGGAGTGAAATGCAAAAGCACCAGTGCTTCTCCATGTGCTTTACTCGTCAAGAAGAAAGTACACGGAGGCAAGATATTACCCATCTGTTTATTACAGAGATACTCGCTAGGGGCAGCTGGCCAGTTGAGCCTCTGCGCTGGGACTTCCCCCTGGTGGTGTCAGGCCAGCAAGACATCTGCTTAACAGTACTGTGGCGATATATAACAGTGAGTGACAATAAAGCATTTTGTATCAGGGTAAGCAAGGTCGTTCTCAGAAGGCAGGGAAAACTGGTTACAGCTGCAGAGATTTTACTCACAAACAAGTAATTTCTAGCTGTGTGCAGAAACTACAGGCAGTTTACTTGTGTTCCTAAGCTAACGTAGGCCCTTTCTTATCATTTAGTTTCTTGTTCAGGCAGTGATTTGTATTTTTCCACACAAGAAGAAACTTATCCATTGAAGCATTCTTCCTAGAAAAATATTAAGGACCAGAACAGTGTGTGCGCATCCTATCAGCTGTGGGCAGCAACATTCAGCAGGTAAATATGTACAGTGCCAGCCTAGACTCAACTCTAGAGAAACAGAACACAAAATATCAAAAGTATACAGCAACACTTCTCACACCTTGGGAAAGTGGTTGGTGCACGATACTAAGGAAAAAGAGATTACTGATGTACCGTCTCTATGTTTTTTCTAGGCTAGCTGATCCCAATGGGAAAGCAGGAATCCCTGTGTTTGAAAGCAGGGAGTATTGTTCCCCAAAGAGTATGTGAAAGGAGTGGTCAGGTGTTGAAAATGCAGCTGCACTACACAGCTCTGGCCAAGAAGGTCACGTATTCTCTGTCCCTTTCCCCATAGGCATTTGCAGTATATATATATGCTGACTGCTAGATCATTGGCTTAAAAATGTCATGGAGGGGATTTCTGAAGAGTATTTGTTGGAAAGATGTGTGTGACTTTGACTTACAATGAAGTATTGTCAATGTGGAAAGGACTGAAAGGTACACATCCATATTCAGTTGTGAAATGTTACAGAATCACAGATCATACGGCTTTTTTTTTCTTATTATTATTCGAGCAACAGAATTACTTGAGAGTGTAGAGGGTTAATCTAGTTTGTTCTTATGAGTAGCAAACAAATTGTAACAGGGGGTGAAGGGGTTACTCTGTATAATCTATGTAAGTCACACGGTGTTAATTTAAAAAGTTAATTTAGTTCATTTCGCTAGCAAATATTCTGCCTCCAGGAATTATCCTTTCTTTGAAAACAGTTCTGACTGTTTTCTATTGTCTATTAACATGATGCTTTGGGGATATTTTCTGTGGGAACGTTCAGGCTTAGATCTGTGCCCACCTGCAACGATATAACTAGCAAAGCAAATTGCATTATCCTCTCAGTAAGCATTTTAGATCTTTATTGTTTTAACCTGAGTTCCTGTAAATCAGCCAGAGCAATCTGTTTTAATGACTCCTCTAAGAGAAAAACAAACAACAATGGAAGGGCTCTGTTGGTTTTTTGTTTTGTTTTGTTTTTTTCCAGTTAAATCCAGAGAAAAAGGGGCAATGCACTTTTTGTCATCAAAACTCCTGGTGCAGAGCAAATTCTCATTGCTTATCCTGCACCAGAGGTTATGAACTTTGTGTGCATACCAAAGCTGAGAGTTGTTTTTTAGTGTTTGCTGCAACAGCAGTCATGCACCAATCTGGTCCAAGGATAGTGCCATCAGTGGGGAATAAGATAGGTGGGGTCATCAGTGTTTTGGTTCTGACCATCATGTGATTAGTGATTCACAAATAAGTTTGTATTGATAAAGTGATGAACTTGTTTGCACTGAAAACCAATGTCCAATTTGTCACCTTATTTCAACGGAGTCATCCTTTCTGCCAACCACCTCTACAAAAATATGTTTCTGTGAGATACTTTGGCTTCAAAAGGAAAGATAAATTGGAAAACCCTAAGGACAGAATGTAAAAGAAATATGAGTAACCAGCTTCTTTCTTATTGCTGTTTTTTTTTTTTTCTTGCAGTGCTGGGGATCTCCCTCAGCAACAGTGTTCATGGCCCTAAATAGAAATGGCAAAACCAATGGCTTTGTCTGCCAGCATTTGTTCTTTTCTCAGTAGTCAGTATCTCTATTCTTGAATTAGAAAAATTATATGTTACAGCCATAGAAACAAAATAGTTGAGGCTGGAAGAGACATCAGGAATCTCTATATGTCTTACAGATGATCTAAAAGTAACAGGTAAAAGTAATTGCATTCTAAATCTGGGCATTAATTTAGTAGTTAGGCAACTGGAAAACAACATTTTGGAAGCTTTATGCCAGAAGCCCTGTTTCTAGGAAAGAGAGAAAATGTAAATTATCTAGTCAGCCTAAGAACTGGAAACAATGTTAACAAAAGATCAATTAGAAAAGGGCAGAGGCTTTAAGGACCTTCTTCTACCTGAGAAGAGATAACATACACAGAAAATGGACTATTCATTCTTTCACATTTCTCTAATAATACTGTACATCCTCCCATGAATAATGCATTTCCTGTGTCCTGGGACAACAGTATTACAACACTACTCTCTCAAAGGCAGGGTTTTTAAATGCAGAATCTAGGTAAAGTTTGGGTTACAGAGTAAGGTTAGCAGCCTTATCCGGTAGCAGCAGTCAGTGCATACTGTTGTTGCTCATTCAAAACGGTCTTCAAGCTGGTTTGCGTTCAGATTTTTGTCTCTGCTTTCTCAGCCTTCTCCCCAACAATACTCCAGGTCCTACCAGAAAGATAGCAGTTCTGCAGCTGCTCCTAATGTATGCAGATGCTAATTGGTAGCTAACGTCTGCCAAGTAAACTCCAAGGACTGAGGCGCTCCTGCTTCAACCTCAGCTGGGGTACAGAGCTGTTCATTTATGAGTCTCCACAAAATCCAAGGAACAGCAGGGGCTGGGCAGAGATGATAGATGAATGGTTGAGTAAGCTTTGTTTCTAGAGGATGCCAAAGTAAGAAGTTTTCAAGAACAGCATTTTCTTCTAAAACTTCAGTGTCAGCACTGAATCACAGTTGGTGTATAAAATCCTTATTCCCCACCAATATGGTGTTTGATGGAAACCTGGAACAATTCCACTGCTGGTGAATCAAAAGTTTCACTGGTCAGACAGACAGGTTTTGAATAATAATCTTTTTTCTTCTTCTTTTTTTCTTTTTTTTTTTTCTATTTTTCCTGATGGCTGTTGGATTAAGATGTAAAGTTGCTAAATTGGTTCTTGAGGACATGAGAATTATCTGAGGGAGCAGGAAATTAACTGCTATGATGCGCTGTTGCCAATATGCGCAGTTCATCCCTGTATTTTGCTTTCTCCAGGAACACCTCAGATTATAACTGTTAATGTTGAGCACTGTGGCAAATATAGTAGGAGGGTTAGAGTTCTGGTAATTAGCCATTTGGTTACATTTCCCTCCCATCACATCTCTCTACATGAGTTTGCTGTTAGTAAGGAGGAAATTCTTCTGATCTTAATCGGAGAGCAGCAGCTTCCAGTGCACAGTGACAGACAGGCAGGGGAGCACAGCATCAAGAGTCTGTAGCACAGTGGAGTCTGCTGAGAAGTGGGAACAGGCAACATGCCAAAAGTAAGAGCTGACAGAGAGACTTTTCCTGGTGCTTAGAAGACTGTACAGCCTGATGAAATCCAGAAACTGGCTGCACTGGATTTAAGTTGAGCCCAAAAAGGATTTCTTCACCACCAGCAGTCTAAGATCTTCATTTACAAGTGCTCTTAATTTTATTGCTTGTTCTTCATTCTAGTAGTTTGCTTTTGAGAGCCTTTGGAGCACTTTTATATGACTCAGAATGATCTGGTGATGAGACTTCATAAGAGTAACTTTCATATAGCTCCTTGTGCATCTTCTCAAAACAGTTCGGTGCAACCAATTCTGTCAGTTCTTCAAATAAGCTTTTCTTCCCACCTCTGAAAACCTGGTCTTCTAACAAGTAGGATTGGAATCTGCTGTCTTCAGAGCAGCATCTTCCACTGAAGTGTTAAGTACACTTTTGCTGAGGTCACGCAAAGCATACTGGTAAATTAAGGTATTGATTTTATGTTTTTCACAATTGGATGGGAATCTTAGTTTGATCTCCTTCTGCAATGCTTGGCACTATCACTTTTTATTAATAATACTGTCTTATTATCATGTCACAGTAACTGATTTGGACTTCTTGTTCTTTAGTCTATTAGGTTCTTTTTTCCATTACAGCTTTAAAAGTCATTTTAGTGATAGAATTGCAGACATATTTCAAAACCATCCATGTTATGACGAGCATCTTAAGATTAAAAATAGTTTCATATAAACAGTTTAATGAATTGCCTGGTTTTCAATAACTTTATATTTTCAAATGAGTATCTGGGAAACTTTAGTGCTGTGTATATGTGTGTATTAAGTTGCCAATTCCGTTGGGATGGCTAACGCAGCCTCAAAAATTTTACATGAAGTAACTACTTAGCTCAGATGAGCAATAAATTCTAACCTACCCCAATAAAAGCTAGTGACCATAACTACAGCAAAGACTACTAACTGATGCTTAGTCATCTCCATTTTATGTTGTTTCATCTATAGAGGTTAGGAAACTGCTCTATTCAACTGGCTTATTTTAAGAGTGCTTGATCGGCTAAATTATATAATAAAATGCAAGTACAAACAATTGGGAGGACTGGAAAGACAGCTTGCTCTTTGAGAAAAGCTTTTGTTTTTACTATGCTGGGGCCCATTTAGATTCAATTTACATTCAGTATCCTTCACGTTTTATGGAGCTTGTACTTCCATGACTCTAAACAGCATCTCTGTCAAAATCTACATCATATTGTTAGACCTGTGGAGGCATTTTATGGTGTCTTTCCCTGGATAGCTGCAAAAAGAGGTGACTATCCACAGTGTAACTTCAGATCAGCTAGACAGCACTCTGTTATTAAAGCAGTCATGCTGCTGGGATCCAGTGTTTTCCTCAAAGTTCTGTGTTGAAAGTCAAGACTTGCCTAATTTTTCCATTGGTTGTTTTCTATTCAAAAGGGCCTTTGGATTAAAGAAGCTATACTTCCATATGAATCTGTGAACTATATTATTTTACTTGAAAAGACACGAAAAATCTCCTAGCTGTGGCCTGCTAAATATATAGTGTATTTTTATAGGTAAAACACTAATAATTGAGAAGATGGAAAAAAGTCCTGCTCTTCTGCAGTGGGATAAATTTTAATTCTTCTAGGTTTTGTAATGTTTCCTTGCCTGTAGAAGATGTGTAATGTGAAATAAAAACATGATAGGGCATAAAATGAGAAAATAATTTAATGGAGACACCAAGTTTACCTGCATTGTGAAAGGAATTAGTTACTCAGTCTTGCTGTATTTGTTTGAACTGCGTGTTGTGCTTAGGCTTATAATTGGACTGATAACTTAGGCTTTGTTGCTTTGCAATTGCACATCTTTAAGCCAATAGGCAAGCAAACACTGACACCCTTCAAGTGATGTGATTACATCCACTGCGTTTACTTGCTTATTGTCTCTGTTCTCTCATACAGTAGCTACTGCTCCAGATTGGAAGGGTTGATGCATTTAAATGGAAAATCTTTCCAGTTAGAGCTGTCTAACCTAGGCCTCAGGAGGACTAGCCAGGGCAAGAAAGCTACTCAGCAAGAACTTTAAGTTGATTATGACAGATATTGGCATTCTGTCTAAAAACATGTTTGAAGTGAAACATTTTAACCACAGTAGACTGAAATCTGTCACTGTTACCTGAGCTTGTGAAATAGTCTCCAGGCACTCTTTAGAGTAAAATGGGTTAGTTGCAGAAGGCACAGTTTCCTGAAAGCCAAATATTTTACTATAAAAGACTGGGCAAACTGAGTAGAGGTAGAAAATGTAATCCCACCTCTCTCAAATTACTCATTAGCAGCTTACAATTAAGCCACAGTTCCAAACGGGAAAATTATGTAATTGCATGATCTACCCCTCTTGGTTCTTTTGCCATTATTCTGTCAGCATGGATTCGAAGTTGGGAATGTTGGTAGTCACAAGTAGGAGGCTGTGGAAAGAATGCTTTTCTGTTTTAAAATTAGTCTAGCTGCAGGCAAGATGCATACAGATTCATAACAGGTATTTGAAAACTTGGATGTGAAGGTTATGAGAACCGTGAGATGCAGGGTTTCTGTACATCTTATAGTATCTGCAGTGCTAATGTGAGTAAGTGTGTGTATGTATGTATGCGAAGCTCTATTAGATTAGCATGACTGAATTTATCATGGTAGCATCTAAACATATTTCTTTGACCACTTGCTGTCCGAGTAGACGTGAATTTTCTTTGCATACAGTTTTTGTTAAAGTTTACCTGGATCAATACATCATCAATAGTATTTCAAGTAAGATAACGTGTAATAGACCAGATCTCTCCTCCAGGTTATGGAACTGGAGAAGAATTATGGTTTTCTATTAGCAGAATTATTTCTAGGGACAGAACACATGTAAATTTTTTTGTATCTCTGTGAGATTTTGTAAGTGAAAAAGAATCAGAAAACATGGTTTTCTGTCAATGTGAAAAAGGCATCATCTATTTCAATTTTGATTTTGCTACATATAAAGCTGTTACTTAAAGTAAAATAAAGCAACAATTAGAAAAGTTCTAGAACATTTTCTTGTCTTAACACTTGTTGCATTAAAAACTGTTAGAGATCACTCCTTGAGTTACCAAACTGATTTGCCTTCTTTCAAAATATAACTCTTTTAAACTAACATTACCTCCTTAATCAGACCTCGCTTTGACTGAGCTGCAACTTTTTCACCAATGTGTTCTTCAGCTTGTTTGGTTTGTAGTACAAAAAAGATACAGCGTTTGGAGATTTTCAGTGAAGCTTTCAGCCATTAGTGTTCTATCCATTTCTTTTCTTTAATCTCTCAACTGGACTCCAGATTTACAATGGAAAAATAATTGTAGCACAAGTTGATCTTTATAAAAAATATTCATAGGACACAAAATAAGTTTTTGCTTCTGAATGGGACAGGTTTTCTGCATGCTGGTCACTCTGTCCCTCTACTATTAGTTATATTTTCAAAGTCATTGTCATGCAAAGCTAGACATCTTAAGTGTTTTGAATGAATTCTTCACAATATGACACCGTTCCAGGACTGAATGTTGTCACAGACAAATACTTAATCAGAGCTTGATCAATGAACTGAAAGAATTGAAATTAGCTGATGATCAAAACAAAATATAAATCTATTCTCTAATTGATTAGGGTTCCTTGGGAAGTTCTACAAGTCAAAAGATTTATCCCAGCTAGAATGGAAATCAATTTTTTCCCCCATTTTTCCAACCAGAAATAACATTTAATGGCAGATCAGCAGTCTCTACACCTGAGGAAAAGTTGGAAGAAGATGAAAGGAATAAAATGGCTTGTAGAAAATACCTGCTAATATGAAGTGTGCTACTTTGAACGTGCTAGTTTAAGCTGGAGTGCAGGTGAGGGGCCATGGGGAAAGACTATCAAAGAACTAGTTTTTCACAATCTATTTTCTTACCTTGTACATAAAAAGAACCTGTTAACTTATGTACGATGCAAGGAGGGAGGCTGGCGGTCATGGTGGGTAGAATATCTCTGGCAGATGTACAGTGTTTGAGATGCCACTTTTCCAAGTCAAAATGTTTTGTTTCTGTACCCAAATATTTCAAATTTCTGGACAAATTTAGAGAAATCAAACAACTGACTAAAGATTGGAAAAAAAGCTTTTTTTTTTTTTCCATAGACTTATTATAGGAGTATGAGGACTACAGGTGAAAATGAGCACAGTAAATATAAAACAGATCAGAGGAGCTGTACATCAGACTGGTGATGGGTAAGTAACCCAGTGTGTTGGATTCTGAATTCTATTGCAGAATTATGGTCATCTCTTTGTCAGTCTAAGTGGCCAAAGTGGTATTGACACATAAATCCACAGTGAGTGAATGAGATTAGCTTTAATACATACAATGAAAAAAATCTTTGAATTATTTTTATATTACCTCAGGCAGTTTTTATTTCTCAGCTCCCCTGGTTACAACAGGGAGGTGTAAGGAGTTCTCCAGAATGCTGATGCCATCACAAATGCATTGTAACTCAGGGAACTGCGGCTGTTTCTAAATCCTAAGGTTAAAATAGCGTTGTCTGGTGTGATTTGCCAAGACATGTCTATGTCCTCACTGTTGTTCAGAAATGATCTAGCCATGACTTCGTAATCAGATAAAACTCATAGGGTAAGGCCTTAAGAAATGTTCTGTCATCAGTTATTGGAAAAATAAAGAAAAATATTTTCTCTGTGTAAAGTAAAGAAGGGCATATTTATAATTTATTTTCATACTTTGGAGGATGGATAATCTTACTGCAGGCCATCCCCCTCCCAGTCATGTTTGACGTAAAATAATTATTTTTCTCTTAAGAACACATCCAGTAAAATGAAATGAAAATGAAAAAGCTGTCAAGTATGCCATTGTAATGGAGCAGTGTGAAAATCTGGGAAGTGAGAAAGATGGCGTATTGAGGGAGACATCTGATTTCTGAGTCCTGAAGTTTAATTTTGTCTGCTCTTGGCACTCATAACAATAGAAGAAGAACGGAGAGTGAAAGATAAATAAGACAGAATTTGTTGAACAAAAATATGTACAACTCAGAAATGAACAGAAGCAAAGAGTAAGCAGTGTGATGCCAGGGAAACCAGATTTTCTCATGCAGAAGTAAGGTAGCTTCTTGCTCAAATTCTGTCTAAATTTTTGTGGTATTATTCCTGAAAGCAGCATCCGTATCCTGGTGGTGTATGGTGAGCAATGCAGCTCTAATTCAGCAGACAAGTAAAAGGAAGCTACAATTTTTCAGGACTGCGTTGTCATTTTTCAAGGTGCAAGCAGTTGAATGCTGTACAGCATCAGCTGCTGGGCGTACTGCAGAACATGGCATGTTGCAAAATAAATTAGTTTGCTTGCTTGCTCCTTTTTTTTTTTTTTAAAAGGGAACTTTGCTGGACACAAAAATAAGAACTGGAATTAACTGCAGGCAAAAGTATGAGATGAAAAAAAAGCATTGTCTATTAACTGAGGAAAAGAAGGTCACCTGCTGTGCCTTCTGTATCTTTCCCAGCTGAATAGCCAGTTTATTTGGAATATTGGTTTTTATGAATTCGGCTGTCTGCAATTTTGTACTGTATTTGTTACTGCAAAGATCCACAAAAATTCAGGATGTGTAATTATTCTGTGGAGAAATAAACAGTATTAAGTACATGTTACATTTTCTTCTTTCTCTTTGCATCTCACCCTGTTTGCTCAAAATGTTGTTTGATTATTATTACTGTTATTTTTTGGAGGAGAGTGGGGAGGTTGGTTCTTTATGTTTTATTTTTTCCCAAATGCCTAAACGTAGATTTCCCAGTGACATGGACTTTTTATAAATTATCTGCCTCTGCCTAGCAACTGTATCAACATTTCAGGGACAGTAAATGATTTACAACTTGTAATGTAGAGAAAACCTCACAAGCTATACTAGCTTTTGTGCTCTCCTTGAGAAATCTCATTTGCAGAGAAAGCTGCAGCACTAAGGGTCTTTCTAAAACTCAGGTTGCCCTTTCTGTTAACAGCTTAATATTCTAGCTTGGGAAAAGTGCAACACTTGACATAGCATCAGCCTTCTACTGAAGTTTTAACTTGAAGGTCTACATCTAAAATATTTGCAGATCAATCACACAAGGATTAACTTTTTAAAGAAAAATAAATTGGTATATAAAGTTACATAGCAGGATAAACTTAGACAATTGTGTTTGGTTGTATTAATTTTACAGTGTCATAGTAACCATCATGGACGTTTGGTTTTTGAGGATATGCAAGTGGAATAGATCTATTATAAGGTTTTTTGTTTGTTTGCTTTCTTCCATCCTAAATTGCGAAAGAACAGTATATGAGAGAATACAAATTTATAAGCAGAATGATCAAGGCAATTACGGAAACGTAGGCTGTAACACATTTCGAGGTGTACTATTGATTAATTCTTTCCCCTTTAAATTTGTCTCTGCTGATTGTATCATTTCTGTCACACTGATTTCCTTCTAGGGCTGTCTCCAATCACATCCCAGCTCTCAGAATGCTGTATTTACCTATGTAATGAATAGACTTAGGGACTTCAGTATCTTCAGAGAACTTTACATACCAATTAGCTGCTCAGTTATTATGATTTTGTGTAAATTTATAAAATAAGACAGTGATGAAACTGATGATCCATCTGAAAATTCCAGAAGAGATAAATAACTATGTTTTTATATTGTTGTTTTTCTGCAGTGTAGGTGCGAGAGGGAATAAGGTTATCTTGAAAGATTGGTATGAATCTATGTCAGGGAGGGTCAACTTGGGTGTTAGGAAAAAGTTCATCACTGGAGTGAAGTCGGGCCCTGCAATAGCTCCCCAGGGCAGTGCTCAAGGCCCCAAATTGCATGAGTTACAGAAATGTTTGGATAGCACTCTCAGACACTGGGTTTGATTTTGGGCAGTCCTATGTGAAACCAGAGCTTGATCTCAGTGAACCCTTCCACATCAGGTAATTCTATGTGAATAAACACTTCACTCAGAGAGTAACTAAATAAGACACCCAAGCAGGTTGAGATCGCATTTGAATTAAGATCATTTGAATTTAAGAAGCTCTTTTACAAATAGTTGTAATCAGCATGTCTCACTTGAACAGAAGTTTGAATTATGACCTATAGGAGTAGAAACAATTTATGTTTTCCTGACTTTAAACTGAGCCTGGGGCATGGCCCCTGTATTTCTCTGCTTCAGGGTTTGTCTTCAGTATGAGAGTGGCTTACCACGTTCACATTAAAGGCCAGTCATATCTAGTGATTACAGGGCTTGTACCTTAGAGAGCCAGTCAGAGGAACATACTTGTGATGAAAGCTGGTCAAATGTGGAAATGAACATCAGCAGTGAAAAAAACTTAAAGCCCAAAGTATGATCTGACTTTGAGCAGAAAATTCTTAGAGTTAACGTGGAGCAGCTGGATGCCATCAGCTAAAGGACAATCAACAATACGATTCTCTAGAGAGCTTTGGAAAAGCAAGCCATTGAATTCTGACTAGACAGTAGAAATAGAGATTTGTGATGAGTAAATTGGATAAGGCTGAGTGCAGCAGAGTTTTATATACCATACATTTTTGGCTTTGGTTATTATCATCACTGTTGTTTTTTCTTAGTTACACTGAACTTAGGCACAGATGTTTAAAAATTGTGATTAGAGATTCTGTAGTCAGCAGAGAAAACGAGAAAATGTAGTTGTAGGTTTCATGCAGTGTTCACAGGGAGTCTCTTGGAAAAAAAAATCAGTTATGAAATTGTATTCTAAAAGTTGTATGACAAATCTCAATGGTACCCTGTAGCTTTATACCAGCTAAGAATATGCATTATTACATAGAAAGAAATCACATTTGCATTCTTAAGGAATTTTCTTCTAAAAATTGTTGTGTGCCAACATCCTTGTTAAGAAAATAGCTCTGCTCCCAAGCCTGTCTGTAAGTAAATATTTTGTTCTGTATCAAGCTGTATGCTTCAGAAACACTGAGAATGGAGGGAAAGGTTTCAAGAAATTTCAGTTGGTGGTGTCTGAAAGAAGTCACAATGCTTACGGGGCTCTGAGTCTTCCAAGGAAAGCCACTTGCAGGCTTACCAGGGCTTCAGGCTGCTGTCTGTGACTACTGTGCTCATGGTGACTCAATCTCTCTAGGAGATCCAGTGATGTTACTAACAGCTAAATCTGAAGCTGAAACACACAGCTTCAGAGAGGTTTGGAGAGTAAACTGTCCACTGTATAACCCGCAAACAGCATTTAATTTTAAACTTAGAGTTACAATTCCATTTGGTCCAAACACTCATCTTTTGCAGTAGAGACCTTTAGCAGTAATTTCCCCTGTCAAAGAGACAATGCCATAGAAAAATCCCTGTATTGGAAGATTTTAAGTGAGAAGGACTCAGCTAAAACAGAGCAGAGGATAGGAGAGGTCTCGCTCTCTAGGAGCAGTTATCTCTTAATGCTCTAAAATTCTTGCTTCAAATCATCTAACCTACAAATGAGGTTGCTGTTGGTATATTTCTCATCTTGTCACCATAGATGTCACTCCTAGTTAGAAGGTCTTTCAAAGGGAAAATCTGTATCAGATCTTGAAACCATTCCACCTGTATTTCACAGTAGCCAAATTAACTTCTTTACAGCTATCTTGTGGATTGGCAAGGGTGTGGGCGGGGTGGGGGGGGGGAGGGGACAGTGGGGAAGGAGGGAAGGTGCGAT
>VXAB01013211.1:207207-349307 GCA_013399175.1 Odontophorus gujanensis
CAGTGGGGAAGGAGGGAAGTTCCTATTTCCAAAAGGCTTCAGAGTACGAGCAGGCTCAATGCTCATAGTTTGCATTGCTCCTCTGATCTCTCAAAGCTACTGAAAGTAACAATCCAAGTATTTACTGCATGCAGATTCTCCTTAGCTTTGGAGATAAATTCATCACTATGCAAAAGATATTTGTTTTGTTACTCGTGGGCATCAGATTAAATGTAGAGAACAATAGTAGCAGGGGGAATGGAGAAAGGAGGTAGAACGTCCTTCTTGATATGTAATGAGTTTTGTGTAGCAGCAGATACCTGTTAATTATGCTGCGATGGAATGGGTTTTGTACAAGGGAATGGTTCTTGCAAAGGTATCAAAGGAGGGGAAGCTGACAGGTAGAGAGAGAGATACTGATGTTAACCATCACTGGTGGAAATAGAAAATGGGAAATAGAAACAAGTGCAGTGGATAAATCTGTCCTCATTGTGCAGAAATATCTAGAAGGGAAAGGAGAAGAGTTATGGTGCTGACTCAGTGAACCTGAGATGGATGCAAAATTTAGTCTTTCAAAGAGATTCTCTGTAATATGTAACTCTAAACTGCTGAACAATTAGACTGACTAGTATGCTGTTTCCCCATTCTTCATAAATTTTGTTGCAAGTCACAAGATAATTCATGTTCACTTAAAACCTGCTTCCTGGAGTTGTGTCAGTAGTTTGGAATTTCAGCTTTGCTTGTTCTGCTGTTTTTTCAAGGATTTAGTGATATGATGGGAATGTTATGAATTTATAAGGACTAAAAGCAGAATGAAATAAGAGAAAATGAAGATAATACCCTGGCCACAAGCTTCTTATGAGAATGAGAAAACTCATTATGTAAAATGTTTGGACTTTTCATAAAAGATATTCGAGTACTATGCATGAGTGTTACTACATTTCTCCCCTTCTACATTGTTTTGAGATCAGGTGAACATTTTCAGTGCAGTGAAACTGTCTAAGAATAGCATTGTGTGCTGTGATGGTAAGAAGTACTAGAGCACAGGGGAGCATTTGACCACTACTCAGTAAGTAAGCACTGGAAAATTTGGTTCAAACCTTGGCTTAAACTTCTGATGAAAATGAGGAAATACTTCATCTTTAATCAGAAAGTTTTCTCTGACAACCATCATGGACTTGTCTAACATAACACTTAATGTTAAGGTGCATTTTCTCCTCTGTTGAGGACCATGAAATAGTGTGAAATCGCGGGAATCATTGATGGTTAAGAAGGAAAAGTATTTCTCAAACTCAGTGCATGAGAAGTTTCACTCAGCAGAGATTTGTTTATGTTGGGAACGGGACATGTTCTCAAATTGGTGAGTGAAAGCTTGTGCAGAAGCTCATCTGAAACAAGTCTATAAAGTCCATGAAACAAGCTGCTGGAATCACTGCCATTGTTCCAGGTCCAGTTTGGCACCCAGCGTGGCTGCACCTGCTGGAGTCATGAGGCTGAGGTACAAATCACCAGGCACTGAGGAGAAAACCATGAAACAAGCAACAGCTGGCTCTAGCTATACAGGGTAACTAGCTAGCCCAGAGCTCTAGGCAACAGTATCTGAAAGGAAGCATGTGCAACACCAGGGGAAGCTCTATTTTTATTTATTTTTTTACATTTTACATATTTCATTTTTATTTTTTCTTCTGAGCACAACAGTAGCCAAGCAACGCAGAGACATTTTGTGAACCGCTTGCTGAGGAGAGCCTCCCAAGGGCCTGACAAATCCATCGTGCTCTCTTCTTGCTTAACACCCCTTTCAAAGGACTACTCTCCCTCACAGAGTTTTTCTGCTTGTACTTTGAAACTAAATGTATTCTGCATGTTATACAAATATGCTGAGTATCAAATGAAGAAGATGGAGTTCGTGGGAGATGTTGAGCAGCACAAGCTGTAGTTTGGTGATTTGTCTAATTAGGTAGCTTTATTTTAGTTAGTGGTTGCATTGTATGGGCTAATTAGGACAGCCTGGCTCACAGCCAAGCTATTGCTTACTTAAAGACATGGTGGTTTCTCTCCAGAATGATTGGAACAGCTTTGGCTTTTGAGTCCACTCTGAGAATTAATAAGTACCACAGGTGGCAGAATCTGAGCACAGAAAGTTACCTGCCTTGTTGATGAAAACAGACTGTGAATCCTAAGTGTATGACATTGGCACTTGTGAAGTCAGCTCCTCACTGATTATTAGAGACATTTTAGCAAAATGTCCAGCAAAGCTGCAATCAGACTAATTGCATTAAAATTGCAATCACAGGCTGGTTTGGCCTTTCTGGAAGCAGAGCAGCTATTTGTTATACAGCTGTGGGTAGGTCTGCAAATGCCCTGGCACTATCAGGTTTGTTAGTGAACCATGTGGTTTGCTGAAAAGCTGTCTATAGGTCAGGAGTTAACATATGGGCCAAGTCATGTGAGATCTGCTTTAGTGGAGCTTGTTAAGATGCAGAGCAGTATCCAGACAAATCCCAGCATCTTGGAGGCAGAGGGTCAAGGAAGCTTTTTCAACTTCAGTCTTTGGAGCTGTTTTCCCTGTAGGTATGTCATGCTTTTTGCCTCTGTTTCATGTACTTCACTGCGACACCAGATAACAAAGTTTAGCTTTTATTGCCATAGATGCTGCCATCATCATATAAATGCTACAGAACAGTGTACAAAAATGGGTATATGTGAGAATAGTTGGGTAAAAATTTCTTGTTTCACAGAAGACAAGATTTTCACTGCATGACCATCAAGTAAAATGTCCACAGCATGAGACTAGTGTCTTCTGTGTGTCTTTGCAGCCCAGAAAGCAAACTGTATCCTGGACTGCATGGAAAAAAAAGCATTGCCAGCAGGTTGAGGGAGGTGATCCTCCCCCTCTACTCTGCAGTGGTGAGACATTTCCTGGCATACTGTGTCCAGATGTGGAGTCCTCAGTGCAAGAAAGATGTGGAGTGTGTCCAGAGGAGAGACACAAAAATGATTCAAGAGATGGAATGTTTCCCCCATGAGGACAGGCTGAGAGAGCTGGGGCTGTTCAGCCTAGAGAACAGAATTAATTTTGTTCTCCAGGGACACGTGATAGCAGCCTTTCAGTATCTGAACGGAGGCTACAAGAAGGAAGGGGACAGACTCTTTAGCACAGTCTGTTGTGATAGGACATGGGGAAGTGGTTTCAAACTATAAGAGGGTAGATTTAGACTGGATATAAGGAAAAAGGTTTTTGAAATAAGGGAAGCAAGGCACTGGCATAGGTTGCTCAGAAGGGTATTGGAAGCCCCATCCTTGAAGACGTTAAAGGTTAGGCTGGACCAGGCTATGAGCAACCTGATGTCCCTATTCATTGCAGGGGAGTTGGACTAGATGATCTTAAATGGTCCTTTCTAACTCAAAAGATTCTGTGATTCTGTAACTATTGCTCTGGTAGCAGGCATTTGTAGCAGGCGCATTCTGCCCTTAACAGTTGTTTAACACTTTTCCTCTTTATTTCTTGCACTTGGTAGTGGTTTTCTTTCTGTCACAAGTAGTCTCAGATGCTGACTGCATGAATTCTAACCTTGAGCCTGAAACACACTTTTGGATTGTCAGAATATGTGCATGCATCAGGCCAACTTCTTAGGTCCATTTGTGAAGCCAAATGGGTTTCATGTGTTGCAGGGAGATTTAAGAGCCACTATCCTGACAGTTAGGCCTGGCAGAGGTGAAGCTAAACAGCAGGTAAGACAGGACACGCAGCGACAGAAACGGTGTGCAGGCAACAAAGTTCCCTCTGTTCAAAGGAGAACGGCAGTGGAAGAAAAGGGCTCTTCCTGCAGGATAGCTCCTGGACTGCTCACAGGTGCCTGGCCACGCTGCTTGTCCTTAGCAGTGCCTTCTGTCTGTGCCCACTAGCTACCTGTCCGGCAGGCTGGCTCTGAGCCCCAGCTGCCCGTGCCCTTCATCACCGTCAACCTCTGCTTCTTATGTTTTGTACTTGTACTTATTTTTGTCCTCTGTTGTTTTGTGGACCAATTAATTATTTCTCCTAACTTCGTTCTTCTTTTGAGATGTTCACTGTATATCTTAAGAACCGAGTCAGATAAAGGTTTGGTGTTGAACTGGAGCTTGGACAACGCTGTGGCCTGGGCTGCAAGCCCTGCGCAGGGGCTGTGTGGCCACACGTGCTTCTGGTGTGAGATGCAGTTAGCAGTTGAGCGGACAGAAGGAGTCACCTGCTGCCTTTAATTAACATCATGGGGTGCAGCATGCAGGTCTGAGTGTGAAAACTATGGGTGGTTGTCCTTTTCTTATCTCCACTGCGACTCGAGGTGTGTGCATGGCTGTGACAGTGGGTCCCTTTGTCTCCTGCCCTTCTCCCTCCACCACTGCCTGGCATACAGAGGGACAGGGCCACAGGAACATGCACTTCTTTTTTCTGGAAAGGCAGAGGGAAGGAGCTGCTGTGCCAAGGAGCCAAAGTGGCCACAGCTGCATTTCTGTTGCTGGGTCAGAGGAAGGATGGGGAAGCTGCTGGCACTGTGCTACCTTTGAATTAGAGAGTCCACTTCCTCGGGTTGTTGCAAAATATGGGGACAGTGAAGGGGCAAGAGAGAAAGCCTGCACATCTCCAAAAATATATGCTCTCAGGATTTAGTTCATGAATTTCTCTAAGAAGCTTGTGGTGTCCTTGGCCTTGCCCAGAAAAACTAGGGGATGGCCTATATGTGAAAGTAAAACTCTTTTTCAGGTTTCATATGCATAACATAGTGGAGATGGGAAAGATTTGAAGGGAGGGTTTTGTGGGAGTCCAGCTGCCATTCCCGAACAGTCAAAGTCTCATTATCAGCTGCTGAATGGGGCAGCTTTTCCTGCAGAGCCAGGGACAGCAGGACTCATTATCATCCTGCTAGATCCAAGAGAAGGGCTGGGGAGAATGCAGCAGCGGGTAAGAGTGCTGAGTGTGTATGCATGTACAAGAGGCTCAGAGCTGGTGCCAGAGAGGAGGCAGCAACAAGGACAGATTGTGCAGGCAATGGGAGCAGAAAGCTAATCTTTATAGAGTCTGCGGCGTGGATGAACATTAGTAGCTTTAGCAAGGGCTGCTGCCCTATTCCCTAGAAGGAAAATAAATCAAATGCTTGCAGGCTGGCCTTGTGTTATCGTGAAAGGAGGTTTCACTGAAGTGTCACCTTTGTGTTATCCCTGACCTGGAGCAAGGACTAACTGTTAACTGATCTCTCATGTCACTGGTTTCTCATGTCACTTCCTTATCCAAAAGGACTAAGGAGGTGACCTGTCACACATGGGGGAAAAAAACATGGCTCCTCAGCCTGCCTTGGGTAGACATCAGTATTTGGGGAGAGACAAAATAGTATAATATGTTCCTATTCCCTGGGAACTTAAAAATACAGCTTCTACAGCTCCATTTTATTTTCGAATTATTGCAAATTAAGATATTTTTCAAAGACTGATGCTTGGTCCTTTGATCAACTAATCTTGTGAAGGAAGCAGAATGAATTTCAGTCTCTGAATACATAAAATTAGCTATATTTCATTTCTTGCTTTTATGCTACTAATGATTGCTGTGAATTTGGAGTGCAAACCTTGATTTTTACCCATAAAGAATAAGAACCTCTGACACCACTATAGAGGAAGGTAAAAGTAAGGGTGTGTGGAATTAGAAAAACTAGCTACAGAGGATAAATTGCACAGCGAATTATGATTTACACAGCTACGCAGATTGGAACTTGTCTTATGCAAGGAATCTTCAGGAAGGAACAAGCAATTAAAGATGAACGCAGAGCACGCCTGCAATTTTAATGGCAGGAGCCAATCCTCAGTTGGTGTGTTTATTTGTTAGAGTGAGCGTGCCGAGTTCTCTTTGGATACTGCTGCCTGGAGAACATTGTTCTCTTCCTCTCTGGCTCTAGCATAAGTGCCTAAGACAGTAATCTTCCATAGGACTAAATATTTCAGGCAGTGTTTATCCAGTTTGAGTGTGTTAACAGAGTGTTTTGGCACATGCATGCATGCAGATTGCACAGCCACACAGAACTCTAAGGTAAAGAAGCTGTTCTTTCAGACTGCTCTCCATTAGGCGACGAGGGCCAGCCAGCTCTTCCCCTTGCATCTCCTCCCAAGGCCTGGCTGGGTTTCCATCTGCCTCCTGCAGAGGGTGATGGTGTGCTACTGGGTGTAAGGGCTGCCCTGGAGCCTGTCCCCAACACTTTCCTTTTGAGGACTTCGTCTTCAGTTCACAGCTCTTCAGCTGAACCATGGAAAGAGACGACAAGCCTAGCTTCTCTCCCTGCAAGCTTTGTCCACTTGCCTCCTTTCACATTACTCCTGTAACTCTTGCACAGAAACCAAGATAACGTAGATTTGAAATCTTCTAATCCTGTTAATGGTCCTATGAGCTGGGGAGCACCAGAACAAAACGAGGACTTCAGTAACGAGTAGGGACCTGTTTTTTGTGTTGTTGTTTTTGTGGTTTTTTCCCTCTTTTTTCCCCATCTGTGAGCAGGGTCGGTGCTTATGCGGTATTTTCACCACTGAAGGGCAGTCACCTAACTGCTGCCGGTGCCAAGCCCAGTTGTGCCAGCATGCCATAACCTTGGGCCACTCTGCACTTCCAGGGGGCCTCATGCACATACAGACTTGCTCAGGGTCCCACGCTATGTACTTTGTTGACCAGGGCTGTTCACTGCTACTGTGACATATATGGTACCCAGAAAGCATTTGAATGAACAGCAGTGAAGTAGTGTTTCAAAAAAACATTCATTTGAAGAAATCTGACAACAGGGAGCGCTTTCTCCGGGCAGAAAAATTCAGTAACAGAGGGGGCTTGGTTATACTGGGTAGTTTTTTCTCTCTCTCTGTTTCAGAGATCGTTTGTTTCATACTGATTAAAAGCAAGACCTTTGAAACCAGCAGAAATTATTTACAGTTTTGTTCTTTAGAATAGTAAAATCAATCAAAGTATTTTAAAAATAGAAGATAATAACTGTAGCTGTTCATCAGGATTTAGGACTTACTGCAGGTTTGATCGAGGACTTTAAAATTAGCTTTTACTTTATTTTTCATGTAGGTATGTGCAAAGCAGGACATGATAGTTATCAAGCTGAACTGCCACTGAAAAATGACTTAACTGAATCTCTGTAGCAGATAAAACCAGAATGTCTACTCCTGCTGTAAATCTCTACAGCAAATGTTCACTGCGTCTCAGGGCTGGTATCGCCCTGTGTGAGGCTGCTTCCACTTCAGAAACCTGGCAAGGCAGAGGCTATGTCTGTACTTCTACTTCAGCAGAAATACTGTGATTTACTCCATATGATGAATTGGCCTTCCAGTTATTCTTCGTTAATCCATTCCCATAGATTTAGGACCTGTTGAAAACTGATTTCAGCAAGCCTTAGTCCTCATGCTCGGTGGTAAGAGAAGAAAGCAAAAATCAATTACTTAAAGGAAAAGTAGAAGTTTAGTTGGATGACACAGTTACTTGGTAGGCATTGGTTTAAGAGCTGAATTAGCTCTTTCATTTTGCTGACTTAAAATTTATATTTAATTATGTATTTAAAAATCATATTCAAATGATTTACATATTTTCATAATATGAAATCATTGCTGAATTTGAACAGAATTTACTCTTACCTCCTAAGCAAGAAATGCTTTTAAATAGCAAAAAAAAAAGAAACATCTCGTCTTAGAGGCATCAAGCTAAACATCTGCATTTGAGGTGTCTGTATCCAGGGGTTTCTTTCAAAAACAATCCGATCAGTTCATAACAACAGCAAAGCTTTTCCATCTCTCCAAATACCTGGTGTTGTATTTTTCTTCACAGGAAAGAATCTGAAAATATTTTCTCTAGTTCACATGGTTGAAGCAGCCAGAACTTTGTTATCCTCCTCTGACCTTGAGGTACGGGATGTCTCAGTCTCCTCTTTCGTTTACGTCCGAGCTTCTTCTAAATAGACTGCCAACCTAGGGCTGCTTCCTGAACCATAAAGTACATTAGCCATCAAAGAGAGAGGAAACTTTCCTCCATTTACTGAAGAATTAATAAGCAAAGTGCAGTGAAGGTTACAGTTTAAGAGGCCGGAACACTGCCTAGGTTGCCTGGGAACAGGAGGATGCCTTTGGGAAGCTGCACCAGGGTGGTCTCATGCAGCCTGATGCCCGTCTCATCCTTTTAAGAAGGGCTCCTCTCCTCCTTGCTCTTTATCAAGGCACTAATGAGTTGCAAGATTCATTTGGCCTTTACCACTGATCTTGGTGGGAGGATATATCATGTGCTGTTCTCTAATTAGAGAATCCAGGTCTCACATACAAACTTTGAAGAAACAAGCCAGCATTCAGATTCGTAACCACTACTTTACTTGGACAGCTGGCCAAACTACCTGGGAGTGCTCAAATTGGGTCATGTAGCAGGCAGGTCCCACCAGAAGCTATGTACAAAGTAGGGCTTGAAAACTTTCCTTTCATCTTACCAAAGAGGAATTAAAGAAGTTTGCGTAAGATCTGTTTCATGTCTGCAGCAAAACTGGTACGAAATCCTGTTCTGTTGCAGAAGAGCTGGAATTACCCCCTTCATTAACATTGTCAATACATGTAATTTTCACGCATTTTCCATGCAAATTCAGCAGCAACAAAAACACACAGATCATATGCCTGGAATTAAGACCTCTGGAATTCAAGTATTTACCAAATAGCCAATGAATATGATGTAATTGAGCAGAAGCTGTAAGAAGTCAGGTTGGTAGTAAACTCAACATTTTTTTTAAGCATCCCAATTATCTTGGGACTGTGATCCTAGGGTGGATACAGAGCCAGCTCCATCTGGAGTGGTTCCCAATCCCAGAAGTACCAAGCTGACCAGCGTGGCTTTGCTGAGCTCCACCTCTGGCCTTCTGTAAGCTTGCTGAGCTCTTAGGACACAATCCTTCATCCCTCTAGATGAAGGAGAAATCATGCAGTTACTCTGAAATGGTGCCCTGCAGGCAGTACCCTGCTTGATTTTGTGCAGGAATCATGTGTGCACTGCAGTCAGCTTTGCTGCACAAAGCCCCGCAGTTGGGCTGCAAGGGACACGTGAGAAGGGAATACAGACATCCCAGCCTTCAGAACCACAGGCCTCTGAATATGATGATTTAGCTACAGAAAGCACTTACAATTTGATCCAATGCTTGTACAAGAAACTCCAAGTCCAATGGTTTGTCTGAAGGTGTTTGTCTTATAATTTTTGTGCATACTGCAAATAAGAGTGGAAAATGCCCTGCCTTCAGAGATGCTTTCTGCCTAACGCTCAATGTTTCCAGCTTCCAAACAGCAAAAGTGAAGTGAACACAGTAAGAGCAGCCTTTGTCAGCATCCCCAGGCATGGAAGGAGATGTGGTGTTCATACATGAGTTAAAAAGTGACTACTTTAGAGGGCAAAAGCATATAGATTTGAGATACCAGCCTTAAGCACTCGCTATTTGTTTGAACCTTTTATTATCACAGGTCCCCCCCTGCGTAAGACGAAGATAATGCATTTTTCCTAGGACTATTGTGACAGCTAGTGCTTTACCAATTGTTTTCACGCCTTTGAAGGAAAAAATACTGTCTGTCTAAATTTAGAATGACAGTGCATTGTGAATCAGGTGCAGATGGCTTTGACTGGATTCCTGTAGAGCCCTTTTTTTTGTGTGAGGGATGGCTGTTCTATCAAATGCAGCTTTCCTTCTCTCCTGGCCTTCCAAAACACCACAGCGTCCCCCGAAGATATGACACTTTTGCTATGAATTGTTTGTCCTTGTCGTAACTACTCCTGTGTGTGCTGAGGAATAGGAATATTTCATGAGCGTCTTTGCGCCTTGTAATTTTATCAGATCTTATCAGGTTGCAGCGAAAGAAATGGCAGTAAATTGGATGTCTTACCTTGAAAAACTTTCAAAAGGAAAACGTGACACAGTGAATAGATGCCTGGAGGGTAGGATTTTTTCTTCTCAGGTTATGGGAATGCAGACAGGTCAATATGAGAGAGTTATGTTGGTATTCATGAGCCAGCTCTCCCTTTGCCTTGAGAGCTTGCCGTAATGGCCTGAGAAACACACTTCTCTGTGGTGGCTAAATGGCAGATTGCACCCAGCATCAGAGGGCAGGGGAGTGGTGACAAGCCCTGAATACCAATTGAGAGGGAGCTGATGATTGCTACAATTTACCAGTGGCTGTGAAGGGCCCAAGATAGATGGCAAAGCCTTCCCTTTTCCTTTTTTCATGTGTGTTTAGTGCAGTGCACAGAGAAAGCTGCCTGACAGTTAAATGATTTCCTTGTGGCATTGGGTCATGTGGCACCAGGACTTGTGGCAGATACAGGAAGCCTTCCAACTACAGCAAAAATAGCCTGGAGCCTTAACGTGGTTCTTCCCAAACCAGTAAATGAAACTTGGTGTTATGGACACAAAGAAGTAAGTGGGGGAAACCTTGGTATGCATAGCCACTACTTTAGGATGGTCTACTTGTGTATAATCTGCAAGTCAAAACTGGGCAAACAGCTATGATGACTTCACGAAATGCTTTTCCTTATTTAAAAAAAAAAAAAAATCAAAATTAAAAAAAAACCCTACAAGATTAAAAACCTCTATTTCACTATTTTTCTTAGCTTTTTGTCTGTGAGGCCAGTACTCCAGCTGGTGTGAATCAGTGTCATCAGGTGTGGGAGTGCAACAGCAGCTGAGGCCCAAGACCTTGGTAAGGGGTGGGTCCATTTATGTGTAACCTTACACTTAGTCTGGCATTTGTGGCTGTTTTTCCCTGTATTGTTTTCACTGTACCTGTAAGAGAGATGTCTTGCTGAACACCAAAGACATAAGCCTCTCACATCTAATATGAATACGCTGTTTGCTATTACTGTAGTTCGTTATATCTGAGGAACTCACAGCGGGTTTAATGTTGCCACAGCTTGACAGGTTGTGGCTTGCATGCCAGTGGTTACACTTGCTGAGGCAGCATCCCAGTCAGTACTGGCAGTGAGCACCAGGGTGGTAGCATTGATATCAGCCTGCTTTGTATGCTGACTGCCCACATCAAGCCTTCCATCCTCCAGTAAGGCAGGGCTTGCTGTTCTTAATTGATGGATCAGGAAACAGAGCCCAGGAAGAGCTATCTAGCTTGTCTGATCCTCTTTGTAGCCTTCCTACAGAAAGATACCCAACTTCATGAGCTCAACTTTCTACTGCTTTGCTGATGAAATAATTTAGTGACTGGCAGAACCAAAAAGAAGGCACCTGCTTCAAACCAGAAGCAGTATGTGCACAGCAGCATGCAAGTACAAATCATGCATGGAGTGGCTCTAGTTTTGTCTTATTTAAATCGTATACCATTGGAGATCTTTGGAGAATTCAGTGAGTTTTGTATGAAGTGCAGGGCAACTGTACTGAGCCACTGTTCTCCTTGTCAGACAAGGGATGGGAATTGTGCCCCAGCTGACACGGGGGTGCTCTAATAGCCATGAGCAGCCCACAGGCATTGTCTTTTCAATCAAATGTGTTTTTGTGGCACAAATTTTGCAGGCAGGTGACTTAAACTTACTATTAGGCTGCACAAAAAGCAATGTGCTGCTCAAAACCTGAAGATAGTTACTGAAAGCAGACTTTATATGGGGAAAAACAATCTGCCTGCTCACAGATATGTGGTAATGTCTTCAACCATGTCACAGGTAGGGCAGGCACACAGGGAAATGCCATGTAATGGGCAAGGAGCTGCCTGCCTCTGGGAAAGCAGATGTCATTCCTTTGTGGGGGGTACCCTGTCTCACAGGGACACCTACTGGAGCCAAACCTCAGTAACATCTGGAGGAAGTAAGCCTGTTGCTCTGAACCATGATTGTTTTGAAATGTAACTGAGGTCTTGTTTAAATACCACTAAGCTCTTATTTTCTTTTCTCAGTTAAATGTACTGCGCCGTGCCTCTGTTAAATTTCCTAGATGCGAACACGTGCGAGCAGATGACTAAAAATACACTTAGATTCATGTTATGACTCAGATGACTGACCTTGTGCCACACCACGGCACCTGTAGAAATATTGCTTCTGTGAGAGAGTCTGTAGTTCCTGCTGTTCCCAGGAAGAGCCCTACCTCAGTTCTTAAGGAGCTTTGGGCCTTCCTGCACCCCTCTGACCAAAATATCATGATGATACATGCTACAGAAGATGCTGTGATGCTACAGAAGAGCCCTGAGAAAGACGAATTGAGAATTGAGCAGCAAGCTCCTTGCAGACTGTTTTGTTTGGACAGAGATAAAGCTGTGAGGTGATATCCCATCTCCTTGAAAGGAGATAGTGCAGAAACAGTGGTGTTTACCTTGGAGAAAAGGGCAAGAACATCTCAGTTCTGTAATTCTGCAGGATCTGTGAGCAACACAAGTGCATTCACTACTGTTTCAAAACTGGATTTCAACTATTTCAGAACTACTAATGCATCTTCAAAGCAAGAGTGAGATTCTGTAAACTAGTGCTCTTAGCGCCTCGTACTGTGATGCAAGGACTAGAAATGTGGGGCTTGAGGAGAATGGCATTGTCCAGGTTGGGTTTCAGTCTCAGTGAAGAAACTTGATGTGCCCAGGAGATGTTTGCTAAATTGCCTAGGGGATCTTGGTAAAAATTCAGCTTCTGCTCTCCTGTTGTAGTACGAAGGTGAGGCTGACAGCTGAGAATCATGGACATCTTTCTGTGACAAGAAATGGATGTAGATAGAAACCTATTAATGCACCTGTATAAAGTGAAGATAAAATCCTTTGCATATTAACTACTTGGGAGTTCTCCATTCTCTTTCTGTATTACTCTTGATCCATATTGTAGATCAAGCATAGAGAAGTCTTTTATGCCATTGAGCTCAGCATACACGACTTCAGGTGCTGATTATCAATCATTGTAACTTAGATTAGCTCTCAAGTCTGTGCAAAAAGTAATCCAGTCCTCTTCTTTGTCATCACAATTAATGAGCACCAGTCGGAAGATTCCCTTTCTTTGATTACATAATTCTTGATGTTTGTTTCTAGCTTTCCTAGTGCAGTGTCTCTCATGGGAAATGACAGCTGGTGCAGGTTGGTTGTGCAGTGCTGTGTTACACTTGAACAGGAATTCTGTAATCAACACTTTAGCACAGCACTTTCTTAGGACTCTCTCCCATAATAAATAAAAAATGGTAAAACTTAAGCTGATGATCTACTAATGTAGTTGATGATGTAGTTCATATGTTTATAATTTACATCTTCAGATGAGGAAGGCGCTTGTCTTTAGCACTGCTGCTAAATCCAGCAGCATGTTCAGCTGCTGCGCAGTCCAAAGTTGTATTTACAACCAAGTAGAAGAACTCAGTGGTTTAGCACTCTTGCAAAGCATAACCTCAGGTCTATATGTGGCAAAATTCCAACGCTTTATGCAAATAAGCAAATTGGGGTAGCATAATGACCCCAGAGCTCGCGATTGGTATCAGTTCAATGCCTTGTGACTCTCCTGATGCAGCAGAAATGTTAACAGTATATGTAGCTGTGTGCTCAGGGAATTTAGGGCTGTTTGTATTAAAAAACAGAGATTTTGTATCCAGAACCTCTGGTGAAAGTAATTTCTCATCTCTATTGCTCATTTGGAACACTAGGACATAGCGCCACAAAATATCCCAGAAATGTTGCAAAAATTCCAATATGCTGTATGGAAACACAGTGGTAGCAATGGTTTTTTTTTGTGTGTCTGCTGGGGATGTGTCTGCAGTATTGTGATTTTCCATAGGCTGCATTTTAAACCCCCACCTATAACGGCCATACAACTGGAACAGTGCTCACAGTACCCTGACTACTGTTTTTACTTCTGCTGCTGGCAACTTAGTCTGACTTAACTACACAGAGGCAACAGCCATTGCTGTGTCTGACTCTAGCAGTGAGCCCTCTCTAATGCTTTTATCTGTAGGTGATCTCAACTGATTTGTCTGCCGTGTTCCCAAAGTGATATGTGACTATCAGCTCTCCTGAAACTACAGTGTATTCTTCTCATTTCTCGTGGTCTCCTTCTAAGCTGGCAAAATTTATGGTGTTTTTTCTACAATAGTTGCTTTAAGTACACACAAACGTTGCTCTTCTGAGAGTTCAATATCATATTTATCATCAGCTAGGGTGATGTATTTAATATGCCAGTCTAGCAAAGCATGGACACAAGAGTAGACTGAGAAGTCTGTTCAGGTACCAAAGAGCAGCAGTAGTAAGATCTGGGCATGCCTGTGGTTGTCAGTAACATATAGCAGATGCACATGGAGAGGCTTGTCCATAGTGAAGATGGGGTCTTTGATATGTTTTCTTTATCTCACAAGAGCTGAGCTGGGAAAATGCTATTCTTTACCAACCTGTTGGAAGTTATGGAAAAATTTAGTTTAAGCACAGAGAAGACGAAAGTTCAAAGTTATTAAAAAGAGAAGAGACAATGGTTGTTCATTATTCAAGGCAGTTTCACAAAAAATAAACAAACTAAAAGAATATAGGTATATGTATTTCCTACTAGCTTTTCTGGTGTTGTTGTCCTCTTCTATTTTTACTGTTTTAATAAGTACATCAAAATTAAAATAACCTTTGTTATTTATATATACTAACTATATTACATATATTTACAAGGGCTGCTCTGAAAGTAATACCTCCTATTTTATTAGCGTGGCCCATGACATGTTAGTATGGCAGTAGAGGGCCTGTGACATGGAAGAGTGTGTGAGGCAACGGTGTGTCATTTAAATTCCTCCATTCAAAAAAAATGGCACCCGCTGATATTCATCGACACATGTGAATGTTGATGGATACCAAACAGTGGATGTGAGAACAGTGAGTTTGTGGGTGGCATGTTTCAGCAGTGATGACAGTGACAGTGGGCCACCCTCACTGGTACAGATTTTGGGGAGCACATCATGCAGGGACTTGTTTGCCACAGTCACGAATGCGCAGCTAATGGTGCTGACTATGCTGAAGAAGAGTGTTTTGTAACTGAGAGTTTGCCTTGTCAAGCACAGTTACTGTGCTCCTTCTATTTGTTGTGATTTCCATGGAAATAAATAGGAGGTATTACTTTTAGGGGTAACCTAGGTTTACATGGCTTAAGACAATGCCTCTTCACTCCATGTGGCCCAGGCACACCAGAAAGTTAGACACCCATGCTTTGAGTTTTGTACTTGCTAGTTCATGGTGGTTTTGGATAGAGAAAGAACTCGGCTAGGAAGAGGGGGAACATGCAGTGCCACCCTTCCCCACACCATAGGAAGTAAAAATCAGTTCTGTGGGATGAACCAGCCTGCAGTGAGTGAGGTCAGCCCTGCTGAGATATAGAGCCCCTGAGCTCTCCATCTGCAGATAAGTGCTTTTAGTGATGATGCTAAAAGATGTCCAGATGCTCTTCTTATTTTGCATTTTCAGGCTGCCGCCAAACCAATTGGGAAGCCATATTGTACAGATGAGGCAATTCATCTCATGTATAAATTTGTGTGTAATTCACAGCCCATGCTTTTATCTTCCAGAAAACTCTCTTTTAAAGGTCAGAGCAGAAATTTGGGAAGGCATTCTGCCTCTCTGAGGGACAAAATGCAGCCTCATCTCAGTTATGGCACCCAGTAGCTTCTGCAGAGTGTTATGCTGGATCCTGTTGGAGAAGAAATATTTAGCAGGAGAGAGTTTAGTAGTAATTAGTAACAGGAAGTAAAAAAGCTAGCTTTAGTCTAAGATGAAAGTAGTGCATGCTAATGATTAGCTGGAGAGATGACATGTAATTGGAAAAAAGAACTGTGAATTTATCAAGATAAACAATAAAATCACTAAAATTAAGGGGAATAGAGGAAGACAATTAAAATCTGTCATTGTTAAATCTAAAGCCAGATTTTTTCAGTAGCTAGTTGTTTGGTTTTTTGATAGAGCCCTGCTGAGCAATTGAGGGAGTGCAAGGTAGTATGAAACTTGTTCCAGTATACAGTATGACTGATAAATAAGAAGCGTATCAAACAACGTATATGAAACCAATGAACAGTACTGTATACTGTGCTACAAGCAATGAGCAAAGGAGCTGGAAAATGGAGGGTGCCTTAAAACTGGAACTAGTTCACCTCTCCTGGATTGGTTTTGCCTTTTTTTTTTTCCTTTTGTAATTGAACCACATAGGTTGCTCTGAAAGTAATGCCTCCTATTTAATCTCATGAAAATTACTACAGATTAAAAAGCAAAATAATGCTGTTTGACAGAGCAAATTCTCAGCTACAAGAAGGTATTTTTCAACACAGTCACCACCACTAGCTATGCATTTTTGTCAGCAATGAGCATGAGTCTGGCAGTAAAATGTAATTGAACATTCGGGGAAGATTCCACCTCTGCTGCCATACCACCAAGATCCACCTCTGACATTATGGGCCAACATCAAAATTAGGAGGCATTACTTTTGAAGCAGGCTTTGTAATACCAGATTGTAGAGATCAAAATTTTGGTGAGATAGAAAGTAAGCAGATGTCAGTTTTCTTTATAGGTACCCCCTTTATACCCTGATTTTTAGTGTAAGTCCATTTGTGAGTACAAATATTGTTGGGAAATAAGTTCAGAGCCATACAATCACCAGATAAGCAATATTTATTAGTTCAAATTACCAAGGGATCAGTATCGTTATTGAAATCTCTAAGTATATTTTAAGTGACGGTGTGTTTATAATTTTGGCATGGCTATCTACTGCATGTGAACTTTAAGGAGTACTATATTCCCAAGCAGTGTGATCAGTAATGAGTCACAGACAGGGAAACTAGCAACAGAAATTCAGGTTCTTTGTAGTTTTAGGTGTCATGAAAAACCTGTACTATGTCACTGCTTATAACCTGCATCGTATGGGAAGAGATGTTTGGAGGTGGGGAAGAGCCAGCAATAATTCACTCTCCCTGACAATAGGCCACATTGTCAGCAGATGTAAATTCATATATCTCCCTTAACTTGAAGGCTGTTAAACTATTATTTTCTCTGAAGGAAATATGCAGTGATCAATGCAGTAAAGATGGCCACAGCACTGCATTTGCAGCAGGGAAGGGGCTCAACTGTAAATGCTTTGGTGACAGACCATGCCCTGAACATGAGGTACTTGGAAGGTCCAAATGGGATGAGAATAATGCGTATGAGAATTGAGTAACACTGCAGTAGTCAACTGAGCTTCCTACTGATACTGAGAACAAGAGTGGAGTTTCTGATCCTTTTTTTTATCTAAATATGTCAATTTAGCAGATGCATGTCGTGCATGGTTGTGTGTCCAGCATACAAGAATATTCCAGGACAGAACCAGACAGTTTGTCTATCTCAGGTGCTTTGTCTGTGGTAAATATGAGAATTATGACCCTCATTTCATGGACCGACAAAGGAGACTTGTGCGAAATTAGATGGGTTGCACTGTGATGACAGGCAATGGAATGGCAAGTGTTCGTTGCAGTTTTAAAGATTCCTTCTTCAAATCTCCAATACTGAGAATGTGTGGCTAGTTTTCAAGTTTGTAAGAGGACACATGAACATCACAGGAAATGTCCTGCAAAGCAACCTGTATAGACACAGATGCTTGAATTAGCTACAGGGTGTTCCTCTGTAGGGTGTTTCTGAAATTAAGAAATTTAGTGGGGAAAAAATTCATCCACAGACGATAGCAGAGGGTAGGGGTGTGTCAGAAGTGTCTGCTATGACAGCCTTCATGGCAAACAGGAGAGTGCAATGAGATTTAGAGCAAATAGGAAACTCCCCAGTGTTGTTTATTGTCTGTGCGCCAGCAGCCACGTGTCATTTGACAGCAACCACTCTGTAAACGGGAAAAGCATAAAAGATTGTGTCCCTCCTAACAGTGTGCCTTCTCTCTCCATATCTGGCAGCCTGCCCTAGTAATGCTTCCAAAGCAGAACTTTAATGGGAAACTGAAAACATTCCAGAATTTGGTTTATGTTCATTTCTAGCATTTAGTATTCAATAAAATGCATTGGAGGACATATGCTGTTGTAATTTTTTTTATGTTGTGGGTTCCAATGAAAAGGAAATCATTTTTCCCAAGGTGACAGATTCTTTCTAAACCTTGTTTTGCTGCAGCAGGCATTGCCATACTGGGACTGAAAATGATTAAGATCTATAGTAGGTGACAGATTTGAGGAAAAATAGTGTTTTCATTACTTGAAAATTAATAATGGAGATGTTTTCTGCTTTAGATGCTAATATGTGTCAGCAGCAAGGTAAAAGATGTCTTTGAAAGAGCTTGTTCCATAGATGAAATGTATTGTAAGAAAATGTGTTTTTCCATGTTACCAGAATAAGTGAAAGACAGTGAATAAGTGAAAGAAGTGAAAACAGCTGATTACAGATTACCCTGAGCAGGGGAATTACGTTACCCAGCACAGAGGTATGCTCACCCCATGAGCCTAGCAGTTTGCAGCCCGGCAGTGCAAATAAAAGCCTTGCTGCCTCCTAAAACATTGGGAAATTCTATGCAGGCAAGGATGTTGTGTGCAATCTAAAACCAAACCTAAAGACTGAATTAAAGAAAAATCGAATCTTGATCCTGCTCACCTTCTTCAGTCTACAAATAAACATGGCCTTGGCTAAACACAAAGCTTGGATCACTGCTTTTTTACCCTCATACACCAGTCCAGTCCTCCAGTTCTTTCTGGGTGCTGCATAGCACTTCCCCACACAAAGGAGAAGCAGCAGACACTAAAGATGAGAGCATGACTGAACCGAAAGGTAAAAGTGGAGCAGTGTGGTTCAAGAGCAGATCAGAGACTGTGTCACTGGAAAAAAGATCCAGCTGCTTCTCTCATTTTTATTTACTTTAACTTCCTTTCCTCACTTGTTTACCTTCTGTTGTATCTCCTCCTTAAATACCTCATTTCATGCAGGGGCTGCAGATATTCTTTTTTGTAGTGCTGAATCACATAACTCAGATGTCTGGATATTCTCCTCAAGTAGGATACTCAAAGCCAGGTTAGCTGTCACTGAAGAATGTGCTCCCTGGTCAAGAGAAGCATCAGGAGTGGCATCTTGAGTGTGCACTGTGTTGGTTGTTTAGGCCAAAATTCAAGCAGCATTTTCTGATGCTTGGGTCATCAATATGTAGTTTTACTGCTTTTTCAATAGTTATAAAGCACAAGGTATTTGTAGCGGGAGAAAGTTTTCAACTGGAAATAACAGATGTTTCTAACAATAAAAGGCACCTGAGTTGCTTAGAATTGTTTATATAGTTGATACTGCTCGATATATTCTAAGTAATAACATAAAAATTCTGCGATTCTGAAATGCCTGGCTAATTGCAAAGTTTTATGCTTGCATGGTCTCTGGCTGCCTGGAGCCAGGGAGGCCTGGTGTGTCAAGTCAGGCTGCAGGAGGTCTCCAAGTTTTGGCCATACCTCATTTTTTTATTTTTTTTTTTCCCAGCACTGGATCTGACATGAGAAAATATTACTGTTCCTTCACACATTGGAAGTTAAAATGTGTGAATGTGCCCTGTTCCCAAAAAAGACTGATCTATAATGGCAAAGTTGTGCTATACTTGAAATCTTTCTCTCTTCCCATAACCACTGTTCACATCTCCTATGTTAGTTGTCATTTCTAGTAATGACAAACTAATTTTCAGTGATGTCCAAACATTGAGGATCTTCAAGTGTGCACGCTTAAAGTGTGCCAGAATTCTTAGCGAAAACGTACGCCATAAATGACTTTTAAAAAGTCACATAGGAAATCAATGGCACAATCAGAAGCAGAGAAAAACCCTGACTCACTTGTTACTTTCCTGATGTGCTCCTAGCTGATAGACACTCGCAGCCACAATAAACGATTCCCTATCCTCAGTGCCACGCGCTTCCTTCAGGGAGCTGCATATCTAGCCTCTTTCAGTTCCACTTTAGTACAAGCAAAATGTAATCAAATTCAAGCTAATATCTGTTAGGAAGGAATAAAATGAAAATTACAACTAGGTACTCAACTTACAATAATTTGTGACATTACTGCTGCGTCTACTGTCTCCCAATATGTGGTTCTATCTCTGAGAAATTGAAAGCTTTGTTTGTTATTTTCCTTATTTTAGTCCTAATAGGAATAAATGCATTGCTTGGAGGTAATGAGTTTTCAAATAGTTTAGGAATATTTGATTTGGTTAAATCCCACTCTGAGAAGATAAAATTAATGCAGCAAACAGGTAGAAGTTTTTAAAATTCTTCCTGAAATTCTTAACTTTCTTTAGCCACGTTTGGATATTTTCTTGTTTCGGTGTAACTATGATAAATTATCAATAAAATGTCAATTTCTTGGCCTTATTCGCATCACTACCTGCACTGAAAATTACCCTCTAGGTGGGGAAGAGAGGAGAAACAAATGGCATCTCAGTCTCTTCAGCAGTAGACACTGTCTTGGTGTGGCTGTCACCATCACAAGTGACTCATACTGAACTAATTATCAGAATTAGTTTCCTCTTCCTTCCTAGGAAATCCAGACCTGATCCTGATAAAATATCCACTCTGCAAAGTAAATCTTCTAGTTTTTTCATGAAAAATTGTGCCAAAATATGGTTGTCAGCGTAGCATCCTCCCTAATAAAAACTTGTGGGAGATATTCCTGTGCTTTCAGTGTTGAACTGATGTAATGCAACACATGCTGTGTGGTACTGAGGGTGGCAAGTAAACTGCCCCCACTCTGAAGAGGTTACTTGGTATTTTTGATTCAGTGTACCGTCAGGACATTCTGTGGCAATTATAGAATTGTTCACACTTTTAATTCCTCCCTTAACAACTACAGAAGTTCCCTCCTTCTGCTTTTCTCATCTGTTTATATACGTGGGGTTTGGTTCATTTTGTTTTCTCAATAGTAGTGCTACTGCACTTCACATACCAAAGCAAATCTGTACTCTGCAACCACCAAGAAGGCAATTCTGGATTTAATTCAAACTCTGAGTCCGTGGGATAAACAGAAATGAGGGTAGTAGTTTGAGGTTTATCATTTCTGTTTTGACATGATCATTTTTGACAGACCCTTCACAACTTCTGTTTTATTGTACCTTTTACACCTTTTCTTCTGCACTGTACTTTTAAAGGTGCAGGTAAGTGTTAGCTAGGGTTATTCAAATTTACCATTTAATAGAAGTGTTCACTGCAAGTTATAAAGTTGCCTGGTCAACATATCCAGAAGACTTCTATAGCAGCCTAATTAAAGATCCACTATACCTATCTAGCAGATTTTGTTGAGGTCTATGTTATAATGCTTGGAGTCCCAGACACAGTCCATTGACAATTCTCTGCTTTGTAAGAAAAAACATCGTATTTCTTTTAATTAAGGAAGATCTGTTTGGTTTTGAAAGTTTTCTACTGGTATGATACTAGTTCTTCATCTCCAAGGCCTCTAAGAAAATGCTAGTGGTATTCTAGAAGTCTCTGCTACTTCTTAATATTTAACAAGTTTCAGTCCTTGCCTCAGTGCGTGTGCACAGGAGAAGCAGATGTGTCCTGAAAGCCCAGGATTGTTGCCAGCTGGGAATTATCAGCAGAGCAGTGCCCACACTGCTGAAGAAGAAAATAAATGCAGAGGTTATTTATAGGTAAGACGTTATTTCCCCATTCACAGATTAGCAGTCAGTCAGCCTTAAAATATTTGCATAAGCCAGCAGTCAGGGCAGGGGTCCGCTGTGTCACTGGGGAGTATTGCACTGCTAGGTAGCAGCTCACAAGGAGGAGAATGGTAGTAGTGCATGAAGGAGGGGGAAAATCCTTTGCCAGCTCCTGAAGCAATTGAAGCTATGAAGCAACAACATATTAGATCATATTAACAGTTGTAATTGCTTAGTAAATACTATAGGTACACTGAAGGGCATGCAAATACCCAAGTTCTCCACAAATAGCAAAAGTGTACCTGAAAACCTGGTAATTCGCTGATGATAACTTCCAGAACACAAACAATGCCAGTGCCTAGGGTCTTTCTTTAATTGAGTTGAATTTCAGTGCAATTTGAAAGATCTGACTTTTCCCACTGGGCCAGTAGTGATGGAGAGACCTCCTTTTTCACTCTCTGACAAAATCTTTTCTCTTTTATTACTTCTGCTGTCGAGAGATGTGATTGCAATTGTGCTGCTCCAATGAATACAGAGCCTCTTAAGGCACAAGGCAAGTCTTTTATTTTTACTTTTTTTTTTTTGTATGAAGTGCTTCCCCTCTCCTTGTCTTACTCACTGGCCCTGTTTGTGCCTTGTCACTCTGGATGAGGAGCAGGAGGGGTCCGTAGACTGGGGCTTTCTCAACATGGGACTAAAGGCTGAATTTCACCTCTCTTCCACAAATGTGTCTGTGATCATTTATAATTTCATTCACGTGCTTCAGTTCTTTATGATCTCCTAGGAATGCTGCCCTTTTGTGGTACTTTACCTATTCTCAAAAATTTTTTGCTTCGGAGGAAAAAATCTCACATTATGCAGTATGTTTTCTCCTGATTGTTTTATACTTAAGTCTGATTTTTCATAATCTCTTTCCTCAATGTATCTGTTACTATGAAGTAGTTAGGTACCATGTAAAACCTTTTCTTGCAAATGAATTTAATGTTACTGAAAGACACTGAACTGGCAACTACAGAGAGTAGTAAAATGTTTTAATGAAAGAACGCCACAAGCATTGCTTAAATATTTGCAAGCTGAATTGCTATGAAATAGCTTTTGGTTTTGCTTTGTAGGTGGTAAGAGGTTTTTCTGTGTTTTTTTTTTACTTAGTTGTTGTTTGTTTGTTTGTTTAATGAAAAATTCTAATGTTAAAACTTAGAAGTTATTTTGATAGTGCACTAATCTGGTCATAGACTAACAGCTCACAACTCTGTGATAAGAAATGAGTAAATGTTATTGCTGTCTTCTAATGAACAAGGAATCTTGGTGCAAATGCATTTCTCTGTAGTTTACCTGTTCAAGTTGGCCACAGACTTGAACAAAAATGCTCTGGAAAGGCTCCATTTGGTCTGTCAACTTTTGTTTTTTCCTTTCTGACATTTCTCGCTGCACTCAGTGTGTGCTGGAAACCAATGCAGAAGGAGCTGAAATGCTCTGTGATTCTGCAAAGTGAGGAGAACTACCACCAATTTGCAGATTATGTGCTTTCTTCTTTCGTAGACCAAGCAGAATTCGTCTTTAAGCTCTTGGTCAATCCTGAGCTGAAGAAGCTTTAGCGAGCTCACAAACCAGCAAGGACGTAGTAAAAATGGTAGAATAACATGCAGATAGAATAAGTGCTGTCAAGTGCTCTGTTTTCTGCAGGAGGATGTTGTTACCAGTAAACATGAAAAATGTATTTGAGAATAGTGACATCTGGGATCTTTAATTTGTAAGGAAAAGAAGGAGAGAAAGCTCATTGCTCTCTCTGAGTGGTCTGGGTGGTACAGCAGGGCTAATGCAGTGAACCTGCCCCAAGAAGCAGGATAGAACTCATGGAGGGGGGATCAATCAGTAAACTTGGGCCTAGTGTCACTGAACATTTGTAATCTGTACTCAAATACTCAGCAGGGCATTAGGTACGTTAGCTTTCATGATGCACTACCTTTCTTCGGCAATATACCATTTCTCCATTGTGTGACTTTGTCTCCCAGGCAGCTAAAACGAGATTTACACAGTGGTTCTGTAGAGGGTTGTAAATCAAAGGAGGAGATGAAAAGCTCAGATTTCTCTGGCAGATTGATGAAATGCATGTTAAGACTAAAACTACACTTCCAAATATCTCACTGCCCTCACATGGCTCACAGGCACTGGCAGAAGTGTAACTTCTTTCTCCATTGCTCTTACCTTAGGTTTTGCTGACAGATTCCTCCTGTTTCATTGAGCAAAGTGTTGCTTTGGCTTGCTTTCTATCACAGAATAACTGCTTTCTTGCAGACAATAAAATGACTAAAAAGGTTGGCACCTCATAATTTGAAATTTGTCCCTGCAGCAACATTTCTTTAGTTCAAATTCACTCCAGTTAACTCTGCAAGTTCGTAAGTGTGGAGGTGTCACAGCCATCTCATTGCCACCAGCAGGGGCCAAGTGTGAGAGGTCAGTCAACCTGTGGTAGTGTGGGGAGGACTCTGGGTACCAGAGGACATGGATTTTGTGCCATGTATTTTGTGCTTTGTGCAGACGTTGGTGAGATTCACAAGCTGGCTGGGAGCATGCAGCTGCACATCAGGATGTGCCTGCCTTGGGACCCTCAGGATACAGAAGCACATGTTGTGCTTATGTTCTGCTGAAGAGCACAGAGGCAGTATGCTTAGGGGTACAGAGCCAGCCTACAGAAGTCGTGCATCTCAAATGGTGTGCTGGCATCCACCTTGGTAACGAGCTGAGAGACAAGAGGGAGGTGACAAGGGCTGCAACCTTCAACCCACCATGAGCAATTGATGTCCAGAGAGAGGGGCTTGAAGCATGAGGTGAAAGAACATTGCAGCATGGCGTGACTAATAGAGGGAACGAACATCATCAAACACCCACAATACATTTATAGGCTCCATTTTAAGTTTTGTGAAGTGAGTTAGAGACATTTGTATTCATTTAGGAGATGAAAAGCCTTTCTCTGCAACTCAAGTGTTTTATTTAAAAAGTTTGAATTTTATAGGTGGTAAAAGAACCATAAACATAGCCATGAAATGGCCAGAGAAAAAATGGCAATTGTGTAAACTGCTCTAAACAAAGCCAGAGCATTTCTTCTTCTTAAATCCCCATTTAATGGTTTAATGTATTATTTAAAAAGATAAACGATGTACATGGATGGTAAAAGGCCCTGGGACTAGGATCTCTGTATTCTCTTTCTCTCCTAGTTATTATAATTTGTCTTCAAGCAGCATTTAGAGGCACTGACTGAGACTAAGGCCTCTGAGTACTGCAGAGCAGAAGTCTGAAGCAGTATAACATGGAGCAGGGAAGTTTTAGGAGAAGGTGGAAAGATGGGAAATGGCTTAAAATGGTCTCGAAAGTTACAGGCATGCATAACATGAGGCTGCAGAGCTTGGAGCAGCCCCTTGTATCACAATGGCTCAGTATAGGTGGCACTACCAGAAACACACAGAATCAGAGAATTGCTTAGGTTGGAGGTGACTTTAAAGATCTCATAGTTCCAACCCCTCTGCCATGGGCAGGGTTGCTAGCCACCAGACCAAGCTGCCCAGAGTCCCAGGCAGTCTGGCCTTGAACGCTTCCAGGGATAGAGCATTCACTAGAACTCTGAGCAGCCTATTCCAGCACCTTTACCACCTTCTGAGTAAAGGATTTCTGCCTAATATCTAACCTAAATCTTTTAGTTTAAAGCCATTCCCCCTTGTCCTATCAAGTGTTCCTTCCTGACTGTAAGCTCTCCTCAAATACTGGATGGCTGCACTGGGGTCTTCCCAGAACCTTCTCTTCTCCAAGCTCAACAACCCCAGATCCCTCATCCTGTCTTCAAAGGTGTGGTGCTCCAGACTCCATCATCTTATTTACTTCCTTTCCATGTCATGTCTTCACTCTCCTCGCTAGTTCTCCAGACTGTAACTCCTTCATGCTCTGCAGTTTCTTTTTCCTGGATCTCCTTTCGTTCGTATTGCTCAGCTCCCTAATTTACCCTCTTCCCACTCCATTCAGAAGTTTTCAGTCTTTTTTCCATTCCACTATCTTCCCATCATCCACCCACCCCTCTGGCTTCTCTTCAGTGTTATTTGGCAATTTTAAAAAATGGTTTATAAAATAAATGACACTTATAACCTGAGCATACGAGTAGTTTGCTAAAGATCTTAATTACCTGAAAGAAATAAGCTAATCAAGAAGGTTCACTAAGAATTAATTGGTCAGGGGAAAACTGGGATCGTTTTTCAGTTTTCTGCACCTGATTGGAACTTCCAAATGAGCTGGCAGGTGCCTTTCCAGCAGGTGCAGGAAATTGAAGTTTAAAATAGTTTGGCTGTAGAAACAGGGCATGAGGGCTTTTTGTTTGTTTTTTGTTTTTGTGCGAGCAAAAGAGGAGTACGAGCACAAGTTAACGTTCTGAGAAATGTTTGTTGGAAAAGTTGCAGAATTTCCTCAGACGCTTGAAACAGGAGGGTTAGGACACATACTGTTGGTTTTTTTTATTACTGAAACAGAACAAAACACTGGTATGCACCTATACCATACCAGTGTTTTGCTCTGTGAAACAAGTTGCTGAGCAACAGCCCTGCTGGGAAGCTGGTTTTGAGGAGCAGAGCTCAGGCAAGATGCAGACCTGGTATGACATTATGGAACACTCCCTCGACCTGTAAGCCTTGAAGGAACAGATATGGCAATCCCGATGAAGGTAACTGTCATTAATTACCACTAGCTCTTCTTTATGTGGGATTTCATATTCATTTCAGTGTTGAGCTACTTCCTTTTATGTATGAGTTCAGAAAAAAAATCAACAAAAAAAGATGGAAGGAACAATGTTTTTCTAAAAAGCAGATGAAAGCCAGGATTCTTTGTGGCTCTCCTTAAAGCAGTTATTTAATTTATGAGAGAAAAAGACTTACTGATCACAGAAAAAGAGGGAACAGGCAAGAAGTTTCTGGTATGTATCCCATCTCTGCAGCACAGATTATGGAATCTCTCAGTTCTTGGATTGAACATTCTTAAATCTGGTACAGAAATATTTCCATTTTGTGTGTCTTGTTTATTAGAGTAGTAAACCTGTTGAACAACAGTGTGGCATTTGTCTGTCCCTCACCTTCTGCTTTTGTTATGTTGTGGAAAGAGGAAACTTCATTAGAATAAGGAAAGTCATACCCTCTGAGTGCTGTGTTTTCTTTATTTTACTTTTAATTTCCAGGTTAAAGTGCTCTCCAGCTTTCCTTCTTACTGCTGTATATTTGAAATAAAAGCACAGGTTCCCACAGCTCTCCCTGGCAAGGAGGAAAGTCTCAGGGCCAATTCCACCCTGGAACTAAACCAGGGATATGCCTGATATTCATCCTGCTTCTTTGGCAAAGTAGGTTTCTTTTTGCAGTTAGTCCTGGGGCTCTTCTATCACAGGTCATAAACATATGCCAGCAGAACGGTCCTTCAGTGCATTTTTCTCTTCCTGCAAGGAAACCATTCATCTGTGGAGTAATTTCTTCAGATGAGGCATTTTAATCCAAATTGCCAGTTAATGTCTGCAGGGCCAGCTTCCCTCCTGATCAGCCCTGGAAATTAAGGGAAGCTCTGAATGGTGCTGTAAAGTTTTGCTTATAGAAATTGTGAAGGTCTGTTGAAACAGAACAAAATTGGAAGGGTAAACTCTGAAGCTTCAGACAAATGCAAAACTGTAGGGGAGAGGGATAAAGGTTTTTAGAATTAAGATGCTACACTTACTTTGTGCTTAAGGCCTCTTGGTTTGCTTTCTGAGGGATAAGGCTGAGGTCTCACTGCATTCTTCTTGTTCATTAACTGAACACTGTTTTCGGTTTATATAATGTATATACACATATATATATTTGTACCTTTTTCCTCTTAAACTAGCTGACTTTGTCTGGTTGGTCACATTACTGTAAAACTGAATTATCATCCCAGTAGAAATTTAAGAAAACAACAAACAAAAAGACCTCAGGTAAAGCACAGTGTATTGTTTCTTCTCAACTGTGGTAACTGCCCCAGGACACTGTTGAACAAGAAAGAAAACACGTGGACATGATCCAAAGTCACATAAACAAACTAGCGGAACCCATGTCCCTGTGCTATGTTGGATCTCATGACTTCCTGTAATTTATGAGAAGAGAGAGCTACTGAACTTTACTTGAATTATTTTTGAGTTTTATGCTCACAGTCCTACCCAAAAAACTGTCTCTGTTCTCTCATTATTGCACACAGCCTCTTCCGCTGGGTAGCAGATGTAGGTTAACAGTCAGCTAGGTTAAAGGACTGATAGTGAGTAGAATTAAGCATGGAAAAACAATGCCTGTAAGCAAAAAGGCTGCAAGTTACCAGCTAGTGTTGTGCAGTTAAAAATACCGTTAATCGTCGTCGTACTCTGGTCACAGATTCATGGGTTGTTCCTTTTGGCATTATTATGAAAGGAAAATTGTGACTGCTTGAAGATAACCACTTGGCACATCATTAGCTTTGGGAGGGTTAAACCTGTTTACATTTTCTTATACATAAGCACAAATCATACCACAATGCCATTCTGCTTACTGGACTCGACTTTTAAGCAATCTGTCCATAATTGCAACAGAAAATGTCCAAAGCAATTTGCCAGGCACCTATCTGGGATAGCAGCAATGCTGAATTAAATGTGGTCGTTGTGCTCTGAGCACCAATAATAAGTAGAGATTGGAGTGTTGTTGCTTTTAAAGCAAAATATAATTGTTTCTGGAAGCTGTGTGTTTGAAAGAAACTTCTGAGTGCTTTAACTGATTGTAATTTATCATTACATTTTGACTTTGGAATAATGCAATTACATAAATAATACAACTCCGGAGAAGGGATGGGTTAAGGGGAGGTTATAATTAAATTCAAAATTGGAGAAAAATTTTCTGTCATTCCAATTAGTTTAGCTGTGATTGTACAAATTCAGCCCCCTAAAATGACGTTTTACCTCAGGACAAGTAACAGATGATTGCAGTTTTGCTTTGAGTTTTGCACAATACATAAATGTTGCTAGACCCACCACACAATTTGCAGAGACGTAAGCGAGTTCTGTTTTTGATTCACTCTCTTCACAAACATAAATTCAGTTACATTACCTATCCAGATGACTTTGACTGACTGCTGTATACAAATGCTGTATACCAATTCAGTCCAAACTAAAATGTACCACCCCTTGTAGGTACCTTATCCTTCAGCTCAAGAATTGGTGGCTAACAGAGAGCTTTAAATCTTCTTTCAAGCCATCCTTACTACTTTATTTTACTGTGAAAAACACTGCTGCTCTGCCACTCATTTAAACTACAGTTAAACATTGTTTTTATTGGATATTTCTAAGAACTGACATTATTTCCTTTTTAAGATCAGTAAGATATGGCCTACTGTGTGCATTCTAACAGCTAAAATACTTTTATTTCCTAAGTTCTTGCTCACTCTCCGTGTCTTTAACTGCTGCCACTTAGTTGTGTTTGTTCTCAACAAGCATAATCGGTTCTCCAAACTGCTGCTGAAAAGATGTTCCATCTGATCCATTACTTGACTATGTCAGGCTCCTCTCTGCATCCTGGCCTCATTTTCCCTACCTGGTAATTCATGTGTGTCTTTCAGAGATCTTCTATGCTCAGCTGGTGCGTAGGTCCAGTTCCTTCATTAGAGCAATCTGGAGTAATACAGTCTACATGAGATGCAAACGATAAGTTCATGTCTCTTGCCATCAGCAGGTCTTAAGGTTGCGTAAGCCTCCGCTGACTTCTTCCAGTGTGGTGCTCCTCTAGATACTGGAAATAGGAAACTCCAGTCTCACTGGGGGGTAAGCTGCGTGCTTAGCTAAGGAGGAGGCAGTGCTCAGGCAGCTTCCAGGGTGCAGTTAATGCGCTGTGAATCTCCCTGCCAGCTTTTTTGCTCCTGTGGCTGTGCCATCAAACCTCACCAGCCAGCCCAATGTTTTCTATGTGCTGGGATCATTTCTCTGTTTGCCCTCAGTTCACACACTGTAGTGGGATATTTAAACTGAAGGGAGCTTTATGTGTAGTTAATTATTTCACCATCGCGTTTTTCAATCATGAAACACTTTTCTTCAAATAAAGCCTTAAAGGAAAAGGATACAAAGTAAAACCAAATGCTTTCCATTGCTGAAGCAAGAATTCTGCAGTGAAGTTTCTGCTTAACAAAATGGAGAATTAGAAAGCATGTTTTATTCTATTGTATATTAAGATTAGGAGAATGAGAGCCTCATTTGCTCACAGATTGTCTATTAGTATTCACCTGGTGGCAAGCAGCCTTAATCTTGCACCATTAATGAAAATAGTAGCTCATTAAATAGTAATTCTTTTTAATAGTGACAGGAGTGAATTTGAGCAGCACTGATGTAAGTTCTCCTGTAAATTGTTCACGATGATCACCAATAACAGAATTTTTTGTACCTCTCCTCTCTCCAAATATCTTTCATTTCTCATAAAATCACTAATGAATACCAGAAATTGGAAGCCTTGCAGACAGGGGAAACAGATTTAACCACCAGAGATCTGATGTTAGAAAACAGGAAAGAAGCTGCTGGAGGCAGAGCAGGTGAAATAAGCAACAGTACCTAATTTGTGCCTTTTTTGTGAGTCAGCTCCCCACCATCTTGAACACAGGGAGGTGTTCAGGGACACACAGGGCATTATGTGTCAGTGAGTTTTCCTTGATTCTGGGTGCACTTGCAACGGGCTTAATTGAATTTCTCTCCTTTGGCACCTGCTGTGGAGCCTCTCATCATGAGACACAACAACCTCCATCCTGGCTGTCTCCTTCAGGCCATTGCTGTGACACTCTTCCTCCAGGTGACTACATTTAACCCCTGCCTTAGAAACAAGTGTAAGGCTGGTTATCAGCACTGCATGACTACTCTTATGGTAAAACCTGCAGTGATAGATAGGATGCTTTTGTGCCCAGCATCTTGGACAAGCTTGAGAAGTGAGCCCACGTGAATGTGGTGAGGTTCAACAAGACCAAATGTAAGGTGTTACACTTGGATCATAGGAATCCCAGGTATGTGAGGATCAATGAGAAGAGCTCGTTGAGAGCAGTACATTAGAGAAGGACTTTGGAGTCCCAGTGGACAAATTTCTGGACGTGTGCCCAGAAGGACAGCAGCATCCTGCGATGCATCAGAAGAGGGGCAGCCAGAAGGGAGAGGGAGGGGATTGTTTCCCTCTACTCTGCCCTTTTTGAGGCCCCATCTAGAGTACTGGGTCCAGGTCTGGGGCCCCCAGCATAGGAAAGATGGGGATTTTTTGGAGCAGATCCAGAGGAGGGTTATGAGTACAATCAGAGAACTAGAGTACCTCTCCTACAAAGAAAGGCTGAGAGAGATGGGCTTATTTGGTGGAGAGACCTCGTTGCGTCCCTTCACTATTTAAAAGTAGCTTATAAATAGGAGGAAGACCAACTGTGTATACATGGTCTGCTAGTGATAGAATAAGGGGGAATGGTTTTAAACTAAAAGAGGGAAGCTGCAGATTAGGTGTCAGGGGAAGTTTTTTCCTCAGAGGATAGCGATGCACCAGCACAGGCTGCCCGGTGAAACTGTGGGTTCCCCATCACTGGAGGTGTTCAAGGCCAGGCTGGATGGAGCCCTGGGCAGCCTACGCATGGGAGGGGGTTAGAACTAGATGAATTTTCAAGTCTCGTTTCCCTTCCGACCTAAGCCATTCTGTGATTCATTTCAAATTCACAGTTAATGTTTCCATTTCATTTGAGATGCTAAAAAAATGTTCTTTGTTCTCTCATTAGAGTTCTCATCTGTTCTACTGCTTTGCATGGTGCCAAGCACTGTCTTCGTTTCTCGTCTGCTCTCAGCTGAGCTGTCTGTGTCTCTTCTGATGAACAACTTCAGACCATGTGGCCCTATTCCTTTTTTAACACAGTCGTGTTCTCCCTGCTGCAGTATCTGTTTCTTCATTTGGAACAGGCATTGTTTGTTTCGGATGTGCATGTGGGAAGATTGCTTGCTGCTACACCCTAGCCACAGTTAATTTAATTACTGACAGATTTTCTCGGCCTCCGGACATTGCTATATATAGTTCCTTAGTAATAATATTATCAGTTATTTAATTTTTAATTAGTACTTGAATTAATTACATCATTCTTTACTGCAGGTGGAAAGGGACCTCAGTTTCCCCTATTACATGACTGTGGTTTGTCCTCAGAGGCTAAAGCTTTATTTTAGCATTGAATAGCATCATTGCTAATGCTCTTCAAATTGCCATAACCCTATGGGTGTACTTTTGTGGGTGCTTGCTGCCTCAGGACATGGTTTCCCTAAGAAGGCTGCAGGGTGACCTGATAGTGGCTTTTCTGTATCTGAATGGGAGCTATAGGAAAGAAAGGGACAGACTCTCTAGTAGGGTCTGTGGCGATAGAACAAGGGAAAATGGCTTCAAGCTCAAAAAGGGTAGATCTAGGTTAGATATAAGGAAAAAGTCTTCTGCAGTGAGGGTGGTGAGGCATTGGAACATATTGCCTGGAGATGTGGTTGATGTTCGCATCTTTGGAAACTCTCAAGGCAAGGTTGGATAAGGCCCTGGACAACTTGTTCCCGTTCATTGCAGGGCAGTTGGACTAGGTAGCCCTCACAGGTACCTTCCAACTCTAAGGGTTCCGTGATTTTGTGTTAGGATAGGTTTCCATCTCTCTGCTGATGGACTCCTGAGCTCTGTCAAGATGCTTTTGTCTTCCCTATTGCTAGTCCCTAACACATGTGGTGCTGGGATCCCTGCAGCAAGTCCATTGAATGTCTCTAGTAGAGTTAGCATTGTCCCTCTGATTCCTTCTGCATGCCCTGTCCTCTCCCTGGGCCTGCTCAAAGCATTGGGCAGCAGAATGGTGGAAAGTTCCTGGGAGTTATGCACCTACTCGTTCTGGGAAGATCCTTAGATCTTTCCACAGAGAAAACCAGGATCAGAGCTCACCAGACTGAGCAGGAGCTGAGCTCTGTGCTGGACTGCCTGCTGAGACAGCTCTCTAATAGAAAACCTGCCTGGGAAAGGTTGGTGAGCAGATCAGAGGAAGATTACTGCAATGTCCCAGTAATTACGCTAGTTAGCTCTTCTGTGCTTTGCTCCTTGATGCAGACTGCAAATAGCTTTTTACAGCTAAGGTCTGAATCAGTGTTCATACTTCTACTGTGTTATTAGCTATTGCAGTTGCTTAGGGTGACAAAATCTTGTGTTTAGCATTCGCAGTTACAAGAGGTACATTAGTATACCATCATGTACAGCACAAAATACTGCAGCTATATGCAACATATATATGCTTACTAAGTTAGTTAATGTCCCTGCAATGCATAAATGCTGAGTCAATTAAGCCCAAATTTTCCTTTTGGTCCAGCAATCAATGTTAATGGTTCAAAGTGGGATATAAGGATTTTTTTTCATTATTTCTTGCTTTCTGACTGCCACCTCATTCTGTAGTAACTCAAGAGTTTTGACGATCATTTTTTGCGTGCTGTTTGAAAACTGAGTCTGCCTGCAGATAAAGCAGAAGGGAGAATTAATGTTGCTTTGTTGTTTTTCTCCATGGAGCATAGAGAGTAAAATGTTACTTTTAGAGTTTTAAACCCTGCTGGAAGAAAGGATTTCATCCCTTCAGTCCAAAGCAGCAGCTCAGTTCATCCTGCCCTGGTTTCCCCCAGGCCAACAATGTAATAAATAAATAATTTAAGTATAGTCCTGTCTTTCCACCCAGAGTGGTTCCCACAGAAGATACTGAACAAATCCTGTTTCAGTTGTCCAGAGTATATCTGTGGTTAAGATCCACGATCATAACCACAGATGAAGTGAGAATAGGAAGGAATAATGATGGCATCATAAAAGTGCTTTTGGAGATCTTCCACGTGATCATGGTTTATGCTATTTCTGCAGAAATGTGTGATACACTGTGATCCACAATACCATGTGCACATCTGTTAAATGTTGCATGAACAACAAAGCCATAGGGAGCATAAAATATTGAAGCTGAGCAAATGGATATCTCAAAGTAGGGAAATGCAGAGCTTTTCACCTGTAGGTCACCAGTTCAAAAACCAGCTCAGATAAATACCGTTTCAACAGTAGATGTAACTTTGTAAGGTTGCATTGGCTGAAATTAATTATGTCACCCAGCTTCTCTTGGATGAACAGCTGTGTCACTCAAACCACACTTGCTTTTGCCACTGGAATAAATAGATCATTGTTTGGTTAGAACAGCCATGTTTTCAAGAGACTCAGAGGTTGTGAGCTTTCCAGGTATAGGACTGGGGCAGAGTTTGAAAATCTTAGGAAGAATGTTGCGGAGAGCTGTGGGTCAGCCTCTTTTCCAAGGTAACATTGACAGGCTGAGGTTTCTAAAAACCCCTGTGAAACTGACATTCCTCCTTGTGTATAACTGAGTGTGAGGGCTGTGGATCTGTAGGCAAGAAAGAGGTTATAACAAAAATGTTATCACAAGGGGAAACGTGTCTCCCAGCTCCTCCTGCCTCTTTCCATTTCACCCCAGCTCCTGGGTTGCTGTTGTCATACATGTTGGTGGGAATACAGATATGAACAGGAGGGAGATTTGATTGTCCTTGCACCTGTTAAGGGTATTACACTACTCTCTCCTTTTTGTGTGAATATACATCCTGGAAAACTAGGGGAAGTAGTCATACATGGAAAAGCCATGAAGGAAAGGAGAAACACCTCAGAAACAAGTCACGCATGGATTTTGCCAGCCCAAATGCCAGCAAAATGCATTCTGTAAGGAACTAAGAATCATCAAATAGCTGGCTTATTTACTTTGCCATGCTCACAAGCAAGAGAGGCTATTCCAGTGGATGGCTGCAAAACTGTTTTGTTTTTTTTCTTTTTTTTAGAAACTGAGAAACTGCTACACCTGTGGTTTGCATCTATTTTGTGGGTAAAAGTCACATTTGTTTAATGACTGGGCAGAGAGCTGGGGGAAATAATGGCAGGAGCAGATTTGATTTCTCTCTCTTTAACTGAGCCTGTGCAGGCAGAAATGGGCACCTCTGCTGTTGATTGTAGAGCAGCCCGGCAGAGGCACAGAACACTTTGGCATCCAGTGCATCCGCTGCTTGCCTAAATTTACAAGCAAATGAAATTTGTAAGAGCACTACAAGGAATTCTGAGTGGATCCCATTCCTCTGCTGTAAGGTCATTATGCAGCACAAAATTAGGCAGGCTCAGCTAGCAGCTGATGTCGCCAGCACACATAAGCCCTAAATACCGCACAAGCTGGAGGAAATTCCCCCCATTATTCTCCAGTAAAACAACAGCGTCAAAAAGGTAATAAAACACGGGGAGCAGAGCCCGGTTTGTGAGCACAGCTTGTCGCTGCAGACTGTGGCCCATAGGCATGCTGTGCTGCTCTATGGGAGAGATGGGCTGCAGTGCACACCTCTGTGGGAGGACAGAGCTTATCAGCAGTTCCTGACTTGAATGGAGGATAAAGAGAGCACAAGTGCTGTCTGGATGTCTTAAGAGTGCTTTGTTGAGGAGAGCTGGTGTGAAAGAGGCTTGCTTGTGTGGTGAGCACAGGGTGGTAGACTCCTCGCTGGCTCTGTGCACCGACTGCCACGGGCTCTTTGTGAGGTGCAGAGAGAGTGTGTGGGTATCAGTGTGAGCTCAGAGTAGAAAGGACCAACTTTAGGCAGTAATTCATGTTATCATGCTCTAATCTCCTGCACAATCAGCACCCTTCTGTTCTTGACACGAGTGCTATGGAGGGTCAGGAGGTGCCCATGTGTCCACCACAGCATCGGGTGGAGGAGGAATTGAACTGTGTCCTAAGCGGGCTTTGTTTTAATGGCAAGTGTCCACCTGTCCTGAAATGAGCTGGCCAGAGGCACCCTCAGTGAAGGTTCCTCAGGGTGCTTAGGGGCTGAAGCCACCAGCAGCAAGGCCCCTGGCAACACACTCGCTCCGAGCCTCCTCTGGAAGAGCCCCATTGTATATGTGCTGGGAAAATTCTGCTTTCCCTGCATCCACTGGTGAAAACAATTCGCTTAACTGTATCTGAACAGAGAGGAAGTCCTTCTCTGTCTCCTGTGCCCTAAAAGCTTCTTAGAGTAAATCTTGCTGTTTGTTTTGGTGCAAGAAATTGTCCAGCTCTTCCCTTCAGTCATGTTTTCTGTATTTACTGACTTGAGCTGTGGGAGCATTTGAGTTCACTTGAGGCTATCTATACCTGTGAAGACTCATTGCGCATCTGTCTGAATGATAGATGTTCTTTCACAAAACACCAAGGAATATTCTCAAATCTTTTTCACGCACATTCAAAAAAAAAATTTTGTGTTTTTTCACTGTAACAACAACCTAAATGTTATTCAGCCTGAAATGTAGCATTTCTTTATATGCTGTGGTCTATTTTAAATAAGGTTTACAAAACAAAAATCGAGCAAATGAGGAAAAAATAACAGAATAGGTAGTTTACATTTCGAGAATATCCTCTAGTGCGTTCACTACACTTGCTAATGGTGCTGAAATAATTTCTTTCCAGTGTAATGTTCAGAGGAGCTATCTTATCAAGCCTTGTGTCTTAAAGCCTTTTATACTTTGTAGGTGATGCTTCTTGGCATATTAAGTCCCATATCCCTTTGGTCAGTGATTCATTTTATGTTGTGCCAGATAAAAGTTGGTGGTTCATACTGAAATGGGAGGCAAACTTAAAAATGCTTTGATCAGTTTTACCTGTACATGCTCACAGCCACCTGAAAGTCGTTCACTAAAATGTTCTCTGACATCAGTTTAATCTCTCCTTACAGAGTTTCTCTGTCAATATTGTAGTCATGAAGCCAGTAATTCTATCTATGCCCCCCACCAAAAAAAAAATCTTAAAAATTACTTTGGGTTGCTATTTTTTAATGACTATTCACCTCCCAAACAAAACTTAGGATTAAAAAAAGATTCCTGAAACACCTAGGTTAGAATCTTTTTCTTGCTTATTTGTGGAGATTCTGATTAACATTTCAGACAGAAGCACTAACAAATGTATACTACTTGGTCTACCAGAAAGTGTTGAGGTGAAAATTCTGCTACCATAAAAAACTTTTCAGCTTTATGCTAGAAAAAGTTTTGAAGGAAATAGCTGCTCTAATGCTTCAATTTCAGAGGTACTGCTTTTATACTTCTTATGCTTTTATGTGTTGGTCCTTAATAGTGTGCCTGCGCATGGAAGGTGCAAATTTGATGCCACATAAAATGCTGAGGGGGGGGTGATAAGAGCAGAAAGATTGATAACCACAGTTGTTGCTGTTCTGAATTGCTGTGATTAACAGACTTTAATTTCTGAACAATGGATGACAGGCAAATAATGAAGCAGAATGACAGGATATCCAGACCATTTTTCCTGTACTGGACAAAGAAACTAGAAATGCTGGTAATGCAATCTGTTGGCTTTTTTAATTGACTTTTCACGAATAAAAAGTAATTAGAAAAGGGAGCAGAGAACTTTTTAAGAGTAATGACTGTTAGGACTTCAAAGAACTATTAAACTTTTCAACTTTGAAGGAAAGTAACGTTTTATGACAAAAAGCAGAAAATTGGGGAATTTAATGCTTGTTCTGGTTTAATGGTGTTGTGTAGTTTCTGTACTGTTTTAATAACTATATCACACTTACCATTTAGTCTTAGGCTGAGCTGTGAATGTTAATAGTGATTTAACACTCCAGGAATGTCAGTCGCCGCAGCACATTTTATATGACTTGAGGACTTGCACTGACTTGGTGTAAATGGGGAAGTATCCCTTCCTTGGAAGCTGAAGTCACAAGGATCTACATGAACAAAGTGTGCAGATTGTGCTTTAGAACACTTCAGTAAACATGCCACACTCAACTTGGCCTGCTTGCTTTCCTAACTTCTTTGGGCAATTATGCGTATGAAGGAAAATAGGATGAAATGCATATTTTTTCAAATGTCAGAGTGTGGGTTTTTTTACAACAGGAAAAAAAGGGTAATTCCTGATCTTCAGGGCAGGTGGTATTGCATCTAGTTCTGGTGTGTAAGCTTTCCCATGGGTAGGAGATCTCTGTGCTCTTCAGGGAGCCTCTTTCCTTTGAAATGAGCCATTTGTGTTTCCGTTTTTCTTTTCTAAGGGGCAGGAGGAGAAGAGAGGTGAGTTCAGGGAGCAGATGGTGGGACCAACTTCAGCTCTGAGATTTTCAGAGCACCTGTGAAAATTCAGCATAATTTTAATGTCACGTCAGTAAGGTAATGCACTGTGATGGTTTGACAGCAGAGAGCTGGGTAAAGAAGCTGCTTAGGCTGTCTGTTTCCAGGATAACCTATACAAACATCCTCTGACATTAGAGCCAGTTTTGGTCCTGTTGTTTTTGTCTACCACTTATGTAAATACTGAGCTACAGCAAAATAGTAAAAGAAGTACCAGCCAGGAAAAAGTAGCCTTCTAGCAGCCATCTGCTGGGGAGGAGGAGCAGCAGCTGTAAGGAAAAAGATACCTGAAGAAGGAGAAAATGAACATAGGGTGCTCTTGGTGGGGGCAAAAGGTCTCACTGTGCCTTTTGCCACAGATGACAGATATGCGTTGAGTGGGTGAACGTTTTTAGGCATAGCGGTACCTACACTAGCAGTCAGGATCACAGCACACTTTGCTTAACTGCATCTGACTTCAGAGGGCTCTTAGAGTTGTGTTTTTGTGTGCAGCAGGAAGAATTGGTGTCTTGGGGGCAGAGAATTGACACCTACCTGAAAATGCCCAACCTGGTGATTCCAGTAACAGAAACAATAAAGCAAGCACAGCACATGTGATTTTGCTCACTTACAGAGGCTTGCATATTCAGCCTGCCTGGCACTGGCAATAAATAATGCCTCCTTACCCTGAGATATTTTCCAGCTACATATGTTTTATGTATGCATAACTTAATTCCTCACTGTAAATGTGAAATTAAATTGGGATAAAAGTGTGAAACAAAAATACCATGCATTCTTCCTTCCCATATTTAAAATATAACAGGGAAGTATTTTTTTATTATCTCTTTTGGTTTTGCTAATACTGAAGTAATACAGACAGTCTTTTATACACACACAATGGAGAGCTACTTTTCCTTCTTTTGTTGTTGTTGGTTTTTTTAATTATTATTTTGTTTTTATTTTCTTTTATTTTTTAGAAGTCACCTCCTGCAACTTTGTTTTTTTTCTTTTCTCCGTTTCTAAATATACACGGTGCCCAGGAAAGCTGTCAGATGAACAGTGTTGCATATCAGAGAATAACCCAAGTGGCACACAGCTTTACATATCTTGCACGTGATTTGGCACTGTGTTTCTGGCAGAAGAAGGGGAATTATTCGCAATGAATCATTTATCTGGCAAATTTTGCCTTTTTTTCTGTTGGTCCAGAAATTACCCAAGTAATTCTGAAACTCCTGGAAGCTAATGCAAGTCATTTTTTAAGCCATCCACTGAATGAGATCTGTCAATAGCACTTTGTCTGAAGATTGTACCTTATAGTCGCGATCTGAGATTACAGTTTAAATAGTTTAATAGATTAGACTTAAAGTCATCTAAAAAATGATACCCCCATTTTGACTTCCAAAATTTGTGGTCGTGGAGCCAAAAAATGCATAAATGTGTCTGAAATAGAGCCTGAGGAACTAAGACACGAAATACTACTACTTTAGCATTTCACTCTGAATTATGCAAAACTAAAATCAGCTTTGCTCTTAAAGGTGGATCACAGTGTTATACAGGGCTGAGTTTTCACTGGGGTGTTTGCTCAGTTAGCACTGCTCAGAAAGGGACCATTGCACCCACTTCCCATAAGTACTGTTGGTGACCTCATCATCAAGGCACATGAGGGTGCCACGTTTTGGAAGCAATGTCAGGCTGCTTTGTGGTCAGGGAAAGGTTCGGGGAAACCTTTCATAGGCACTTCCTGTGCAGCAGGGCACAACAGAGCACATCTATGGATCCTTTCAGACCCTGTTGTGTCCAATTGCCTTAATGGTGGTGATTCACGCAATAACATGCTGTAGTGAGACTGTACATCCCCCTTCCAAATTGACATGACAAACGGGACAAAGTACATACTCTGTAGCACCAAGTTAAGGCAGAAGCATTTGGTGAGTGCTGAACTGACTGCAACTGATGTTGCCTCTATATTAAACTTTATAATTACAAACTTCCTTAAGCTCTTATAGCTTTATGTCTTCAAAGTACTGTGTGAATGACTAATTAATGAATTCATCATTAATGCACCTGGCATAAAGAGCAACCGTTCCTTTGAAGTGATAGGGCATTTCCCAGTTGCTCTTTTATCATGGGGGAAGAGAAAACTAAATGGAGAGGTGTATAATTGGAAGGACCTTCGCCTGTTTGTCTGGAGGCAAGTCCTAGTGCTTAAGGTGCCTCAGGGCCTATAAAGATGTTTTCTTAGCATTCCCTGGCAAAATAAAGTCATCTGTCATGTTCCTGCAAGTCAGCCAAGTCTGCAGCACCTGGTGGGGAGCATGGCTGCTGGAGCCCTTCCAGTAGGCAGAGCGTGGGCTTGGTAACCTCACATTAAGGTGCTTCTTTAGCTCTGTATTGGTTTCTCAGCCACTTCTGCTCCAGCTGAATTGTGTTTCATAGTTCCACGTTTTCACAGAAGCCTGGGAAAATCTATAGTCAAGCTTGTTGCAATCTGGATGTATCGCATGTAGTTTGCATCCAGTAAACGAGTGCAAAAGTGAGGATATCTCTACATATGAAAATGTATATTTACAGTTTTGTGCCACTGTAAGCAGAGTGGGAAGCAGCAGCATCATATATTTTACAGAAGCTTTATTTTCAAATATAATGCATTTGTCATCTGGAACCAGACCTGTTTTTACCTGTCTTTCATATTGCCATAGATTCAGCTGCTAGTCTCTGAATGTGCTGTCAGGAGGAGCACCACATATAGAAAGCTTGGTAGCGGCTTATATTCAGAGCAAGCACTCTCCTCTTGGTACTCGTTACCTACAAGTCATGACTAAAGTAGGACGGATGGGGCTAGTGGTTTTTCCTCTCTGTCTCTATGAATTTATATCTAAATTTTATGCCTATTTTCTGGACTGTTTCATTGTGTGTTTTTTTGTGTGTGTGCATATGTACGTTTTCAAGTGCACACATTCCATTAATCTCTTTCTTTGGTGTCATTACAGCAGTGGGAGAGATGCTGGATTAACAAAGATGAATAAGTAATTCAGAAAGGAAGAGAAGAAGGAAATACCAATGCACACAGTGTGGGAAATAAGCAGAAGTTGGAAACTGTGCGGTACTTGGAAAGCCATGATCTTATTGCTATCATGGAAACTTGGTGGGATAATTCACACAACAGGAACACCACCATTAAGAGCTACAAGTTTTTTTAGAAGCAATATTCAAGGTTGGAGAGGTGGGTAGTTTGCCCCTTATGTCAAAAAGCAGATAGACTGTGAGGAACTGCCCCTGAGAAGCGGTCAGGAACCGGTTGAGAGCCTGTAGGTTAAGATTAGGAACAGGATCAATATAGGACAGCTCAAGGTCAGGGTCTACTACAGGCCACCTGATCAAGGGGAGCCTTTTGATGAGGCCTTCTTGCTTCAGCTGCAAGAAGTGTCACATTTGCAAGCTCTCATCCTGACAGAGGAATTCAGTCATCCAAATATCTGCTGGGAAAACAACATGACAAACTGCAAGCACTCCAGGAGACTCCTGGAGCCAGTTGATGAAAACTTTCTCGGAAAAATATTGGGAAAATAAACCAGGAGTGAGACATTCCAACCTAAGGTATCTATGAATCTATGAACTGTTCAGCAGTGCAAAGGAGATCATCAGAGACATTAGGATCAGAGGCAACCTGGGCTGCAGTAACTGAACCCTGGTTGAGTTCATGATCTTGAGTAATGTGGACCTGGCAAAGAGTGAAGTCAGGACCCTCAATATCATTTGAGCAAAGTTCAGGCTGTTTAAAAAACTGTTGCATGAGATATCCTGGGAAGCTGTCCTTAACGACAGAGGAATGGAACAAAGCTGGCTACCCTTTAAGGATACCTTTCTGTGAATGCAAGAGCTCTCCATCCTTTGGGATTAGGAAGCAGGCAGAGGAGGCAGGAAGCTGGCATGGTTTGGCAAGGACGTGCTGGTCAAACAGAGGGAAAAGAAGGAGAGTTCTCATTGTGGTCTTCCAGTATCTAAAGGGAGATTATAAACAGGAGGGAAGCCAACATTTTACATGGGTAGACAGTCATAGGATGAGGAATGGTTTTAAAATAAAGGAAGGAAGATATAGGTTAGACATCAGTGGGAAGCTTTTCACTGAGAGGGTGGTGAGGTGCTGGCACAGGCTGCCCAGAGAGCTTGTGGATACCCCATTCCTGCAGGTCTTCATGGTCAGGCTGGATGAGGCGCTGGGCAAACTGATCTAGTATTTGATCTAACTGTTGGAAATGCTGCCTGTGGCAGGGGAGTTGGAACTTGGCGATCCTTGAGGTCCATTCCAACCCAAGCCACTTTATGATTCCATGAAATAGTACAGCCTGGCTGACGAGATGTATACCCAATCAGTAACCCCACTGATGTCTACGGTGTTACTTACATACTGAAAGAATCCAGTTTGAAATGTAAAATAAAATTACAAGTACATGCTATTATGAACAATGATGAAAGCAAAAGGGATTTCAGGTACAAGATGTCTAGCTGAATGTTTAAGCTCTCCAAAGCCACAGTAACCAAATGTGTAACAATCCTTTTGTCAGTCATGTAAGTTTTCATGTAGTGGAGGGGTTTAAATCCTTAAAATGGTTTTAAAAAACATTTTCCATGTTTAACTAGAAAAAAGCTGTCAAACTTGTAAGAGCTGATAGTGAGGCAGGGCAAGGGGCGTGGTGATGGGTACAGGGGGACTGAGCTCAGCAAACAATATTTCTGCTCATCCTTTCCTCAACCCTGTCACAGGGGAGGCTGAGCCCAAGAGAGAGTGGCTGTTTGGCCTGGGCAACAATGGGGCTCAGCAACTGCTAAGTCTTTAACAGTCAGATTGAGAGCTGCTTGTGATTTTGACAACCAATTCTGCTGAACAAAACAAGCTGCCACCAACGTAAATTTGAATTTATTTATTTTTTTTTAAATCCACAAACAGGAATAAACAGGTTCTGAGACAAGGCAGGGACGTTACTATATGACAAGACCAGAAACACCCCTGACAAAGACAAGCACTGTAATTTGAGGCAACAAAATATACTGTTTAGAAAGACAAAAGATAATTAACTAAATGTATTTTAGTCTTGCTCAGTGTGTCAGAGATGTGACTGCTGAAGATATTTGTCATGTCAGGATTGATGACAGACTGTCTAGACGGGCCCCCGTTAGAAGATGGCTTGGTTAAATGACTAATATTGGAGAATATCAGTCTTCCCCTTCAGCACACAGAAACAAACCAGCACAAGATGCAGAGTGCTTCCTGATCAAGCAAAGCCATGAAGCACGGGGAGAGATGAGATGTCTGAAGTGAAGTGCTGGTCCAGATGAGTGACTGAGTCAACTACATCTGTAGAGATCCATTCTCTGTGGATTCTTCTGAATGTGAGTTATACTTCGCCATCCTGATTTCCTTTTCCCTGGCATTTTACTGTTATTTCTTGAGTCTTACTGTTATTCTGACCTGCCATCCACAGGTTCTCTGAATCTTGAACAGTAGCTGTGACTTCGCTGTCGGAATTCTGAAACTCATTAACAGAAGGACTTGGCTTTAAGCAAATGTCACATCACATTAGTGTAATTCTCAGGCAGTAGCTCACTCTTATCCTGGCTGATTCATTTGAGCAGAGCTTGAAATACCTCCTTGCTGCATCATAGAGATGTTCTGATGATGCTGATTACTTTTGTCTGCATCTGTTTTGATTGATAACTCAAGTAACTATTAGCATTCTGCACGCAGCAGGAGCTTTTCTCAGCTCTTGTCAGAAGCAGAGGACAGTGGTGAAGGGGAAGGGAATTTGTAAGCAGTATTCTAAGGAAAATAACCTACGGAGTCTGAAAGCATTAACGAGAAGTGTTACTATAATTAGATACTGTGCATGCGAATAGTACATGCGTATTACATTATGCTTTGCTTGGGGTGCAGTGCTGGGATCTTGCAGTAATCAAGGAGTTATCTAAGGTGTGCTAGCAGCCTTCCACAGTATTACTTGCATCTGGTTTTACAGGTTGAAGGAAGGGGGAAAACAGGGCATTGGTATTTTCATATATAGCTACTGAATCCTTTGTAATGGTTCCTTCTTGACCACATGTTAATCCTTCTTTTATTATGACGACTGCAGAGATGGCCTAGAATCTTACTTTGTAGTCTTCTGCAAAAGTTCGTAATGTTACTTGTGGAGCTTATGAGAAGAGTATATCTTAAAACACTAGACAGATCAATAGAGAAGTGAGGCTGGGAAAGAGGAGGTTTTAGACCTCTGCATGGTACTGGTAGTTGTGTTGGTCTGGTGTTGTTTGACATGTTTTGTACTCTATGTGTCTGCACAGCCTCTTCCACCTCCTCTCTCTTTACGCTGAAGGCTGTATCCATCCCTGATTCTAACACTGGCAAGTATCTATTCAATCACGGTACCAGAGAAGTATTAAATTCATCATGACAGAAAACTGAGAAGCACAGAAACCCTTGTTAAGTATGTATCAATAATCCAAATTTCTAAGCATGCTAACATCTCTCTGTAATCTGGCTGCTTATTTGGGCTGGGAACTCCATTGTAAGTGTTCCCAGCTTGCTAGAGTGCTGGAACAAGAGAAAAAATAGAAAGCCATGAATGAGAGGTGGATGGAAAATATAGTCCTTGATCCTGAACTGCTAACAGGAGACAAAGTGGGGAGTGTGTTTTCCTGGCGATGGCAGACAAGCAGGAAATGAAAGCAAGTAGGGTGTGCTTTTCAAGGATTTTGAGCAGCTACAGAACATTGAGTTTATTTGTAAGAGGAAACTTAGTCTTAAGTTAAGACTGGCCTGAGCTCTGCTGCTTTTTATTAAAGTTATGGTCCTGTTTGTATCAGTGAAGGCACAAGGTTGTCCAAGAAGTGCAACCAGTTATGTCTGCTCACTGAGTGGTCTGGCAGAGGTACAGCCCTGAACAGGGGACAACTCTGGAGAAAGCTGTGCCAGTGGCCAGTCCTCTCTTCCTTGAACTTTCTTGGAGAGCAAGGAGGAAATAAGGTCTTTGTTTTCATCATCCAGTGAGAGGAAACTGATCTTTGGAGTATAGCATGCTGTGGAGAAGAGGGAAGCCCAAACATCAGCGGGAATGAGAGTGGCAATCAAGCTTGGCCTCTCCTGCATATCCCCTTTAATTTGGATAAGCAAAATTAACATACGATCAGAGCAATGGTTATTGACTTTTTTTTCCTGTCTGACATTTCTGGAGACAGATTTGTGGGTTAGAGATCTGGCTCTGGGCAGCAGCATCCCCATGCTGAGAAAGAAACTCAGGATGTTGCCTGAGATGTGACTGAGGAGCTTCATCTGAGCACTGCTCAGCAACTCCAAAGCAAAGCCTAGCTGCTCAGTGTATGCAGCTCGAACAGTTCCTGGGCCTCACATCAGGATTTCAGTTTCTTTCTCAAGGCAAAGCTGGGCTTGGAGGGTCTTCCCAGGACAGCCTGAAACACTGACTCTGCCTCTTGTAAGCACAGCCCTGCCACTGGTTGGCTGTGAGCTGTAAATCACTGAGAGAACACTCTTTGCAATCTCAAACCCCTGCCGCTCTGAGAAACAGCTGTTCTCATCTGAACCTGTGAAGTTCACTGACATGGATACTGCTAAAATCAGCATCTGGTTTCGTGGAGCACAGTAGAGTTTAAATCTGCAAACCGTCTGGTCCACGCTGGGGCTAGTTTGCTCAGTTACGTTTGGAAATCCCATGGCTGCATGCACTGGAGATAGATATATAAAGTCCTCTCATTCTCTCATTTTTGCTTATGAGGCAAATGGTTCTTTATTTATTTGTTTATTTACAGTTTCCCATTTTTCCATGTATAAGGTTACATAAATACTGCCAGAATTAGTGATAATTCTGACAGGATATAATTGTATGATTTGCTTGTGCAACAACCAGGATTTGTTTTTAGGGGCATGAAGAAGAGGTGAAGGGCACGTCCAAACAAGGATATGTAACTAGATTGCACCTGGTGTGCTGTCAGCTCAAGATTAACGAAAGGGCAAGGAGGGTTTTGTCACAAACAAGCTTATCTGGGGAGAGTTTGTCACTGGCCTGAATGTTGGGGTCTCAGGTGACGGTTTGAACGAGTAGCTGATTTGCCATTCCACTAGGGAAATTCATACCGTCCACTCTCAATTTCCCTAGATGTTCCCAGCCCTCATAGGGTTTCTGGTTTTAGTTATTCATTACCGGGCAAAAAGAATTTGATTTTCATACTCCTTAAGTGAGACAAAGTTAGAGAAATGAATAAGCCAAACAAGGTCTTATCCCATGGATGTTTTTGGTTAGTTACTTTCTGTGCAAGTGAAATGGAATCTGTTTATTATTCATCTGTTTATTGATTTGTTTCATTGCACCTTTAGTTTGCCTCAAATTAATGACATTTTTATAAGCCAATATAAATGACAGGCTGTAAGGAAGGAGAGAGAAAAAGACACAGTTGTCTTCAGAGGAAGCATTAATCTAGTGATAGAAGATTGCTCCACAGTTAGGTACTGGTATGTACACTTCTGGCATTCACATCATGGCTGAATAGCTGTTACGGAGGCTTTTCCAAAATGGGGTTCTTTGTGTGCCAGAGTAGGTTTATTTATGCCTTTACTGTGTGATGGTTAATGATAATAATGCATGAAATAGTTTTTGGGATGGCTGAGTAGCTCTGCTTAAATGTGACAGTCTCAAGGGAAAATCATCACATGGCAGCTCTCTGGAAGAACTTGGTACTTTTAATGAAATATGAAGCACCCAGTATTAATGTAAAATAAATTTGACTTTTATTCTCCTGAAACAAGAACTTAGAAGAAAATAAGTTCTTACGTACTTGATGAATTTTTGTAAAAATCTTTCCAGTTTTTGAGATGTTACTAATAAGTCACATAGACCGTAAGATTTCACTGTCATAGAAATGCTTGGGGTAGTTATCTAAAAAGAAAATTCCTACTAGGATGTAGTGGCTAACAAGAGATTATCAGAGGCACCTAAGCAGTGTAAAAAGCATCCGTACGGATAGTTTTATTTTTGTCTGAATTCTAGTGAGAAAAGTCTAGGAAATTCCTGTTTTCTACCTGACAGTTGTTATGTAAAAGCCACCATTAAACTGGACTTACAGAGCCCATCTACAGCTTGCATAGCTCCACTGTGAGCTATTCTTCCTGTCCTGAGTTGGATGGAGTGTTGTCTACAGCTTCCTGCTTGCTATCAGTCCCATGAGCTGCACATATCTGCAGAGAGGGAGATGGAGAGATGCTCATCCTTTTTGCCTGTCTTGTTCCCTCACTTCCTCTTTTGACCGTAACTCAGGGTGACGAACTCATGAACACATGCAGTTGGGGAGAGGATTAAGACTGGAAAAAGCATTTCCTGATCCCAGTCCAGGGTTGTCTTGTCTGGGCAGTGCTGCATTGAGATGTGAGGGAGCTGGCTCCAGAACTGGTGTGAGGAATTACTAAAGTTACCAAAAAGGAAATTTGAAGAGGAACATAAGAAATATAACTCTTCAAATCAGAGGCCAAGATCGTCTGTTAATGCCATGAGATTTCTCTTAGGCTAGTCCTCTTTCTCCCTAGTGGCCTGAGAAAGTAGTGTGAGGGAAGTAAGAAGGAAAATAAGAACAAGTGGTATGCGGAAGGAGAGAAAGCAGCTGATAACGGTGTTCTTCCATTACGGACAGTGGATTTCATGGGAGATACCAAGCTGTTTGGAAAGCAAGAAAGGAAAGTGCCATTCTTTTGTAGAAGATGGTCAAGACTGCTAAGTCTCTTTTAAGTAAGGAAGATAGGTACTGTTTTAAGACACAATAATGCCTTCCGGTGACGTATGGGGACTTAATGACCAGAACAACACATTTTTAAACACCAGCTTCTCTGGCATTTTTTGTGTGGAAAGCCACAACAGAAATTTTTTGTTATATGTATGCTGACTAATGTTTTCTAAATGGGTCCTATTGGTTGCATGTAGATAGCATTTATGCATAAACCAGTATTTATCAAAAGATGTTAACTTTTGCCTATTTTATCAAGTAAGGAAGTCAAGATTTTGGTTTATTCTCTTGATGTACATTAGGGGCAAAGAATTCACTGGAGGAAAGTATCTGCTTGAAGTAGATACCATGTAATCAAAAGGGAAGCACTGAATGGCAATAAACCTTTATTGATTTGGTATAACTGAAAAGTGGTTATCTTAGTAACAGAGAAGAACTAATTGGATCTGCAGGGAACAGAAACAGATGGAAACTTTTTATGGTTAGGATTATTTTGGAAATAGATTTGCATGCAGGTATGTTACAAATCTACTTATGAAACTAAGATTGTTTTTATGTTATTTTATTTTAATCAGTAAGCTACTTTCTATTTGTGATCCGAGTTTTATTTTTTTTCCCCTACCATTCCTCTCTGCCACAATACATCCAGATTACCCTAAACTCTAACTTTGTATTAGCATCATACTTCATTTTCAATACTGGGACAGGCTTTCTGGGCACCTTATGCGTAATCATAGAATCATAGTCAATAGAGTCATAGAATCATAATCAAATAGCATTAAATGAAAGGTACTGAAAAGAGTAAATGCGGCCCAAAGAAACATGGCATTTTGTGTTGTCTGTGTGTGTACTTTTGATTTGAATGACTTTGTCAGTATGACCGAGAGATGTTAAGGCCACACTTCTCCTCTGATGACTGTGAGCAAAGCATCTGTATTTGGATGAAGTGCTTAAATCTGTTCAAAGCACTCTTGAAATACTCTCACAGAGCAACATGGTGAAGATTTGGAAGGCAGCAGCTGCCCCCTGCAATGTTTTCTGGGTGAGAAAGCAAAACAGAATAATTCTCTTTTCCAGACATTTCAGGCAAAACTAGGAAGCAAAAGCTTCCTTCAGTTGTGATATCACACTTCATGAGATATTTTTTATGACATCATTGGTATAGATGAAGAGGTACAGATGAGACTTCTACAGGAGCTTATGTGTTCATTTTGAACTACGTATTTTTCTTCTGTTGATCTCTGTTTGTTAAACAGAGTTTAAATAAGAATTGAGAACATCAAATAACTGATGGCAAACAGTGGGAAATTAAGAGCAAAAAGCCCTATTGCATTTCAGTTCACGTTTCCTTGGACAACCTGGAATTTTCTCATTCAGAAAGACATTGAGTGACCCATCCCTGTGCAGATTCATGTGATTTAAACAAAGCAAGGCCTCTCTTGGTATCTCTAGCTGTTCTCTGACTGTGCTGAGATATTCGGTCTTACAGGATCAATCTCAGCCCAAAAACTTTGCTACCCCCATCCTCAAAAAAGACCAATGATTGCCAGGGAAAATAGCCCATAAAGCAAGAAGATAAATATTTTCAGTGTATTCTGTTGTGTCTTTTCTATTCCCTGCAAAAACCATCAGTGATATCTGAGATAGTGAACAGCAGAATTTAAGTGACAGTGCTCTCCAGAGAAACTCCAAGTGACGTGAGGAGCAGTTGGATTTGGTGCCTCAGTTCCTCAGGCTGCCTTCTCACTTACTAATACTACAAAGCTGTCTTACATCTTCCAAATAAGCAAATTACTTTGATCTGAAAAATGTCAGATAGTATTAGGCATTTCTTAGGAATTAATCTAGATAAAAGAAAGGCTGCCCCCCTAGGCAAGGAAGTTTTGCATCTATAAACTACCACTACATATGGAGCACTATAAAATTAATATATCACTGATAGCTTTATATTTTCATTTGCCTAAACAGCAGTTACATCCCAGTGACTTCCCCAAATTGGATATTAATGATTTATGCCCTGCAACTTTGTGTTTCCATAAAATGAGCTGGACAATCTGAAAAATCAAAGACCGTGCCTAGGCACTCCCAGGAATTTCCTCTTGATTTACTGGTGGGCACTCAGCTCAACTGAATTTAATGGCAATATAGAAAGCAACGTTGATTGCAATACCAGCCTAAAGCAAGATTAATGGAGAGCCCCCATAAGTAGTGATGGCAGAGGAGCTTCCTGTAGGGAGCGAGTCAGGTTTTGTGTTTGAAGCCCCAGAAAGTACTGACCCTTTCTGGAGGGCTCTGCAGTGAATCAAGGGGAGCTGCAGTGTGCTGTGGAGAAGTCTGAAAGGATGAAGGAATGGTTCGTGTTGGCAAACCTTCAGAGTCATTTTGTGCCCTCTGGCATTTGTGGTGGATGTTGTATGTCAGCACTGGGAAGCAGCACGAAGTGCATTTACTCTTACTGGTTTGTTCTCCTACGTCACTGGAAAAATGTTATCCTTATTACATTCCTGCTAATGTGGTCTGTGGTCTTTCTCATTATTTCCCTCTATTTCTGGGTAGGGAAACCTAGTGTGGCCTCTCAAGGTTTAGGATACCCGGTCCAGTTTATCAGTGTTAATGTACAACTATTAGAGAAATGCTGCTAAGGCTGATCCTGAAGGAGTGAAGGAGAATTCTCATCTGTTGATCTCTAGCTGATCTCATTAGGCAGCTGGAGCTAGATCACTGTTCACTTCTAGGGCTTTTACTCACTTTAATCAACTGAGTTTGTTAAAATATTTTCCTGGGAAGGATGCAAGAAATTTACAAAGAGGCTTCACTAGGCAAAGGCTTCCTGCTGCCCTTCATATTTTCATGTATTTTTTCATGTGGTCAGTCCAGAACACTATCAGCAGTTTTGGTGTGTGTTCTCCATTGTTTGTCCTGGCTCGTTTCTGCCCAGAGCTCTCATGGGCCCAGGGGCTGTCGCTGGGCTTTAGAGAGGTGATCAACAAGCAGAGCGAGACCTGGGCCCATGGCTCCTGCCTTTCTGGTCCCAGTCCCTGCTCTCTTTGGGAAGTGATTCTTTATATCTAGAACAACAACTGACTAATGAGACCTTATGTCTCAATGGTATACCCTTTAGACTCCATTAAACTAGATATAACTTGTTTTCTTTTTTTTTTTACTGAGGAGCAAGAAAAGATCATTTGGCTGGAGCTAAGAAAATAAGAAGAGGGAGAAAAGAAAAAAAGAAGATGCTTGAAATTCCACGTGTCTCCCTGTGTCCTGGAAAGCTAAGCAACAGAGCTGCTGAGAATTAATGGAGCAAAATTAAAAGTATGTATGCACCGGTGTGATTAATGACCTCAGCGCTGGAATTACAGTCTGGCAGGCATGAGCACTCTGGGCTCCCTTCAGTCACATGGTGGATCAGAGAGGAGCTGCCTCCCTTCCAGAGCAGCTTGGCTTTTGCATTTTTCTGTGAACCTTCTAGACTCACTTTCCCAGCACTAAGCTCAGTTAGTGGAAATCTTATTTCCTTTTGGCTTTAAATAATGCAGCAAATACTGCTTTTACTCCTTTGAACAGGGTCTGACTGCAGTGGCTGGTTCCCTTCTTGGTTCTGATGAGTGCTACTTTCTTATTCCAAGCTTCTGTGCTCTTGGGGAACCCACTGCTCACACAAAGAAGCCTGCGTCCCAGCACTAGGGTTCAGCTCTGGCTTAGCTGGGCAGGGTTGGAATTGGGAAGGATAATTACATTTCCTTCTGAGTTCCCTTATTCCACGTGCCACAAGAAATGAGGCACAGAGATGAAGCAGAAACCACAAACTGCTAATATTATAGCATTATTTATAAGGTTGATGAAAATGAACAGTTTTTGCATATAGCTGTGCTACCAGTTCATGAGCATCAGCTACAGTGAGTCTGGAGTGCTCCCTGTGCTGTCTGCCAGCCTTGCTGTTCCTCATCCCTGTCCTGTAACTCAGCAGCATGGCAAGCTAGACAGAAATGGTCTAGCATGTGCTGAATCCTCAGTGCAGGCAGAACCAGATCATCACTGGAACAAAATACAAAATGATAAAAATCCATGCTATTAGTCCATTTAAAACAGGTCAAAAAGGCTGCCTAATTGTCATAATTGTCTTCTGGCATTGCCTATGCAATAAACCTTTTGGCTCATGGATAGACATGCTCAACAGTAGGCATTCCTGTCTTATGACTGAGTTCAGAGATTAATACCTCCTCTTCACATTGCTGCTGTCTGCTGCAGCTAGTGCCCAGTCACTGAGGGACCTTGAACAATGGTAGGCCCAGCACCAGTGTTGATGCTTTGCCTTTTCATACTGCCATGCTGGAACAGCCTAAAGAAACAACTGCAGTATTCACATGAACAGTCCAGCAGGTAGACTAGGAGACCAACTAGTCCATTTAGTCTGTGCCTTGGGGCAGGACACATTAAATAAATAAACAAATTTGTACAATATGTTGGTCCACAGAAATACTAAATGCAATTTCTTAACAATTGCACTAATGGGAGTGTTTCAAGGCCTGATGCTGTCAACTGCCATTGCTGTGTGCCTGATGTTACTTTGCTGATTGACATTGAAATGAGTAAGGTTGTCATTTCCCAGAGTCCCTCACAGACCAGACACTTGCTTTGACAAGACAGGGCAGTGCAATGTGAGCTGAGTGTGGAGCTGCATGGGCTGCATTTAGCACTTTAACTCGCGTTTTTACTTGCACCTCTTTTGGGAGATGGAGAGGGACGTGTAGGTTTATATCCTGCTATGGAAATTCTGATCTGCTCCAATCTCCAGCAGAGTTGAAATGCAGCTCTTAGCAGGCTGTCGTAAATTACACGTTGTCATTTTAATTACTGCTTAGGGACACTGAAGCTCAGAGTTCTCGTGGGCATAAAGACAGGCTCCTATTAATCCTACACCCTGCACTGAGGCAGAAAGCTGCTCTTTGGCCACCTGCTGGAGCTTCAGGGGACTCATTGCCAGGGCAATGCATGGAAGCGACGTCATGGCAAAGATCAGGTCTGAGAGATGGTGGCTGTAGGCTGTGAGGTTTGAGAAGTGTTGGGATCCACTGCTCCGAGCTGAGTGTTTTGAGTGGCAGCTGGGTATGCAGTATACTAATCTCCGAGAGCCAGATGGAGTGGATTTCATGTCAGAAGGCATTTTCCAGGGATCAAAGCGATTTACAGCAATAATTTATTTTTACCTTTAAATGAAAAGAAATATGATAAATGTTAAAACAGCACCTCATTCATGAGCCTTCCCTCCCTGGGGTGTGATTAGCACCAGATAGCTGGGTCTCCCTGCTGTGCCCTGTTGCTTGGTTACTCTGCACAAGTGCGCTGGGCTTTCATTTTCTGTCTTATGTGAGCAGAAGCTGCACAATAGAGGAGTTCAAAGAACTGAAAGGCTCTCAGAGTACGTCCGGCTGTATTCCTAGGCACTTGGGCACCGGTGGTGCCACGTGCACTGTACTTGCTGTGAATGGAAAGAGGCTTATTCTGACAGCAGGTGTAAAGCAGCTCTGCTGGAGGCTGTGGAATAAAGCAGCACGAATGAGATCAGAATCACGCCCAAAAGATTGATCCTTCAAGGGAAGCAATTTAGTGTCATTAGGAAAGTAAGAGAGATTAGTATCACAGTGGTATGATAAACTTAAAAGGCACTGGAAGAACTATTGTCGCTCCTTAAGCCAATACTGATTGCTAAAAAAAAATAGTGTCAGGCATATTAATCTCATAAAACAGAACTGGCTTGACAAGCTGTATACTTGGGGAGCACACTGCATCTCCCCTTCCCCTGCTCTGCTCTATGTAAGGGCAGAGCTGCCCATGCTGGTTCATAAGAGCCATTGGGTATGAGTGACTTGGACCCCAGGGGAAGTTCTCCAGAAAGTGTGAGGAAAGCGGGAAACAGGACCACTTGTCTCCTGCACATGCCCAAGGTGCAGGGTCAGGCTTTGCTCATGAAGGAGATCTGCTGATTGTGTGAATGTGTATGTATCTATCACAGGTCCTTCTGACTGTCAAAATACTTATCTTTTTGTTTCATCTGCCCTGCCAATGGGTTCCTAAATACATACACAGAAAGCTCTCATAGGAATAAAGAAAAACACAATTTTGCCTGACAAAGCTATAGGGGAATTCAAATGCTTTTGTAAAAATTCTGTAATGCTTGACTCTAATTGATTTAGCAAGTGTGTGTGAGAACTTCAGTTTCTTGTTTCAGGTGGGGAGGGTGAGGGGACGCTTAGGAGTTGGAAGTATGGTTGCTGTGTTTTGGGTGGCAAACAAAAGGTGCAGCTATCTGTCTAGCAAAGAGGATCTCTCCTGAGTTCTCCCGTTCCTTGTTAGCTCTGAAGGGCTGCATGAAGTAGCAATTGCTCTCTGCAGAGTTGGGAGTGTCCCTGACACCCAGCCTGTCATGTACCCTCTTCTCCTGCAAAGTCCAGAGGGAGCAACTTCAACGAATCTCAGCGTGGACAGTTCCCCTCCCCTGATCTTCTACAGATAGGTAATTTCCAAAGCAGTGATTTCAAAGCAGCAGATTTACAAGCTTTATCACTTATTTTCTGGTATTTTGAATTGAGTATAAATGTGTTCCTACCTCAGGTATGTTCTGCTTATTCTCATCAACATTTTATGCTGTGATCCATGCTTTTAGCATCCCTGTATTTAGACCAGCAGCCAGCCTTTCTGTATCCAGATAACTGAACAGTTTACTGAGAAAACAGTTCCTTTCCTGGCTGCTTAGTAGTATATGAAAGAAGGTTCATTTTATCCTAGGAAACTAGACGATCTTCCCTGGTTACCTATTAAAAAAAAAGGTATTGCATATTTAGCTAGAAATGCATAAGGAAAGCAGGTCTCATTTTCACTTAAGATATCTCTTAAGGCAGTCATCAACAGGCTTCTCGGTTGAGAGCATTTGCCTGGTTTTCAGATGACAAACTAATAAACATGTAGATATATGGAAACGAAACAGACTGACTTGGTCCAAGTGGATTTTACAGTTATCACATTACATAAGTACAAACTCTTCCTTTTTAGATATTTTTTTCCCATTTGTTATCAATGCATCCATTTGGGAAGGTAATGACCATACCACGTAAAATCATCAAAAGAAAAGGGAGAGAGAAAAAAAAATGCAGGGTAGGACAGGGCAACTGCCCAAAGCTTTCAGCCATCTGTGTCTCCATGTCCCTAAAGGTAACATCCAGAAAGGAGATGACTAAGGTCTTAGCACAGCTGTAATTACAGCTCAAGAAGACGTCCCATGGGATAACATACATGCTATGCAGCAAGCGTTTCATGAGAAGATAACCTGCCTGGTCAGAAATGGATGCACAGTATGAGAGTGTATCCTGCAGATACTCTCAGACCTATCTTGTATCTTCTCTGAGTAACATCAATGTGATTTGAGATACTTTTAAATCAATACAGATGATAATTAAATATTCTGCTTTAAAAAAAAAAAAAAATGAAAAATTGATTTTTAACCAGGAGGAGATCTCAATAAGGTCAGCAGGGGACTGGTGATTGGTAAATCAGCTTTTGTTTACAGTTTACAAAGTCTCAATCACAATAACTTAGGTTTGTAATCATTAATAAACCCAGCTTTCCTCTAGGGAAATGTAATAGACAGGACCTTCTCTCAGAGAGGGGCAGTTGGCTCTGCAGCTTGTGTCAATAACACTGACTGACTTCACAGGAGATTTGCTGATTTTCACCTGCCAAAAGTCTGACTCGGGAAATCACTCTGAGACACCTCAAACTGTAACCTTCTCTGCTTGTCTCCCTTGAGATCACTTGTCTCGGGCTGTACAAATCAGTGTCCTTCCTGCCCTGAGCAGTTAGCAAAGACCCTGTGGTCCTTTTCTAAGGGAGAGACTGTTTCCAGTGACTCTTGGGACATACCCCCTGCTCCATTGGTCTTTGGCTGAAGTGCAGCACCCACACCATTTTGCTGCCTCTTCGCTGTGGTGGCACTGAGCAGATACAGCCTGCCTGACTTAGAAGCCCAGACACAGGTAGTAGATGCAGCTTTCTCCCTCCAAGACTGTACTTATATTCTCTCTCCTTTCTGACCCACCAGAAGATAAAAAGTGCCACCAAGCATAGAACTGGTCTGATGAGGTGGGAAGGTATGAAGATGTGCAGATCTCTCATGTTCCATTCAAACAATTTATGGCTGATCCATCCCTCAAGTTTTCACAAAACTCATCACACTGCTGTGTTTCCCTAAAATCTGTCATTTTCCCATTGTTCTAGGTGAATTTCAGGTCTCGTGTACTTTCCCTCACCTAATTAGACAGAAGCAGTTCTGGAGAGAGAAAGATTGTGGGTTTTTTTTAATCCAGGAAGGCTTACAACACAGGGGATCGCTAATAATCAAGCACAGGTATCAGCTGCAGAGAATACTCTGATTTTTGAAGAAATCTGAATGAAGCTGATTGATTTGGAAATGCTAAGGATTATCAATGGCATTCATAACAGTTTACAAAAAAAAAATGGTGGAGATATCAGAAAACCCATATGAATTTTTCTCCAGAAAGTTTGACAGGAGAAAACTTGAAATGAAACACTTCTAAAACAGTGATGATGGTAGAATGAGAACTGTAGATAAGGATTGTGCCCTCTTTGCATATTTGACTGGCTTGGATCTGCTGGCAGTGGGAGATGTGTATAAAAAAAACTTGGTGTAAACAGGGAAGCAGAGTAGGAATTGCCTCCAAAGGAGGTGCGTGGCAGACATCCCATCCAGAGACTGTTTGAACTGACTGCCTGTGAAGCTGAAACCCGAATTAGCACTAGTAACGAATGCTAGATGAGAAGCTGCGCTCCAGGACAGCACTGACTAACCTGCATCTAAACCTACAGGGTGCTTGTCTTCCATAGCCTTTTTCCTTTGTTGTTCTCTTCATAATTTCTTCCTTCCACGACATGCTCTGAAAAATGGCTAACCTTCCAACCCCAAACACAGGCACACACATCTACGTGCACACCACTCAAAAATTGAAAAAGGGTCTCTCAAAGCTCTTTCTCCTGAGTTAGCTGCACTGTTCAGCTTTCTCAAGCCACTTGAGAAAGTGGCCACTTGAGAGTTATATACCTCACACACCTAAGGGAGATCTCAGCCCTCAGCTGCCTGCACACTGTGACAGAGGTATCTGTGCCCTCCCTGGTGCCCTACCCAGGTCAGGCATCTGGAGTATTTGCACCAGGAACCCCTCTTGCAGCACTGGGGCTCATTTGATTTCAGCAGCTGCTCACATGCAGTATAACCCAATGCAGCTCCTGAGGAATTGTGTTGACTTCTGTAAATTTACACTGGTGTAAATCAGGAACCAAGTGACAGAAGAAGCCCATATGTTCTCCTAGAGCGCTGATTGCAGGGGAAGGGAGCTGAATCAGGAGAAAATCATTGCACCCAGATTGTTTTCAATGTGTTAATGACTGGCTTAGGGCAGCAAATAAAAACAGAATCAGAGGTGATTTATATTTATGTTCAAATCCAAATGGGTCTGGCCCTAGGCATTTGAATTTGTCCCTGTCTCACACTGTGACTGAGTCCAGACCTCTTGAACTGCAGGAAATAGCTGAAGGAGTGAAATGAAATCTGACTTAAGAGACAGCATCAGGACTCTTAGATATAATATAAAGGTGCATCTATGGGAAGAACTTGGGAGCAGAGGAGGAATGTTCTGTTTGTATGTCAAGTGCTACTGCTCCTGGGAAATGGTGTTTTTCTGTCTGGATCTGGTGACTCCAAGTAGAAGGTCACTTCCAGAGTATCAGGGGGTTGGCTTTGCAAATAGCTAAGACAATCTTGGACAGGATGATGTTAATAGAAAGAAAAAAGCCCGCATCACTGAGTCCTTTTTAGTTAAGACTGGTCACAGATATAGAAAGTGGAGCTGGAGTGTTTGAGGCAGCAGCCATTAGTCTATATTGAAATGGGAGAATTGCTTTCATTCTGTAGTCAGAACTCACCATGGCTGTTTCTGGCTCTGTCTCAGCTTTCTTGTCCCAGAGTTTAGTTTTACTTAATCTGCTGAAAAGCCTTGGGCTGTCTCTATCTCTGGAGATGAGCCAGGACTCCGTGGCTGTTACATCAGCAGTGAGTCTCAGCTCACCCTGCATGGGTATATCAGTGTCCTTCAGGATCACAGAGCTTAGAAATGTCAAATTAGCCAAGTTCCTGGAGGGGAGAAAGATGGCAGAAGCCCTTTTTATGTATTCAGCAATGTTGCAGCAGTATCATCATGTTAAATGGATGCATGTTTCATACATAGTATATGCCCTTTTGTGTTCAGGGTCATATGAAAGAAATATTGGAGTTTATTCCATTCTTCCTTGCCTGCTCAGGTAGGTGTTTCAGTGACACACTGAGTTTGCAGTGCCATTTCGCAGCTTCTTCTTGATGCACTGCAGCAGAAATCTCATTCATGAATGACACTGATCTTATCATGGATATCGATTCATCAGCCTAAGCTAGGAGCCTTAGTAATGAGTCTTTCCTACACAGCTCTTTTGATGGCTGTAATGTCTGATAACAGAGCAATAAATAAGCTGGTTGTCTGATGCAGGGCAGGTGGTCTCAGCAGAGTGGTGTTCCAGAGGTTCTTCTGTGCTCTGTGAAGGCCAGATGTGCAGATTTACCATAGGTATTCTGCAGCAAAGGGATTTTTATTTTTTCCAGTAGTTCCCATTCAAGTGTAACTTTATGTCTTTCTATTGTGAATGAACAGATCAAAATTTGAAGGGAAAAATGTGGTAGATAAACTATTCATATTGGTTGTTTTCAACACAAATTACTCCTCTGACCAAATCTGTCAGTAACCGATTCTTGTTCCAAATGTTATCTCGGGAAGCCAGAGTCTGGGGTACTGCACAGAACTGGGGAAGGGAGGTTTAGTTGGTGGAAGTTTTGTGTTCATCAGTCCATGTTCATTCTGTTTGGGAATGGAAGGGTGATGGTTCCTTCATGGTACAACTCAAACCTGCCTGAGTCAGGGCCATAGGCATGTGCTAGTTTTTTCGAATCCTATTTCCCAGAACTCTTATGATCTGAGAATTTTCCCATGCCAAGAGATTGTTAATTGTCTTAGGCTTTGCAGTAGGGCTGAGTTCTTGGTAGTTTCTCTTCATTCACTTACTTCTTTCAACTTTAATGTATAGTTGTCTCTGTGACCAGATGAGTGATGTCTTGTAGTAACCGTCTGATATCGTGAGTATTGAAAAAAATAAGTGAAAAATTAGCCATGCAGTAGCCCCTGTCAGGAAACTGGAAGGAATGGTCTCAGAGAAAGATGGAAGGTATTGTAAGGGACAACACCATCTGCTTCACTGACAGACACAAGTGCAGAAAGAACAGGGCACTGATTAATTTGTCAAGGACTTGTCTTAGGAGCTGTGAAGAGAAAGAAGACGGGTAGGTGTGTGCGCAGTGCACAGGAGTGAGGGCAACAAGATGGCTGTCAAGACAAGGGAGAAGGGTGATCTGAGCTTTTAAAACGGGGATCTGGTGGTCTCATTTGGAGGATAGGACAAAGGCACTACGTGACACTCATCTTTGCTGTAAGACAGAGATGAAAGCTGTAAATTGTTGCTGAGCAGCACAATGTAAGTATAGATCACTATCTGTGGTGCACAATGAGATATGAAAAAAAGGAAGTACAGGCTGGCTGCTAACCCTTGGTTGATATATGTATGTGTGTATATATATATATATATAAAAAATTTTTTTTCCTCCCTGAATACTGTGAGAAAAAGTACTGTGGTAATCTTCACTAATTGGCATTGTTGCTGCCAGGCTCACCATGTGAAGGACTAAAAGAGCAGGGGGGAAAAGTGACTGCCAAGGAGAGCTGATGGAGGGATGAGATATACTGGGAGGTGCTAAGACACACTAGGTGGTCAATGGGAGAGCTTTTCCAGCTGCAGTCCACTCTGGGTTTTTTTCTCTGGCTCTGTGTTCTCCTAAAGCCACGATATAAAATGGAAGCAAGTCATGTAATTAAGCAAATGAGAACAAGTCTGAAGGCAGTTTGAGAATGTCAGCCTGGCTAAAAGACAGGCAGAATGTATTTTCTCTCAAAGAAAAGCTGCAGAAATAGCCAGTGCCTGTATGTGTAGAGAAGGAGAATTATCTTCTGACAACTGGTGCTAATACTTTACATCAAAAGAGAGACGTGGCCAGAAATTAAGGGGAGAGATTCAAAAACATAGGGAGGCTTTTTAGAGGAAAGACTTTCAAGTATAGTATTAAAGACTGTATCATTTCTAGACTGTAAAAGAGGCCTGAGAGATAACTGGTATTACTTATAAGTAAATTGGAAGTTGCACATTTATGGCATTAATTAGCTATTTGCCAGCAAATGGTATCAGGTGAAGAACCACAACTCACAACTGCTCCTTTCTGGGCAGTTCAGGTCTTACTACCAATGGAAAGTTTATGGCAAGGGTCTATTGCAGAATAAATCTCATATGGCATGCCATATCTGAGTCCTCTAAAACAGCTTCTACAGAGAGTCAAAGAAGAGTGGAGAAATTCTTTCCTATCCTCTGCTTTGCATATTTGACCATGAAGAGTATTGCTATGGATGTTCTGCCCATCCACAGTGCTGTGCATATGCAAAATGGAGAGTAGAAATCTATATATAAGTCAGTTTTGAAGAACTCCAGGATTAAGATGATCTTCACAAAGCCTTCTTCATTACATTTTTTTTTCCTCTGTGGATTGAGCATTTGTTGACTAAAGGCTCTTCCCAAACCATAAGTTGCCTTCAGGAAAGAATGTTTTGACATGGGTGTGTGCCTTCCTCAGAGCTAATTCAGATCAACAGTAGTGGGTGTGAAGAAGATGATAAGGGGAAAATTTACTGTAGAATCTACTGCTCCACAGTGCTCATATGTTCATTGCCAATTGAAGTCAGCATCACAAATAGTGAGCAGAAGCATTATTCTCAGAATAGGTTTAATTTAAAGGAAACTTCCAGTTTTGCTGCCAATTGTAAGGGTGCTAGATGCTTAATGAATGGAGAATTCTATTCTGAAGTTGTGGCCAGCATCCTGGCAGAGCAATGCAGCCTACCTGTCCATGGCTGGGCCTGAGACGTGGATCCCTTTTGCTTCTGTACAAAATCTTTACTAACCTGTTGGTCACAATGAAGGTCTGTCTTGATCACAAACCCAGAATTGTCCTGAAATACTACCCAGGCGCACTGCAGCCGGGTTGGCACTGGTTCTGTGGAGCCAGGCCTTTGCCAAAGTATAATTGCAGGATTAGGAGCTTATGTTAATCAGGTGCCTGTTTCCAAACCAGTAAAAAACATGGAAAGAATCCCAGTGATATCTGAAGCTTTGGATTAGGCCTTCGTTTGTGCTACTTAACTAATGTGTATCGGATACATTTCTAGCTGCCTAGATTTGTAGGTTGAAATGTTAGTGTCCTCCTCTTTTACAGCTATGGCTGAATGAATGTCACTTGGGAAACATAATTCCATAGTTGCTGTGAATCCTGATCATATAAATAAATAAATAAATAAATAAATAAATAGCTGGTTTTGTTTGTTTGTTTGTTTGTTTGTTTTCCTCCACGGATCTGCAAAATCATTGTGAAAACCTATCCTTCTGATACCTTGCATATTCATTCCTTGCTTCCTCTGCGCCTCTGCCAGTGCAGGTGCAAGGCAGTGGGTCTGAAGGATTGGAGCCACGGTGACTTGGAAGGAAACAGAGAGCAGTGTTCTCTCTTCAGACCTAAAGCTGCCCTGGGTGGGCAGTGGGCAGATCTCGCTCCCTTTGGGATCAGGCTCTGCCTGTGCCATCACTGCAGAAAGTGCTTCTCTGCCACAGAGCATTATTATTACAAATTACAGTTCCTTGTTTGTATGCATGTCCTCTCTTTTCTTCAGCATCACCAAATAGCCCGAAGGGAATGAATTGCAAGAACATTACTTTTGGACAGATTTTCTCTCACTTCCTTCCCCACTTCCATCTTCCCCCTCCTCTTTATTGCAGATTCAGGAGTGTGGGCAAGCATACTGGAGGTCAGTTTCTTTAAACCACTCTTCCTTTTTCTATTTCCCACCACTCATGCTTTTTCCTATCACTGCCCCTTTTCTCTTTGCAAAAGATAAAAGAATATGTATCATTAAAGAAAGAAAAAAGAATAAGAAGCCAAAAAAAAGGAAAAAAAAAAGAAAACAACCGGTGTTTAGCTAGAGGTGCTGTCCTGCTCCCAGGTCATAGCAGCTGTGCCTCGTCCTTCACTGAGCACTCAGCCACTGCTGCTGGTGAGGAATAAGGTTAGGCCACAGAGCAGGAGGGAAGGTAGAATTACCAGGCAATATTTCAGAGGCATTTAGAAGTCTGTGTGGAGCGGATTTCGTTCCAGCCTCGTTTCTCTGGGCTAGGTTTTGGTTGCTGTTTTTCTTAAACTGTTATTATTTTTCCCTCTTCCTCATGCTCAATGAAATGTTGGCTGGTTAAGTGCCTCATGGGAGATCCCAGATAATACAGCAATGTTTTACGTGTCATTAAAATATATGAATCCAGCCTGCACAGGTGCTCGCTGTCAGGTCTGTTACATCCTGAGCATCCATGCCCCTGAGTGATTTTTCATGAGGCTCCTTCTCAGCCATTGCTGGAGATGACAGATACAGCAGGGAGCAGCAGATCCTCATGGAGGTAGGAGCAAAGCTGCTGACTGGTGGTCTCGGAGGGTTGGTGGCACTAAACTGCACTGCAGTGAAGCCATGCCCAGGAGGACACAGCAGGCAGAGACAGAGGTCTGTCCCTCTCTGGAGCATTTTACTCACATTCCTTGATAATCTGTGCTTTGTTTTACCTTTGTACCAGATAACACACTGACAATGGCTAGGGATTTTTTCCTTTTTCTTTCATCTTTTCTTTTTTTGCGTTGTTTCTCTTATGCCTAGAAATTAGAAAGGAAAATTGCACATTGTGTTGCACGCGATCTATTCTTTAGACAGCCAGTTTCTCCTTGACAAAGAATATTGCTGTATTTTACTGCAGCTAGTTTTAAATCTTCTAGAAGTGCCACCATGAGCAGTTACACCTTGATATCAAGCAAGGAAAGGAGATTTTTGGAGCAGAGTTCTCTTATTAAATATCTTAGTGTAACTCCTCAGCTTCGGGGAATATTTGCTGTACTGCAGACAGTTGGGTTGCAAGCAGAGACTGAGAGTCCTTGTGCAGATGTCACACCTGTGTGATGCACAATGTACTGCTCCTGTCTGGAGCACACCCAGCACCCTGCACTCCCAGGGACAGGCGACACTCTGCAGACAGTGGTGTGATTCTCAGCTGCCACAAGCTTCTGCCGTTCTGTCCAGATTGTACAAAATGGACAAAACCAAAAGAGAGGGAAGATTTAGGTTACATGTTAGGAGGAAGTTATTTACACAGAGAGCGGTGAGGCACTGCCACAGGCTGCCCAGAGCAGCTGTGGATGTCCCATCCCTGGAGGCATTCAAGGCTGGGCTGGATGGGGGCCTGGGCAGCCTGGTCTGATTTCATGGATGGTAACTCTGCCCACAACAAGGAGTTGGAACTTGATGATCTTTGAGGTCCCTTCCAACCCAAGCCACTCTGTGACTTTCTTGGGATATGAACATATATATAACAGCTAGACGGGTGTTCTGAGTGGGTATTTAGTGGTCAGCAGTGTGCTTTGTGGTTGCTCCCTCGTCCCCAGAGCACCTGTAGGTGATGTGACTTTAGGTGGGGGCAAGGAGGAGGCCTGGACCTGGGCCAGCACTGAAGGGGCTTCACCTTTCACATTTTCTCTAAGTGAGGCTGATTGTGCAAGCTCACCTGGAGTAGCAAAAGCGAAACCTGACTTTAGTCCACATGGCAGGACTTTTAACTGACAGACGAATGTGCTTTTATGAAAACGTTGCCTTATTTTCCTCTCTTTTAGCTAAGTGGATCTTGTCAGGTGAGCAGTCAGAAAGAAAGCTGAGAGAGGAAGCGCTGTCACAAAGCTACCATTTACAAAGAGTGTCTGCATCTATGCACAGCTCATCCGAGGCAGCTGATGATTTAAGATCATTGTGCAATTTAAAATGGCAGAGAACTTGTACAAAAGTTTAATAAGAATCTGGCACCTACAGATAGGGATGGACAAATGTTGAATTCAGGTCTTGACCCTGAGCTAAAAACAGTTTTTTAGTTAACTGAGTGCTAGAACCAAATATTTCCCTGTCTCCTGCCTCATTACTGCATTATAGTGTTTAGATACCACATGAACAACTGCTTGTCACAGCAGGGTGCTCTGAGTACTGCCTTGGTGAGAGCGAGTGAAAAAATGGTGAGGCATCAACCAGGGGACTCAGCTGAGATTCAGCTCTTCAGATGCAGGATGATGGGTTTGCTACACCTGTGCTGTTTGGAAGACCAGACAGCAGGTGCAACTTAGAGTTGATAAATTACCAAGCCAGAAGCCCCTGTTCTGATCCATTCTGCATGCAGCTTTGCTGAGGGCTCCTGCACAGAAGTGTGTTTGACCAGGTTTGGATCCATCTCTGTGCCTTCTTTGCAGGCCATCAGTGAGGCAGCCTCGTTGGACTTGGGGCTGCTATTTCCCTACTTTGGTGATCCTATGGTTTTCACTGTTATATGTAGTGCTTCCTCCTGACGAAATGTATTTCAGTAAATCCATGAAGACTCTAAGAGTCCTTCTGTTTAGGCAACTTTAAGTGGTCTGGTGCCTTCAGAGCTATTGGGCCAGGTCCAGAGGAAGGCTAAAAAGATAATCAAAGGACTGGAGCACCTCTCTGATGAAGGAAGGTCAAGGGTGCTGAGCTTGTTAAGCTTGGAGAAGAGAAGGCTCCAAGGAGACCACACTGTGACCTTCCAAAACTTGAAGGGAACTTACAAGCAGAATGAGACTGACTATTTACACCATTTTCTAATGAAAGAACAAGGGAGAATGCCTTTAAACTAAAAGAGGGGAGGATTAGGTTAGATGTTATAAAGAAATTCTTTACTCAGAAAATAGTGAGGCAGCGACGCAGGCTGCCCGGAAAAGCTGTGGGTGATCCATTCCTGAAGGTGGTCAATGTTAGGCTGGATGAAGCCCTGGGCAGCCTGAGCTGGTGATGAGATCAATTTAAAATGCAAATCGTGTTGGTGTAGTTTCAGTGAAGCCTTTCATTACAGTTAGGTATCCAATTGCACATCACTATCTACACCTCAGAAAGGGGACAGGAGGGTCATTCACCTCCTCACTTAGAAAATGCACCAGTTCTCAAAAGCTGGATGGCTGCAGTAAGTATAAATTCTGCCTTGGGCTGCACCACACGGAGCAGCAATTTGCATCTCTCCTGAAAGTCCAGCGATACCTGTGGAACCGAGCGGCCCTCCTGCCACACACCACAGGTAATACCTCCTCCCCTCCTTCCAGAATTCACAGAAATTAAATGGCGTTCTTTTGTTCTTAAATGTCCTGTGGCCTTCTCTGCTATTTAAGTCTGTCCAGGAAATGGTGGCATCAGTATCTAGTTGTGATCCTCCAGAGCATAGATACTAATATATCCACTGCACATCACAGCACTTATTCCTTTGTGTGAAAATGTATTTCTGCTGTAGTGGTACCAGGGTCCCTTTTGCTATGTTGAGTAACAAAAATGCGTCTAACTGAACAGTGAGGCAAGAGCAGAGAGTCTGTTCTGCTCCACTGATGATGGGAATTTAGGGTATTTCTGAGTATCTTTTGCTGTGTCACCTAAGACCTCGTCTTCATTCTGGGAGAAAGTAGTGAATCAATCTGGAAAAAATCATAATAGTGTTGTATCATTTCTGTTAATCTCACACGTTTTAAGATTAAGGCAGTGATTTTTTTGTGTCTATGTATGAAGTCATTGTGGTTTCAAATAAGGGTATTCAGGGATGTAGGGGAGTGGAATGAGGACATTTCAATTTGAAGTTTGTGTTTAGGAAGTGTTTCTGCTTTCGGTTCTCTACTGACCTTCCTGTTCCTGGCATGCTGGCTGTGGCCCTGCTGCCAGGGAAAGCCGCTCAATGACATGGCACACAGGTCCTGGACTTCTCTATTTCTCATCCACCAATGAGGGATGACCACAGACTCAGCTCCTTGCAGCCTGCGGCTTAGGACTGTGTGTGGGGACTGCCTGCAGCTTCTGCAGGCCAAACAACACTACTGCAGGGCAGGAGGGGATGCTTGAAGAACCATGTAAACTTAAGCTAAGTAAGAAAGTAATTGGCAGATTTCATCCCCACTCAGTCCTGTGACACTGGTACACAAGGAAGGATTTTGTATTTGTAGGATGTGGACATCAGAAAAATGTCTGTCACCCTCTCTCATGCATTGTGCGCTTTAATCAGCATTCTGCATGGGGGAAACTGCAGGAAGACTTTGTGTTTGTGTTATTTTGTCGTATTTCTCTAAAGAGTTGCAGAAAATAAGAACAAGCAACAAATCCCCAATAATCACAGCTCATAAATTCTTCATCATGTGTTTGGTCCTTAGGTAGGCACTGGCTGCAGCCCACCAGGGGCAGGATGTGGCATTTTCTAGATACAAATGGTTGCCCTCTGTGGAGCTCACACGTTACTGTGTACACTAGTAGTGTACTCATGAGCTGGACTGTTAACTGGAAAGAGCTCTTGACTGAAACCAGGACATTTTTCCCTTCCAAAGCAGATCTGTTTTCTCATCACCATGTTTCATAGTAATTCAGCGATACACAGTTTGCCACGCCAGCATCATTTTCCCTAGCTGTTTAATAACCATGCTCTGAACAGGAGCTGCAACGTATCTCATTATTCTGCTCCAAAGGTAGGAGAGGAGGGGTAGATGTCAAAAACAGCATCTGTTCCTCAGCACATCATAAGTAAGGTTATACTGCCAACTGCAGTCAGCGTCCCTGCAGCAGCCGTGCCAGAAGAATCAAATAGGAAGCAAAAATCAAGATGGGAAAGTATTATTGACTCTGTCTGCACTAGTGTGTTTAACTTGAGTTAATTTATTTTGTTTTTATTTAAAATACTCAAGGAGCTGCTTCTTGCTTGGTTCATCTGCAAAGCTGCATGAAAACTCTGACTTGTTACCGGTGTGTGTATGGAACTGGACCTGGCTAATGCTGGAGAAGTCTCCAGAATAACAGTGGCAGGTGGCTATAGGAAAGAAGTCAGACCCCCTGGAAATGTAAAGGAGACAGCACCTGAGGCAAGTTAAGGTGAGCATGAAACATCCACCCGGCTGCGCAGGCACCTAAAGCTAAGAACACTGAGGAGAAAAAATATTGCAAAGGAATGTGAGCTGTGCATCAGCTTTTGTAGTTATTGGAACATAGAATCATTAAGGTTGGAAAACCCCTCTAAAATTATCTCTAGTTCAACCACCAAGCCATCCCATGATGCCCACTGACCATGTTCCTCAGTGCCACATCTCCACGTTCCTTGAATACCCACAGAGACGGTGACCACCTCCCTGAGCAGTCTGTTCCACTGCATCACCAATCCTTCTGAGAAAAAATTGTTCCTGATAGCCAACCTGTATCTCCCCTGTTGCAACCTGAGGCCATTACCTCTCATCCTATTGCTGTTACCTGGAAGCAGAGGCCGAAGCCCACCTCACCACAAACTCTTTTCATGGAGTTTTAGAGAGCGATAAGGTCTCCTTTGAGCTGTCTTTTCTCCAGACTGAACAATCTCAGTTCCATGTGTTGCCCTTCTTTGGACATCTTCCAGAGTCTCAGTGTCTTCCAAGCAAACAGAAAGTTTGGGCTTTGCTCTTCAGCACATTGCCAGCTCCATCCTGGTCTGACCACCCAGCTGTGCAGAAGTACAGGTCAAATGTGACCTCAGCAGGTGGGTGGGACAGCATTGCCCTTGGCTGGCATAGCCCATGCCCCTCTGGCAGGAGCCAACATGTCCTGAGGCTGAGAAAGTCAATAGGTACTGCTGAAATGTTTGGTTGCAGCTTTTCTTTTGTGTTTGTTCTCACAGCTGTCTCAGGGGTAGAAGCCTGGGCCCAGCCTGCTTCTTAAGAAAATCCAGGGAAGTGTATGAATACGACCTGGTCTTTACAGCCTATCCATATCGATCATGTTTAATTTAAAATAAAATTCTAATGGGGATATTTGACATAAGGTTTATCAGCTGGCAGAGCATTACCCACTACATGCAGCTGCATCTTGTTTTCTGAAAACTTGTAACAAGGACAGTCTGAAAATGGCTCTCTCGTACTGGGGCTGTTGTCTTCTTTATTTATTTTTTTAATACTCTCAGAGTTTACATTGATTTTTCTATCACTTTCTGCATGAACTAAAGGACGTTTTATTCCTGCCACTCTGGCATCCGAAATGGTAAAGCAGTCTGCCTGTGGTACTGCAGTGGCTATTTCAGCAGAGCTACATTTAGCTGGAAATAGTATTTCCAAGGGGCTCTAGGGTTGGCTTTGTCCTGCCACTGCCTCTTTGCAAGCCATAGCACCCAGTGTCTTTCGGCAGAAGCCATACGGCAGACAGGCAGTGCAGCCCCTGAGCACAGTGTCAGGCTGCCAGAGAAGGCTGGACAAATCCACCCAAAGAACACAAGCTTGGGGAAAAACCTGACGCTGTTCTTCATTTGTTTCAGCAAACAAATGTATTTGTTTGATTAGAGCAAACCTCATGTCGTGAGGAGGGTTATGTTTTAACTGCTAATTGAGAAAAAGTAAACAAAAAAATAATACAGTCAGGGTCAGGGTGACCAAAAGAGAATTTGACTGTGTTTTAACCAGGAAGGAGGGCAAAACTAAGTAACCTATGGTATAGTTTCTGAGAGACAAAAATCACGCTTTGGTGATTTTTGCCAAATTTAACTTTGGGTTAGCTGCTTGCTCTTTGTTGGCTTTTGTGCATCTTGAGGAAAGGAAGGGATTTCCTGTTCTGAATCTATCTGCTAGAGGCAGACTATGTCAGGTGCCCAGGGCTCTGCCTGGGACTGGCCACTGTTCTTACCATTAAGCTAAGTGAGGACAGGTTGTGTTGCTCCTGCTGCTGATTGCTCTGCCACCAAAACCTGCATACCTGAGTCACTTCCTACCTGCCTTCCTCTGTTCACTTACTGTCTTTGCAGCAATGAAATGAGAGATGTTTTCTGCTGCTAAGCCAGGAAGGTGGCTGTGTGGCTGGGTAGTACAGCTGAAGCAAACAGGAGCAAATAAAGTTGCTTTTTCTGCAGTGATATCCAGCAGGTCCGATGTATTTGTGCTTTCATAACACAACAGCTGTTACAGTATTTATGGTGGTCAAATTAGATGGGCTCTTTTTGTGTCATTTAAAGGTATTGGGAAAACTCCAGAGACGCCAGCCCAGAAGGCTGCCCCTTTAATAAATGAGAGACCAAACTTTGTTTAATTCTGTCTAGTTCAGAGAAGATGCTCATGGCAGATGCTGTTTATTGAAACAAAAGCTTGATGAGTTTTGCTAATGATGGTGTATCCTAGAAAATATTTATGTTCTGGGAATAGTGTGAGTTGTGATCTTTCAGTATGAGTTTTTATTGATGGAGCTTGGTACACAGTTATGGCAAATTTATTCCTTCTTTTCAGTTATATATATTAAACTTTTTCTCTGTCATTCGTTTTCCTGTCTTCAAAATGAGAATTAGCATGGCAGGGTATTATGGTTTGGGGGAAAAGATGAATTGTTACTCTTTAGAAAGGCAATTAACCTCCAAAGGCAGATGCTAGAGAGCCATTATAACATCAGCTTCAGCTTCAGCCTTTCTCTGCCCTCCCCCAGCTCTCTGAGGTGTGTTGTTTATTGAGAAGAGCAGAAGATGGATACCTGCAGCACGACACCTGCAAGAAGCAGGGTTTCACAGACCAGCTCTCAGCAGGCAGTGCCCTGTGCTTCTCCATCTTCTGGCAGGGTGTGCCATGGGGTGGGACCTTGGTGTGCCCCCAAGCCCCTTTTAGCAGCCTCTGGGGAAGCTGATTAATTGCGCTCACCCGGAACAGGGTGTTGCTCATTTAATTCGTGCTGGATAAAGGAATGGGAGAGAAGACTCCCTGGAGAGGGTTCTTGGACTGTGTCTGCTGATTAATGGCAGGGAAAGACAGCTTTGCAGAAAGCATGTTGAGGTGTTGGGGGAGATGAGCATTCCTCTCGCTGCCCTGAATCCTGCTATGAGTGCACTGTAGTGTTGATAGAGAAATATTTAGCCTGTCTGCAGGCAGTTGTTTGCTAGTAAACAAAAAGCATTGTTTCAAACAGAGATGATTAACAGTGACAGAAAAATTTAGGAACTGGGCAGAAAGCTTTATTCTGCCTCGGTCACAAGTACTCATTATGTCAGCAGGTTCCGATTTTTCAGACTAATGGTAGGTGTACACTCGTATGAGAATGCAACTGTGTGCTGATCTCACCCTCAAGGGACTGCGGATTTATCTCTAATGCTGTCAGATTTATTTACAAAAGATAGAGTACGTTTACAAATGCTCCGTTGTACTCTATTGTTTGGAACAGAGGAAAACCTGGTCCCAGTGTATAAGGCAAAATGACAAGGAGGTTTTTGATGCTCTGCCCTCCCAATTCAAGTGGCTGTTGACTGCTAATTGAAACCAGTGAGTTTCTATCAGCATACATGGGGAAAACACTGCGAGGGTTTCATACAGCATGTCCTGCAAAGAATGCATGTTTTGTTGCAACACTGACATAATGCTCAACTTGCTATGCTAATAATAGCAATATCAATTATTGTGACATTTTGCTGCCACTGCTGTTGTTCTAATGCATGCTTGCTCACCATGACTGTTTGGGTTTCTGTCATCCTTTGGTGACCAAACTGTCAGTTAGGTTTTTCACCTGAAAAGTTAGAAAGGTCGTGGAAATGGTGAGAGAGATCTCAGATAGGAACTTTCTTGCTGAATGTCAAATTGATGACTAGTAACTGATCAGATAGGTTATAAGATACCTTGTATCATTGCCTAGATGGGTTTGCACATGGAATCTTGAACCCCGGAGAGGATACCATTTGTTAATTCAGGGCAGGTTTGTAGAAAGCTTGAGGGTTTTCCTCCTGCCTGTTGCATGTCTTTTACAGCACGTGCATCCAGATGTGCCCCACAGCTGCACACCTATTTACCCACCCCATCCATAACAGGATGGGGTCTTTCTGCACATGAACATGTGAATATCCACAGAAAAAGCAAAATGATTCTTTTATTTAAAAAAAAAAAAAAAAGGCTTATGCAAAACATTGCTTTCAGCAAGTAGTGAGCTCTCTCTTCAAAAGTGGCCACTTTAGCAAGGTAGCCAAATGCTGTGCTGAGAGATTTAGATGAACAGTATACAGAGAGGCATCAGTAGCACTCAAACCTTTTGGGTATGGTATTTCATGCAATTGCAGTTGCATGAAAGCAGTTCTTTCAAAAAGTAGAAATAACCTACTCTGTTAGTGCCTTTTATTTAGCTGTTCATATTGCATTAAAACATTATGACACACCTCTTGGATCACAGTACTCATTTGGATCCCCGGTTTACAGCTCCCACAGTGAATGGAGCCTTTGCTGTGGCCGTGAAAGGCTCTGCGCAGCCATAACCAGAGAAGCTTGTTTTGCGTTTGAAATGCTGAACAAGCTGCACCCCTCTTCCAGGCCATGCAGCCTTTAGGTCATGAACTCATTTGCCCCAGGTTCTTGTCCCCCTCCAAAATGGAAGCAGGTTTCCTGTGTGCGTCCTTCCATCCCAATGCAGTCTTTGCCTGGTAGTAACACTTAATGAACAATCCTCCTCCACCACAGAGGTGGTTTCCTACAGCTTTGGCTAGGAGAGATTTTGCAGGGAAAGCATTTCCTCACAACAAATAGTGTTATATCTCCTAACAGACAACTTTAGTAACAGAATTGTGAATTTGTGTGGGTTTGTTTCTCTTTGCTACCTCTGCTACTTGAAGCATTCTCAGGAAGGTCAGTTGACCTTTATCGAGCACAAGCCGTTGGCAAGATGGTATCCATAATGAATGTACTTCAGGCAGCCAGTACTCTGGCAGGAGTGTTTTAACATCTGACCTCATCAGTACAAATAGTGTAAAACATAGAAGATACTTGACTTCTTTTCCTAAAGGAGAACAGCCTCCAACAAGTGAACCAGAGAGTGTGTAAAACCGTGTACTTGCAGCTTAGCTGGGTAAACAGCAGAGAAATAATGGATCCAGTTCTTTGTTAGTTGAAGTTGAGAGATCTTTTGGGGTTGGGTTGGTTTTTTGCTGTCACGGGTTTATGAGTTCTGTTATGTTTATGTTTTGTTATGATACATGTTCTGGTTGTGGTTTTTTTTTTTTTTTTCATGGTACCTACTACTATACTGCTGTCTAAGCAGATGCAAGGATTACTGGTCTCCTGGGATTGCCAAGGCTCATTATCATCTCACTTACTCTGGCCTCTGAAGTAGAAGCATCTCCATTTAATCATAAATATATGCAATAGCGAAACTGCTGTCCATATCAGGCTGCAGGCAGGTATCACCTGCTTTTCATTTCCCATGATACTGGACAGCGTCATATGCTTTATGTTAGCCACCGCTCATTTTGTAATTCTTCCACATTGAAATGGAAGATATTTCTGTGTTAACCGCTGGTGAAATGTATATGTGGTATACCCTGTGAGGAGAACTGATAGGCACACGGCAGCACACTGTCCTAGGCCTTGAGTGAATGCAGTAAGGCTGAAGGGGAGGAAAGTGCTTCACCACTACGTTTGTGGGTTTTAGTCCATTCCTTCTTCCTTTTCCAAATAAATGTCCCACAAGGTGTATGCGTGTTGCTGAAGAAACCTGTTGTCCACCACAGGGATTTTGCCACAGGACCTGTCAGGGCAGTCAAGACCATGGTCAGTCCATGGTGAACAGCAATGGGAAACCCCAATTCTCCACTGCTCCAGGAATGGAAGCGAGGATCTCCTCGCCTGGAGGGAATCCCCACAAACCAGCCCACTGCTTCAGCAGCCACAACTGAACTGCCTTACAACTTTTAGGTTTGTACAATTTATGAAATAAAGCATTTCATTCTCTAAGTGACAACCTGGCCTTCTGCTCATTATGAGGTGTTTACTGTACTCTTCTTGAGTTTTTTTGTTTGGCCCATCTGCGAGGAAACACTTGAAATTTTGAGATGGACAGGCTTCTGGTTTAGTGTCTTCCAACATCTTTTAAAGGAATTACCTCCTTCTCTTTGAACACTGAAACTTGGATCTTACTATGTATCATTCATGTATGGAGAGACCAGCCATACCCACTTAAGCATCTCTTATTTTCCCATTTGTACAGTACATACAAATGTACTTCTGTTTCATGTCATATTCATAACTGAACTAAAGTGAACTTGGCTTTTGCTGTTGTACATCAGTACTAAGTTTAATGGCAGCGAGTGAACCACATCAGTTGTTTGGGACTGAAGCTGTCCTGCTCCTTGTCTGCACTCACAGATTCAGCCAGGGTTCTGCATCCCTCTTAGGGCACTGGGGTCACACAGCGTGACAGCAATTGGAGCTCTTCAGGAGCAAATTCAGATCATTCTGTGGGATTTTCACCTTCTTTGACAACTAAGCCTTAATCCCGCAGACAAAAAAAAAAAAACACAAAACAAACAAACAGGCTAAATGCTTAAGGACTGAGATGGAAGCAGACAGCTGAGGCTAAAACTTAGTAGACGAGCCCTTCTTTGGCTGGAGGTTTATTTTCAAACACAGCTCAGATCAGCATCACAGATACATGTCTTATCGTGTGCTTTTGGTGGGTCAACCATTTTGACAAACACAAGAGGAGGATAAATCCAAACAAATTGTGCAGAAGAGCAGCAAAGAATGAAAGAAATGGGATGTGTAGAATTTAACAAAGCAAATCTCACAGTACATCTGTTTGGCAGTGGTTCTGCCACCTGCTTCAGTCTCCTGGCTGTGTCCTTGCCCATGAATGTTGTCCGCTTATCAGACTTCCATTTCAAAATCCTGCTCAAAAACTGTGGACTCCAGGGTGGTTTGGATCCAAAATCAAAGATGCCAAGTGTTATCTATGCATTGTTAGACCTAGCTGAAGTATAAAACTACAACACTGCAGATTTCAAAGAAACATTAGTATCTAGACTGTTTTTCTTCTCTGCTCTAAGCCATTTAATTTCTGTTTGATGCAAATGGCCTTGACCCACGCTCTGAGCCAACTGGCAACCATGCTGCTGTATTAGCAGAGTACCACTTTTAAAGTGATGAGTCAAACTGAGCTTCCACACAGCTGCTGCTGTTTGGAAGAGCTCGTAAGTTCACCTGAAAGGGATCTCTTTCTCAAGGATAGTCACTGTTGCAAATTCAGAGACCTGCCTGTCTCTGTTAAAACACAGGCAACAGCCTCTCTTGCTGTGTTGCACCTGGGAGCAGCTTTCACGTCTGTCAAACTGAATCCTCTCCTGGGTGGCCTTTTCCCTCAGCAGCATTGTTGGGATTTTGGTGAGTTAAGCATGGGGGGGGCAAATTGATTCCAGGAGACTGGTAATTGTCTTTTTTTGCATTGGAAGTAATGGGCTTCACCCATGAGGGCACAGTAACCTTTCTGGTAGTAATCTATGCCAATATTTTATCACTGCCTGCAGGTGAGCTTATTGTTTTGTACATACAGGGCAGCTAGGCTTCCAGTACTCCCTTTGATGAACTGAAGATACAGAAGAGAAGTAGCAGAGATACAGTCATTTGAAATACTTCCTTAAACTTAAAAAAAGTTGAGCGTTTATATCTTTTGGTTCCTAATTCAGTGCTCATCTTGAATAGCTTTGCATTATGCTTGTAAAGTTCTTATCCACTGCTAAATTATAGGAGCCTACTTATTTTCCTGTATGTCAGATTTAGATAAATGCAAAATTTGGAGTTACTTGAACTCCTTTTCAAATGGAATAAAAGGAAGATGAGAAAGAAGCTGGGAGATGGAAGTATTTCAGTATGTTATCTCATACAGCCTGAACACTTAGATTCCAAGGTGATACATACCTAAAAACACCAAAGACAGATGGATCTGACATTATCTCACCCTCTAAATGCTTGGTAAAATTACAAGAAGACCAAAACAATAGAGGAAAGGGTTTTTTCTTCTTTTGATAGCTACACCCCTGACAGTTACCCTTAAGATAGCTTGTCACATTTTTTGATAAAGGGGCCATCTTCTGTTTTAAATGGGAGGTATCTATGCTGAGGCATACATTCAAAAACACTTTCTATAAACAGTCTCTCAGGAGCCTTTAGCTCTCTCCTAAAATAAAACTTAAAAACAAAAAACACTAGGAATCAGCTGTGTTGTCAGGCTGTCCTTGCTGCAGTGGGGCCTGGCACAGGCTGCCTGTCATCCTACATGGCTCTAAGCCCAGCCCGTGCTGCAGTAGCCCTTGGTATTTGCTGCCATTGTTGCCATGTAGGTGTGAAGGAAGGAAGGTTGGTTCACTTGTGCACGCTGGTGAGTTCAAAGCCATTCTGCACCACAAGAATGGCTCAGGTCAGAGTGGAGCCAGGCTTCTCTCCTTGAAAATCTGGGGCAACTCTCAAAGCAAATAAAGCTGTGCTCTGCTCTTGCAAGCAATTCTCTTCTAAGATATGCCAAATTTATGTGGCTCAGAAGAAAAAGCAGCAAAGATTTGAGCCAGCCCCTCACCAGGCATAGTGTGGTGTGATGTCTTTCACTCCCACAGTTCGGTGTCTGCTACGATACATAGGGATCTGTCCCTAAGTGCTGGAAGCAGGCAGGCATTTGTTCCCCGGCCCTCTGTAGCAACAGTGACAGGGCTCTGGGTGGGAATTAGCCTGCAACGAGCCCCAGACTCTCCTCCCCGTCTTTGCAGCCCCTCCTTTTAGAATAGATTGTTGTCAAGAATACTGGCTCCTAGAAAAGAACGTTTTGTTCCGTGGTGAAATCCCCCTGAATTCTGCAGAAGGACCCTGTTTTCTCAACAGCACACGCCTGGTGTCAAATAGAGATTGAATTTAAAGAATAAAAGAACATAGGAATAAAAAATTCAAGCACCCCCCAGGGTGAATTTATCAAATCCTTCTGCCAGGAGGGAAGGAAGCAGGCTGCATCACGCTGCTGCTTTCCTGCGCTGAAGGATGTTCCCGGCTGTGTGGCACAGGGAGGAAGGCAGTGCTGGGCGGAGGGGCTCCATGAGCACTGGGGTGGGTGCAGGCTGCGTGGCACTGGGGTAAAAGGGGACTGGCAGCAACCTCTCCTTTGAGATGGAGACTTTCAAAGCGTTCTTTCTGAAAGCAGATACCTACTTGAGACTCTGAGGGAGAAAGAAAAATATCAGAAGCACACAATAGAGCCTGCTGCAATGGTGAACTCAATGCTGCCACCCAGAGCACTGCTTTGCATAATATATGATGCTCTGCGTGGATCTGGAGACTAGGAAGATTAAAGCAGATGATCTTCCTGCATGTAAAGCAGCCAGAGACAGCATGATGGATCATTACTGAATACATTTCTGGCCACGTATAATTGTGTTCTGATCTCTCCTGTTGAAGCACTATCACCCTCTCCCTGCCTGACTATATTATTTAACTTGTAAGAACCAAAAATATTCCTTAGTGCTTCGCATTTTGTCCATAACTACCTCTGGGGCCGTCTGCATCAGAAGCGTGTGAAATGTTGAAACGGCATTTAAACATCCAGCAGCATGACCAGCAAGGTGAATCTGGTAACTGACTGCATGGCAGAACTAGGAAATAAGTGTCTGTTGGGATGTTTGAGAAGCACGTGGCTTGGTTTGCTGTTTGTTTGTGGTTGTTTGTCTTTGACCCATTGTGGTTAGTTCAGCATTGGCTGGTTCACAGTGACAAATGCCAGTGCAAAACAACAGGGTGGGGGATGGATTCTTGTCACATCGTTTCCCAGTCATTTCCCTTTAAGGTCTTATCAGACAAATATTGAATGTGTATTGTCCAGTGTGATTACTAAGCAAGCGTTAAATAATCCTTAACAGTAGCATATGGTTAGGTAGAGTACTTTGTGAATGATGCACGAGGGAAAAATTGGTATTGCCGATCAGGTGGGCTGTGTGATGTTCTGCAGCAACAGCAGCGCTGTGAACTGGCACTGCTTTCAGCCGCCCAAAGAGGTAGCTGCTGAGAGGCAGCAGGAGAGCTGGGTCTGTGTGGTGGTGCTGTACGGCTCCTGGGGGTGGGCTGGCTGTGACACTGCTTGTCCTGCTGGCCCTGAGCTGGGGACGTGAGCTCTGAGGCTGTTTCGGCATGTGGATCACTGTATGTCTTTAGATCTGCTAGTGTCAGCTATTAAGTATAACCTGAAACTTATCAGCTGCATTAAACAAGCTCTTATTGCACACGGCATTTGTGCATTTAAGAATATCCAGATGTCTTTTGCTCCTTAATAAATATAGGTGAGAAATGTAGAAGCTTACAGAAAATATCCCTTCCTTCCTCTTTTCCCTTCCCCAGTTCAGTAAAAAACAAAGCAAGCAAACAAATAAGCAAGCAAAAGCCTGGAAATTTGAAGGAAGATTTAAATCAAACTTATATTTGAATATTTTTTTCCTCAGAAGTAGGTGGCAAAGGAGTTTTGGAAGCAAGGTTTAAAATGGTAGTATAACTGGTTTACTTAAAATCCCAGAAGAATCATAGAACCATTTAGGTTAGAAAAGACCTTCAAGATCACCAAGTCCAACCATCAGCCTGGCCTCCTGAGTCCCGTCACTGATCTGTGTCCTTTAGTGGTACATCTACACATCTCTTGAATACCTCCAGGGGCAAAGATTCCCCTACCCTGCTGTCTAATCTAAACTTCTCTGGATAAAACTTGAGGCTATTTCCCCATGTTCTATCCCCTGTCATCTGAGAAAAGAGATGGTCACCTTGCAGTAAGCTCTTTTTGGGTAATTGTAGAGAGCTGTGAAATCTACCCTCAGCTTCCTCTTCTCCATTCAAAACAACCTCATTTTCCTCAGCCACTCCTTGTAAGTCTTGCTTTCTAGTCCCTCCAACAGCTTCATTGGTCACCTCTGCAAATGCTCAAACAATTGAGTATCCTTCAATCGCAGAACAGAATCAGAGAAACTTTCAGGTTAGAAAAGACCTCTGAGATCATCAACCCATCACCACCATGCCCACTAAAACATGTTGTCATGGTTTTATGATTTTTGTTATATTATTGATATTCCACATCATAACATCATGTGGTGTATTGGGAGTTAAAGAGTTAATGCTCTAGCTGCGTGGATCATTGATAGTTCTGGGGGTACCTGTCTCAGAAGAGAAGAAGAACTACATTCCCCAGAGGACTGTGTGATGCTTTGTATTTTTACGTGTTTCCACTCAGAGGGAAAGATAAAAACTGTCTGTGGTCACGGGACCGTCCCTCTTCCCTTCGGGATGGAGCTCGGCAGTGGGTGTTTGTTGCAGCCGTCCGCCTTCAGCGTTAGCGTAAGGCCTTCGGTTTATCGGACACCCTCTCTCCCTTGCTCGTTTTATTTGATTCATTAGCCTCAATTCCAATTATATTGTATTATATTGTATTATTTTGCTTTCTGATATCTTATTTAGTAAATTAGCTTTCCTCCTCAGATCGTTGCCGCTGTTTTGTTCCTAGGCCCATTTCCCTTCTCCTTTTTGTTTTCCCTTTCCCCGTTCCCCAGGGTGTGGGCCGTCCCGCAAACCGTTGACATATGTCAAATATTTCAGCAGTCTTTATTTCAGCACTTATCACATTGACAATTACTCTTGATGTGTGTAAGTACAGATGTCACCCGCAAACTGTTGTCAGTTTATATTCAGCATCACTGTTGGTCCTTAATATTGTGCTGTGTTAAGTTGTCATGAACAAACACACACATGCACACCATATTTGCTTTCCAAACTTTTTCACTAAAGATGTGAGGGCTTTTTATCTATGTGATGACATTAATTCTCTATTTACATACTGTTAACAAGCCCTTAGGATATAACCTTCAAGAATATTGATGCTTTCTATTTTCAACATTTTAATTTCTACCCCTAAAAAGAGATGTCAACTGGCAAAAAGTGGGCTTTAATGCCTTATTATGCAGCTCAGCTCCATCCCTAATACTAAGAATACCGTAATACTATTTGTCACTTATTCAAAACTAAGGAATTTGTGCTATAAATAAAGCTCATGGTACTTTATATGTGATAAATAAATGATATAAATAACACATTTTTCACTCTTAAAGATGTAAATATGGTTTTGTTTGGATCAGCACATAGCTAGTAAAGGTATATAAATTTTTTTCAGTGCTTCCAATTCTTTTTTCAGGACGTCTGGAATTTTCTCCTGTCTCTTTCCAATTTGCATATGACTCAGTACCAGAAGAAACGCTAATAGAAAGCAACCGGTTGCCTCTAGGCAGCAGAAGATTGGCTTTTTCTGATGTTACAATATTCAGTTGTCATATGAGTCACTGTGAGGGGAATCACTTGGCTAGGCTCTTGTTTTAGATCCAGTTTCCCTGAGCTCTCTAACAAGGTGTGGAGGATCCCCCTCTGTCTCCTGGTTTCACTCTGATAAGTTGACAGAATCACTAGAAATTTCATGGCATAAATTACTGTCACACTGAGCAGTGGCCCGGCTGTGCAGCTTTAGCTCTGCTCACGTTGAAAAGGAGCTCTGAGGAAAAAAGGTAGGCTTCCCTGGAATTGCAATTGTCTTCCTGCTTGTGGATGGCTGACAGGGAAGAGCAGTTTCTCTTAGGGGAGCTGGGGAAGGGTAAGAGAAAGAACCACCAGACAATCACAGAATCATAGAATGGCTTAGACGGGAGAGGACCTTAAAGATCACCTAGTTGCAACCTCCCTGCCATGGGCAGGCTTGCAAACCACTAGGTCAGGCTACCCAGGACTCTATGACAAGCAGCTACTTAAGGGCACGCTTTATCTGTCTCCTGTCCATCTACTTCTGCCCTAGTTCAGAACCACATTGCCGTGATCCCCTTGTCTTAAGGGATATTTGCAGTTTGGAGAGGACCTCTCCCAAAACACACCACCACCAATAGCCACATGCAATTTTCTTTTATAGAGCAGTTTGAACAATGCCTGCCCTACCTCACTTAATTTTCTGGATGTCAAAAACTTGCTACATATCTCCCCCTTCGGCTTTCAGGTTCACTATACACATTCTCTAAAGCGAGTAACAAGCATCAGATCTCACATCAGGCCTGGAAAGAAATGGGAAGACCCCAAGGTGCTCCAGATCAGAGCGCCCAGATTAGGATTTAAAGCTATGGCAGCAAAGCCTCAGGAGCAGCATATGGAGGAGTGGACTAATGAGGGACCTTGTGGTGTTCTCTCCCTACCTCTTTCCAACTCCTGCTGGGGAAAGAAAACCAAGATACAAGCTTATACCATTTGGAGATGACTGCATTGCCTTCAGCCGTGCAGTCTTCTCCTTATTCCAGTGGCAGCATCCCACTGCCACCTGCTTGGGCTGGTTGCTGTGCCTGAAAGCAACTCTGACTGCGTGTCCTGCTGCACTGTGTAAGGGACTGAGCTAAAATGCTGCAGCAGTGTGATCTGCTAATTGTGCCTTAGGCGGCTTGTTGTTGCTCTTCCTAGCAATGCAGGAGATGCCTAGTGCCAGCAGCTGAAAGCTGCCGTTTGATGCCCTCAGATTTCAAAGGTTAGTACAATTCCTGTGAACCGCACATGTTTTTGGGGTTCTGCAGAGCACTGGCCAGAGCTCTTCACACAAACAGAGGAAGAAACATGTGAAACTCTGAAGCATTCAATCTCAAAGCAGCGATGAGACCTCCTGCATCCCTCAGTTTGAATTAGGAGGATTGATCTCTCTTCTCATGGAAGTTTTTCATTAGCAACACCATAGCTAAACTGAGATCTCTCTCGTTTTTTTCTTTCCTCCTCACCGGAGCGATTTCTAGGAAGATTACTGACTTAATACAGGACAATGACAATAGAGCTACAGTATAGTTTTTAACCAAGGGCTATGGATTGCCCAAATTGCTATTTCCTTCAGAAATGATGGTATCTACAGAGATAGCAGTCTGTTGCAGGTTTTAGATGACTGACTTCTGTGTTAAATGGTAGCCAAGAATCCTCTTGGTGCAGGTGTGTTCACCTGTAATTATTAGAGGTAAGTCATAAGAAAGTATTTCCAGCAGCACACAAATCTCAGTCAGATGAGTCAGATGGGAATAAATTGTAGTTGTCCGAAAGCCAGACACAATTTCCAGTTTCACTGAAACTGGAAAATTTTCAGCTTATACTTCTCAGCTATGAGGTTTTCATGCCCCTAAAAATGTTTCCCTTTAGGATTTGATGGTTTTCACTGATTTTCTTTTTCCCTCTTTTTCGTCAGCCACCTCTTAGGCACAGTCCATTTTCCTCTAGAGATGTTTTAAGACAATGCACTGAGGAAGTACATCATGCAAGTCAAGCCCAAGCACAGCCAGAAAGCCTTGAAAGTGATGAAATGGGTTTGTGTCATCTGTGAATGCATTGATATTCATCCCTGTTATCTTTCACGTTTTCAGTTCAAGCAGCATGTAATTTATCAGCTCTGTTGTCAAATGCTGCATGTAATTGTGTTTAGCAGAAGGCCTGGCAGAGAAGGGAGAGCGGAAGGGGAGCGAACCATTCCTTCCTTCCTAGGAGAAGAGTGGAGAGGCACTTGTTTTGAAGTTGGTGACCATTTTCTCTTTCCAAGTACTCTTCTGGCACTGTGTTGTTGAAGTGGAGCCACGCATCAAATGTAGGAATGCAGTTCAGCAGGGGCAGCTCAGGTAAATGGAGCACTGCAGAGCATGAAACTGGAAACATTACCAGGGTTTGCCAAACTAAACAGCTGTGTGGATACTTCTTTTTGCCAGTGTGATTAGAAGTACCCAGTGGTTGTAAGGAAGAGGCTTGGTGTCCTTGGGCAGCCCAAGTGTAAATAGGTATCTGTGAATCACAGTACAACTGTGTGTGCTCTCCAGAACTGCTTAGCTCACAGTGAAAATTAATGCTGTATCTGGAATCATGGCACCTTATGAACTTATGCAAAGCCTTTCCGTGTTATGTTTTCAAAAAGAGGAGCTCTTCAGTTCAGCTTGGCTTCCCCAAGGAAAGAATGCTGATGTTTCTATACAGAGGTATTAATCCACTGGCAGAAACTTGTATGGTTTTGCCTTTTTCCCAGTTGGGTGTTAGTTCTGGGCTGTGAACCTGGGTTGGTATTGCCTTCTTGAAAAGGACAAGGCAAGGCAGCTACCAAGGTAGCCATGAGAATGGCAAGACTGAACAGGAGAGCCTGAGAAGCCCATTGAGGTAAATCTAGCAATATGTACCAGCTCCTGCCAACAGTGTAGCTCTGAATGCCCTCTCTCAAGCAGCCTGGCTGGGAAAAGCTTCTCCCTGCCTCCATCTCTGGCCATCATAAAACCAAGCCCCATGTGCTGATCAACTGCAAGGGCAGAGTCCTGTGCTGCAGCTCTGTGCTTGAGAAAGAAAAATAGGACACGCATTTCTCTGGTGCACAAAACGTCTGTGAGAGTTAGCAGTGATGACTGCCTGTCTTAGGAAGGGAAGAACGAGGGATGTGAGAGATCTGAGCAAAAAGGGTTGCCAGAGAGTTTGATGTGAGCCCTCGCTGTGCCAGAATAGCAGCTTGTCCCCTGGTAATAGATGAGCAGAAATTTCTCTGCCTCTGTAGCATATTAACAGCAGTTTGCCTCTGATTTGTTACATAAATAGGAACACGGCTAATGTTTAATCTATCAGACATATTTTCTTTCTTTCTTTTTTTTTTTTTTTAATGATCTTCAGACATTTTCACCAATTTCATCCTACAAGGAAGGCTTTAAAAAAAAGAAAGACAGCAACCTTGTGAGCTACTGAGCAGTTGCTTTTCTTGTGGAATCCATAACGTACCACTCGTCTGTCTCTTCAGGTGCACAGTGAGGCAGAGCTGCTCTCCCCAGTCTGCATCAAGACATACAGAGCTTGAGCAACTGGGGAGGGAGGGCAAACTGCCACAGCAATGCTAACATTTCTAAGTCGTATTCTTCAGCTCTGCTGCTCATGTGTCAAAACTCCGAAGTGTAACTGGGTGAATAAACCTCAGGCCATACCATTCATAACTGTTTGGGTTTCAGCCAGCACTTCACTGGGGATTTTGTGGGTCCAGTTTTACACTGTCTGATGTGTAGGAATCATGTAACTCACACAGCCCTGGAAACATGATGCGTTATGGCTATTTCACTTATTAATTGGAGTGCTGTACATACTTGTTAACCTTACCGGTTTTACAATTATTTAAAGCCAAATGACAAACAAAGAAGTTTGCTGTATGTTTCTGGAGAGTGTGTACTTACTGACCAGAAACTAAATGGATGTAACATTTGCTAAAAGAAAAAGATCTGATACTGTCTGTTGCTACTTAACCTCAAGCACTATGAATATCTGCTATGGTGAGGGCAAACACAGATGGCCTTGGTGACAGCTTTCCTTAAGGAATTTTGCAAACAGTGGCTGTTTCTTTCATGGACAAATTGCTCTTCATGTTATATTTCTGCTCAAGATCCGCACTGAAGCCTGTACCACTACAGTGCCATTGCAGCACTCAGTGAGATGAACCCCATGTCAGATCCATTGTCTGCTATTGCTTTAGCCTAATATTTACCTCTCGGTAAACTCTTCAGGCTTAGCCACTAATGGATCCAAGAGATATTTCATGCATGAGCCAGGAATTATCTTACTTCCGTGGATTCATAGTGGAGAGATAGAAAGAAGCTGCAGTGCACTCTGTATTTTGCTCAAAATATGGCTGTCCTGAGGTGAAACACTGTAGCAGGATATCCCTTTGCGAAGGCAGGAAAAGGAATTTTCTGAGCTTGGAGATGTGGGGTTTTTTTTTTGGCTTTTTTTTTTTTTTTTTGGAAAATACTTGCATACCTAAATTGCAACCACAGTGGTACCACTGGTTGTTTGTGCCACGTTGCAGAAATCTCCTAATATTCCTGACTTACCAGCAGCATGTTGCCAATGCAGCTTTTGCTCCCTCACATCCTGCTTAGAGGTCAAACATGCAGAAAAGCGTCCTTAAATGTTCAGGGCCATTGTCCTGGATTTAGATCACATCTGGCCAGTATAATGCACATGAATGAGAAAGATTTCTGGCTGCGGTCATCCTAAGTACAAAAGCGGTAGCAGCTCTTGGAGGCTAAGCTCCAAGTTACTTCCATGTGATGTGGAAAATGCTGCCTGCTTTTATTTCTCTTTGTATAGATGGGAGGAATAATGAGGAAAAAAGTGGGCAGAGGGCAGCAGGTGACATTTCTTTTAGAAATTCTTTTCATGTTAGTCAGACGACTTCTAAGTGGTAATATGAAATGGTTTCCATTTTAAAATAGTGGTGATGTTTTTAATGACAGCTACTCTTTTTTTTTCCCTCGTAGCAGTGGGTCAGAATTTTCTGCAGAGAGCCCTGACAGCCGTGGTGCCTGCTCCTTCAAATAAGCTCTGTGGATGAACAGAGACTTTGAAAAAGATGACAGGCTCCAAACAGGATGAAAAATCAGCCCGGTTTTCCCCAGGGAGGTGTCTCTAATGTCCCTGAAATAGAGGCTGTGTCACTTACTTTCACTCAGATATTATTTTTATGCTCTGTTATTTTCCCTTTCTCAGCAGACACAAACATCTCGCCAGGCACAACAGCAGCACCTGAGCCACAAAGGACCCCAAAAGGCATCCCTTTGTGCCAGAACAGCACGGTGAAATACTGCAGTATTCTGTGAGAGCCCATTTTGTACCACTGGATTATAAGAAAGCATCACATCTAAAATTTACTCCTATTTTCTGACCTAGAAAGACAGATAAATAATTTAAGATTGCCATAAAAAAGAAAACTAGTCCAAGATTTATTTTTTTAAAGAAATAATGCTATTAATTCCTTTCCCTCTAGTTCATTGGCCAGCTCCCTAGCAGTCACTTCTACATTTTAAATCTGCATTTCTGCCAACTTGGCACACCACATAGAAACAACGCTCTCATCAATAATAGACGTGCTGTGCCTGCTCTGAGAGCGTGTTTTGGCGAGGGCCGCTCAGACTCAGGCTGGTACCCACTCTTGGTGATGACTTTATTTCCACGGCCCCATTTCCACACCGCCAGATGAGATGCAAAAGCTGTGCAGCAGCAGAGCTGCTCCATGTGGGAACCGAGAGCCCACCGAGAAGCAAGCCCTTGAAGTTCTGCTCCTGCCTGCATAGGGCACAGCTCGGCCCCGTGCTCTTGCGGAGATTGAGCAGTGCTGTTCCTCTTTCAGACTTCTGTAGATGGAACTTCCACTGTGTCCAAGCCTGGGGGCCCTGGAACAGGAAAGATGCAAAGCTGTTAGAGCAGATCCAGAGGAGAGCCACAAGGATGCTCTGAGGGCTGAAGCTCCTCTCCTATGAAGTGAGTCTGAGGGAGCTGGGCTTGTTTAGCTTGGAGAAGGGAAGGCTCTGGGGAGACCTCATTGAGGCCTTTCAGTACTTAAGAGGAGCTTACAAGCAGGAGGGGACTGACTCTTTACACAGTCTGATAAGACAAAGAGGGGTTGATTTAAACTAAAAGAGGGGAGATTAAGGTTAAATGTTAGGCAGAAATTCTTTACTCAGAGGATGGTGAGACACTGGCACTGCTGCTCAGAGAAGCTGTGGGTGCCCCATCTCTAGAGCTGCTCAAGGCCAGGCTGGGTGGGCCCTGGATGCCTGATCCGGTGAGTGCCAGCCCTGCCTATGGCAGAGGGGTTGGAACTGGTTGTCTTTAAGGTCCCCTCCAACCTAAGCCATTCTGTGGGGAATTGTGGACTTGCCACATTCCCCTTTGATTACATTTCAGAAATTTGAAACTACTATGCACTGCCTAGCTCAAACTGGAAGGGATATAAAATGTCACCAAGTTTAATTCACCCTTAAATGCTTATCATAGGCAACATGATTTTGGATAGTCAATTACTGGATCACACGTGCTAGCCACGATACACTGCAGCCCTGGTTTCAGTGCTAAAGCAGTGCTTTGGGTATTGGTCATGGATATCAAGCTTGAAGGACGTCTTTTACAAAGTTAGTTTAGAAAATGCTTGTATCACAAACAGAATTAAGCTGCTCTGTATATTGATATTTGTCCCCATGTAATTATGTGAATGATGTTTAAAAAAGCCCATGGCAACTGTCCTTCAGGAATTTGTTATTAAGGATACAGGACTGAGCATGTTTTTAAAAGTAAAGTAAAAACAGGCACTTCTGCTGCTTTCTTAAGTCATTTTTATTTTTTTAAGAAAGGAAACCAAAGTTAAGAATTTCCAATGCATGAGACACTGGCAGTTGAAATGTCAGTTTTGGAGATACACAAGTGAAAGGGAAACTAGAGGAGTTTGATGGGGCTTTTGATGGTGCTTTTGGAGGCTGGCTGTTTTTCTGTTGTTGGTTTTCTGTTTGGTTTGGTATGGTTGTTTTTCTTTGTTTGTTTGTTTTGTAAAATTTACTTTAGAATGTACATTCTTACCTGGAGATCTTTCTCAAGCGTTATGGATTGCTTTTCTAGTTCATGGCATTAATGGTGTACTTACACAAAATGACGATGTGCTAAATGACACATCTTTACTTAGGAAATGTTGTGGACAGATGTTAGTAAAACGCTTCATACGTTATAGATCTTTTTTCCAGTGGCAAATCAGACTGAGACTTTCTGAGACAGATTTGTAATATTTTCAGTGTTTTTACATAAAATGACACAAGTTGCATTGCAAAACAACTCTCCAGGGAAAATCTAGAAACAGTGTTGGAAGGCAGTGAAGAGTCTCAGCCTCACGTTAAAATCCAGCATTCTTAACATGGGAAAAATAATACTGAGAATGGTGTATGACCTCTGTCAGCTCTCAGTGTCAGCGATGACTGTGGGTCTCTCTTAGATTTTAGAACCCCTAAACTGACCGCTGTTGCACTAGAGAATAGAGTGCTTTTGGATGCGGAATCACAAAGGATGCTGTCAGGGTATTTCACTGAAGAAGTGTTTCACTGTTTCATTTTTGAAAAGATATTTGGGATGAATTACAATCACAACCATCCCTCCACATGGGATTTTATCCTTGGAAAACAGCAGTACTTCATTTTTTCCCAGCTGTTTTTTAGGTCCTCCACAAACGTTTTCTCTTGTTCTATGCCTGCCTCAAAATCCTTACGTTTCTCCATTCTCTCACTGTTTTTTGGATGATAAAGCACAATATGCTTACTGCATTTATGCTGCAAGCAAATGTCCCTAGTCATAAGGCACCTATGAAGAGGAAAGTTTTCTTGCAAGTCAGAAACTACTCCCTGTGGGCAGTAAAATGAGGTAAGCTCACTTACCTCATACAAATAGCAGGTGGAAGAATGTGAGTAGAACAGTATAGGAGAAACCTAATGCAGGGGAAATTAATTTTGATCTCTTGCTTATTTTTCATAAGCATGTTAACATCTATCATTACAATGATGTTGGTCCCACTGACAAGGGATTCTGTGTTAACTACCCCACAGTACACTGAGTCTCCTGCTCATTGCATCTGTCATGGTTCTGAAGTTCCTGGCATATTGAAGATGTCAGCGTGCTGTATGGAGCAGTTACATGTCAAGCAGCTGCCACCTCCTATTCGTAATCATTCCTGAATCAATCTGAAGGCCACCTGCCTAAAGGGACACTTAGAAGTCCTTAAGTAAGTACTCAGCTCTTCTTACCTAGGAAGGAGTTTTTGTTGCATATAAGTAGCACCCTCAAGCCTACTGGAAAATCCTTATTTCAACAGGCACCTCCAGGCCTTGTCCATCTGTGTGGATGCTGTTAACATTATTTATGCATTACAGACATGGGATGGAAGCAGTGAGATGAAGCTGCATTCTCCGAGTGCCCCCAGACGCACTTCCTTCAGTTGTGTAATCATCATCGGGATCTTCTGCGAGATGTATTATGCAAAGGCATGACCAAGGAACTTGTACACACTATTATTCTGGTTTACCCCATTTGTCAACTGACTGCAGTGTGCTATGCAGTCTTTACTCATCTGAAAGAGGATGAGTAATTAATTAATTCTGCTTTCTTCTGAGTCAGGACATCCAACAAACTGTATCTGTGAGAAAAGTACAGGAGGCGGATGAAGGGTCACACTGCTCTGTATGGCGTGTGTTTGTGTATGAGGGGGAGGAAGAGGCTGGTTGTGCACTCCTGCAGTTGGGCTCCTGCAGTATTAGAAATAATTGTTCCTGTTCAATCAAGAGCACAACTCATATAAATACTGAAGAGAGCATCCTGCCTAGTGAGGATTTACCTGCTAACCCTGCAGGATGTTACTTCTGCTTCTCTTCAAATCTACATTTATTAAACTCTACAAAATATCATTCTTAAGTTACTCTTTTCTTTACCTGACACTTCAGCTGCCTTCCTTTCTTTTCTCAATTTCACCTTCTCTCGCTTCTCTCCACAACTGTACTGCTAGATACTGTCTATTCTTTCCAGGCTTCTCGAGAAAGCATTAGCCTGAAGTGGATATACTTATATGTGTACTCATTTTTGCAGCAGACAGGACAACAGGATTCAGATTAGAGAGGAGGAAATGTCAGTTCTATGATCTCATTTATCACAGGGGTTACGCTCCCCTTGGCCTGTCTCTTCTGACCAATGTATCTGTGGAAACCTTTTATGTTTTATGTTTCACATCTGTATGGGAACTGCTGAGTCACAGCTCAAACTACTGAATGAGCACCTGAAGGAAAGATCCGGTCAGCCCTGGGAGCACAGGTGAAGGGAATTCACCTGTGTGAGTGGAAGGGTTGGAGCATGGCTCCACTCGTCTTAGACCTCATTTAAGGGCTGACTGCCACGGAGTAAGGATTTTTTTGTTAGAGATCTCTCCTTTTTGGAGTTCCTTCCCCACAAGCCTTGATCTTTGGAGATGGGTGAGCATTCATTTTCTTTCTTTTTGTAGCACCTTCTTGTTCAGGCTAGTCTCTTTGCCTTTACAACATCCCTCACAAAGTTTAGTTCAGTCTGCATTATGGCTTTCCCGGTCCTGTACCTGCATATCTAGACAGCATCCTTGTGTTTCTTCAAAGACATATGTCTCTGCTTCTACTGTCTAAGCATTTACTTTTTATTCCTCCATCTGACCAGCAGCCCCTTGCCTAGACTAGGCTGGTTTTCTGTCTCCTCTGATTGATCCCTTGTGCTGGGGATGGAGAGGTCTTGTGCTCTCAGAAATGTGTCCACAAAGAGCTGACAACTCCGCTGTCTCTAAGGATGGTTTCTCAGGGTCTCTCATCCAGTAGTTCCTTAATCAGTCTGAAGTTCACTCTCTTAAATGCCTGACTCCACTCTTTGCCAGGCTTGCCTTCCTCACGAACACAGACTCAGCCAGGGAATGGTTGCTGCAGCCCAGGCTGCTTCTGATGTTCACCTCTTTAATGATCTCCTCCAGTGACTTCCCCTGTATTGTGTTATTTACAAGTCAACTTTTCTGCAGAATATCTTCAGGACGGGCAGCAATTTCAGGTACTAGCACTCTAGACTAGTTTTTACGTGGGCCATATGGATGATGCCACCCCAAGTAGATGAATGTTGTACTGTAAGAAAGAGTGATACATTCCCAGTGCCAAACTGATATTTGGATAATTAAATTTTTTCCACCTGTGTTCCCATTAGCTTTTCAGCTGAAAGGTATCTTTCAGTCTCTTCTCTGGTAATTTATTGAAGGATAGAGGGAACTATTATATATTTCTTGCAGTCTACTCCCCAACTGGCTACAGTTGAGGAGTGTGTGAGCTATCAGTACCACTGCATTTGAACAGTAAGGTGCTTTGAGGTCTCTGGGTGATGAAAAGCATTTCACACTGAATCCCATTCTTAACAAGCTTCATTAAGCATCTACGTCTGCTCTTTATCTTAGAGGACTTGGTGATGTCTATTGTATGTTATATACTGTAATCCTAAAGCAAGAAAAGTTAATTAATGTGAGCCTGGGCCACCAAGCCCAGCACCTGACCTAAGCTTGCACAACACCTGTATTTCTCCCATTCACATTGTTGCTTTTGTTTGTTTCAGGACTCTTTTTAATAGCATTGGAGGGGTTTTTGTTTGTTTGTTTTTTCACCCCATTTATAAAGCCACTGCTGTCCAGAATGAGGAGCAAAACACCTTTTGGCATTTATTTTTATTCTAAATTTCACCCTCATATCCATAGGAATTACAAGGGAAAATTCACAGTACGTGCTCTAGTATAAGATAAGGATTTCATAATGGTCTTGTTTTTAAGACTCTATTTCATAAAGGACCAAAGCATGTAGTTAAGGGAAGTATGGAAGCAGATCAGATGTGTGGGACAGCAGCAAGCTGGGATCCCAACAGCCCCTCAGCATGCCAACTGCTGACTTGCCTGTGCCTGCAGCCCTCCGTGCCAGCAGCCACTCTGTGCTTTGGTGTCTGCTAAAGCTCATCTTGGTGCTTCCTCATCTGGAGAGTCTCACAGTAAGTGCTGGAGTTTCTAGTGTCGAATTGACGGTCACTACTGCTTTCAGCCAAGACTTTAACCTTTCTTTAAAGCAGCTGTACACAATATTAATGAGTCTCTGCAAATAGAACTCTGTATTAATTTGGAACAGGAGTTTTAGTGCCTTGGAGTTTGTTCAGATACTAAACATAGTTGAAGGAAAACAGAGATTTATTGTAAAATGTTAAGTACCCAAAGCGTATTCTCTCCTTCGACGGGTGTCACAGCAAGTCATAGCTGCTAAATGACCCAGTCAGTTTGAGTTAGAGACATCTAGTGCTATGGCTCCATCATTATGAGCTGTATCTTGATACCTCCTACCTCATCCTCCCTTTCACTCTGAGGCCAGCTGATGGATGTAGTGATGGGGCTGAGTGAAATGCTGACAGGAGTTCTCAGTGTGCTATGAGCTCTGCGGGAGCTAGATTATTATTTACATGGATTGCAACCAAACTAATAGATTGTATACATATTCCCTATAGTATGCACACTAGCCCACACATATGGACAGTTTATGTTCTGTTTCTCAGCCTTTATTTGTGGGAATAGATTCAACTCGCTGAGCGAGGTGCCTAATATGATGCTTTCTTTTGAGCATCCTTCATAGGAAAGATGTCTTGTTTAATGAGCATCTACATTTTAATTCTTGACTAGTGTTTCGGGCCTTTCTTGCCATGTCATCTGATTATAGCTCTGTTTATTTCACAGTCAGAATATGGAAATACACATGACATGTCTTTACAATGAAATGAGGAATTACCATAATTTTCTTGCTGATATTCTACTCCTTCCTAGATAAAATCCACCCTCAAATCACTTCTGTCATCTGGTTGGTATCAGCTGGGCTGACAAACTAAAACCTTTGAGATCAGACATAATTAGGAAAGCTTAAGGGAAATCTGAAATGTGCATGTTCTCTGGAAGAAAGACAAAGCACATTTTCCAGATCACTGACACAAGTGGCCATATTCCATACAGGTTTTGTTAGAAGATAACTTTGAGAAAAAGAACCCTTTATGTTGTCAACATGATGGAAGGAATCAGAAGGATTCAAATCTGAAAACGGGGCAAAGGCATGGATGTGGATTATTAAATGCAGAACAATTTAGAAGACTTTGTGGGATGGAAAAACGAAACGTGACAGGCCTGATTCCCTGTTGCAAGCTGGATCCAGGAGGCACTCACAGTTGTGTGTAAAGAGCCACACCAGTGCAGTAGAGAGGATGGGCTCTGCTAGGCAAGGGGCACATGTCTCCAAGAGGACAGCAGATTGAGGGAAGAGTCTTCCAACCTTGGGATGGAGGTGGAAGGATTTGCCTCTACTTCCATGGGCTGTGAGATTTGTTTGGCATTGCTTCCATCCACCCTGGGGGCTTTCTGGTGGGAAGCTGCCAGCTCTGGATTCTCCCGCCTTCCGTAGCAAGACAAGGGGGAAGGAGCCTGGTAATCTTCTGAGGAGCTTGTGTGGGGGCAGAGAAGGCAGCAGCCTTGTAGCAGCACGCTAGTCATTCTGAGTGCTTGTTCAGCAAGTTCACGTCACGGGATGCATGAAGAGAAAATACTGCCTTTATCTCTTCCAAGAACATGGGAGACTTACTTTGTGGAAACGCAGGCTCAAAAATACAACAGAATAAAACTGGACAGTTTAATTTTCTGAAATGTAACTAGATAGGTGGAGATGAGATTAAATTACTTTCCATTTATTCTTCTTTCCCAGTATTTTAAAATATTTTTAGGCGACAAAGAACTGGTTTTTGACTTCCAGGAAAACATCGATAATTTTTTTTTTATTCTGTGCTGCTTCCTGAGCCTGTTGATATGCAAATCTTGAGATACATATATATATATATATATTTATGAAATTAGGAATTACCGTAATTTTCTTGCTGATATTCTACTCCTTCCTAGATAAAATCCACCCTCAAATCACTTCTGTCATCTGTCATCATGTATATATATTTATTTCTTTTTTTGTCGTGTACTGAGACTACAGTAGGAGTTGGATTTGTTACAGAAAGCTTGTTCTTGGTAAAGAAGGATTTGGCAGCGCTATGTGTTTGCACTTAAATATTTTTCAAAATTTTTTTAATAATTGTTCACTTTTTTTTCCACTTTCTCTGATGTTATGTTGTCAAACAGCACAGTCTAGGCTCTTTCACTGGTTCTGGAAAAATAGTATAAAGTTTCCCCTGAATATCACTGGGGATTAGACCACTTCCCCCAGACTGCAATCCCTTAAATTCCACTTGGACAGAAGGCAGGAGTTTTACAGCCCTCAGCAGCTAAAAATTTCTTTTAGCAGCTAAAAATAAGCAGTTACCTGATAACACTGATAAATGACTGCCTTCTGGGAAGGGAGTGTATATTTTTTAAGAGACATTACCTGAACTGAATTAAGAGTTGGGTGAGAAGACTCCTTTCATACGAGTGGAACAAAAGGGCACACTGCATCTCTGAAGTTTTCTGTTTGGGATTTATGCTGCGAAGGACTCGCCTTCAGTTTAGTGTGCTACAATAAATGCAAGAATATTTCCCTGCTTCTTGCAAACTGCTCTAAGGGGCAGGTATATGGAAAGGGGAGAAGGACACTTAGAAGTAATGTTTTTATCATGCTTTTATTGTATACTTAGAAATAAGGTTCTGCAGAAGCTCAATTAAAAAGGGTGTCGCAAAAGAAGTTGCAAACGGAACTGCATTTTGGTTATTATTTCTTAAAGCAGTAAGAACGCAAATCCTAGGTTAAATTTTGTTTCGGTGTGACATTGGCAGAGGGTTGCACCTGAGTATAACTACAGGTTTGGAATTTTCCCAAAGTGCAGAGAGAGATCTGTTATTTGCTTATCATCCCTCCTCACTTTTCACATTGGAGCTATACTGCCAAGTGGCTGGCAGGGAGGCAGGGTGGGTGGGCCACTGCTCTGACTTTACACACAGCTGTCAAATCTGCACACACAGAGCGCTGACACTGGAAAGGAACTCACTGAAATTTGTCCTCTCTCTCTGATAGCAGTTATTGACCAATATCAGATTCCAGTTTTTGGTGAAAATCAAATTGACAGTGTGATGAGACAGACCTGGCAATTAGGTTCGTACCATTCTTAACATTTGCAGCACATTTTAGATTTTTGATGGCTCTGGTTGCCAAGTCATAATCCCAAGTCTGACAGTCTATGTAGGAACGTGAGTCAAAGCTTTTTCATTATTTCTATGTTTTCAAGAGCAGCTACTGTTCTTTAATAAAATAAGAGGTTCTGTGTTGCTTGTGACTTCACCTGTATTAGTCCAGACATTGAGGCCCAGCCAGACTGGGGGAGAGTGGGGTCATATGATTTCATGGTAGCTTATTACATAGTTTTCTGTCTCTGAGGTCACTGGGGATTATATTTAAAAAATGTGTCTGTCTGAGCATCAAGAGCTCTTTCTCTCACTCTAATGCCTCATTTCTTTGTATTGCCTTTTTTTCTTCTTTTTTTGCTAAAGAGCTAATCATCCAGTTGAGGAAGTTCATTTAAGAAACTCATACCTTTTCAGCAGAGTGTTCAGCCCCTGAGATGCAGAAAATCCTGCTTAGCTTCTGTCATTAAGCATCTTGGAGTCTCATTAACCAGAACAGGATGATGGTCCTTGAGTTCTCAACAAAATCCAGATCTGACATCTCTCCTTAAGGAAGAATAATCATCAATTCCGTGAGGAATTCAAACAGTTAAAAGCAATTTTTCTCATAGTTTGTTCTACAGAGAGCTTTGTTATCAGCAGACAAACATAATTCTGGTGCAGTACTAGTCCTTGATTCTGAAAGAACTCATGCATCTGAATAGGTTTCAGTGGAGCTGTTTGTGTATAAATTTAAGCAAGGATTTGTACCAGGACTGGGAACTATTGTGAATAAGATGCATAGGACCCCTGAGATCTTGTGTTGAAAGGTGCTGTTATCTGTATCAGTTGTATCAGATATGTTGGTTTTACATGAATACTATGGTTGTAGTCAATTCATTTTTTAATGTTTGGGGAAAAAAAGATGAAAACCCTAGATAGCCTGGAAAGAGGATCACCATATTACAGGCCCTGAATGTAGATTCTTTTTTAGCACAGCTGGCTGGCAGGCATATCACAAAGTTGAAGGTCATGAGTTGTTGGTTTTTTGGGGTTTTTTTTGGTTTTTTTTTTGTGTGTCAAGCTACAATTTCCACATAGATCAGATATCTTTAAGGGCTGTATTCACACACACCACTTAGAAGTCCTTCCTGTGGATGGCTGCAGAGCTCAGAATTAGCTGGGTAGCTGAAAGCACACGACCTGGTTTTTCTTTTGTGCTGTCCAACACCTCTGGCTATTATTAGATTCAGACAGAACTGTCCAAATGTTGATAAGCGGTGACAGATTTGTGGCCAAAGGAGGAACATCATGAAGCACTTAAGCTTGGACAAGCAAGTCAAAGTAAAATAGCATTTACTCATTTCTTGGGAGGTAGTGCAAAAATAGAGGCTTGATCTGTCTCCATGCATTACGGAGATAGAAGAGAGCGCACCTCTTTTCTCACTGGAGCATTCAAACTCATCCATCCAGTCCTGGTGTAACTCTCTCCCACCTTCCTCAATTTTCAACTCCGTTTAAACACTGTGGGATCAATGATCTGCCCACATACTGAGAGGTTTTATATATGGCATCCAGAGTCCCAAGGGAATTGGCTGATGAAGTCACTAAGCCACTCTCAGTGATATTCCTGATGACTGGAAAAGAAGGCAATATAGCATCCATTTTAAGAAAGGTAGGAAAGATGACCAGAGAACTACCAATCTGTTAACCTAATTTCTGTGCTGGGGAAGGCAATGGATCAGACTCTCCTGGAAGCTATACTAAGGCATATGACAGAGGGGGAGGTAATAGGAGATAACTAGTATGGCTAGTAAAGGCATGTCCTGCCTGACCATCCTTGTCACTTTTTATGATGGTGTGACTGCATCAGTGGAAAAGGGAAGAGCCGTCATGTCATCTGTCTGGACTTCGGTAATGCCTTTAAAGTGCCCCTCCATAACATTTTTCTCTCTAAATTGGGAAGATAAGCGTTTGATGAGTGGTCTGTTTGGAGGATAAGAAACTGGTTGTGGGATTGTACTGAGAGAGTGGTGTTCAGCGGCTTAATACCTGGATGGGGATCAGTGACTAGTGGTGTATGTCAGGGCTCACTACTAGGACCGATGCTGTTTAGCATTTTCATCAGTGACATCGACAGTGGAATCAAGTGCACCTTCAGCAAGTTTGCAAACGACACCCAGCTGCTGGGTGCAGTTGACATGCCCAAGGGACAGCATGCCATTCGGAGAGAGACCTAGACAGGCTCAAGTAATGGGCCCAGGCGAATCTCATGAGGTTCAACAAATCCAAGTGCAAGGTCTTGCACCTAGCAACCCCCACTATTAGTACAAGCTGGGAGATGTAAGGACGGAGCGTAGCCCTGCTAAAAAGGACTTGGGAGTCCTGTTGGATGGCAAGCTGGACATGAGTCAGCAATGCGCCCTCACAGCCTAGAAAGCCAACTGTACCCTGGGCCACACCAAAACAAGCGTGGTCAGCATGTCAAGGGAGGTGATCATACTCTGTTATTCTGCACTGGGGGGGCTTCACCTGGAGTACTGCATCCAGATGTGGAGTCCTCAGTACAAGAGAGAAAAAAACCTCAGAGACTGAGTTTTATATGCATCTCAGTAAATTTCAGCATCTGTGTCAGGGCTAGTGGTCTGCACTTTGACACAGACAATGAACAAAAGTAGTTATTTCTACATCTTAACTCATCTATTCTTGTTCAACTTCTACCTTAAGAGAAGATAAATTCAGAAATGACCACTTTTGTCCTTGACTGGAAAGGAAGCCTAACCAAGTAATTCAGATAGGGATAATTGTGTTGTCAACTTGTAATTTCAACAAATTCAAACTCATATGAGCAGAGCAGAAATAAAGCTCCTTTTATCAATTAATGTTAGCATTGAAAATGCTCTTGAATGTTTCCTAGTTCACAATTGTCCTCTGGGCTGTCCCAGTGTCTCAACACTGGGCCCTAATGCCTAGTTGGGTAAGTAGTGCAAAACCTCATAACTTTACAAACTGGAACTATGGTCCAACTATCTATGTCAATGTATTAGAAGGAGTTAGTACTATATATTTTAAAGATCTTGTTTTGCTTTATTTACCAACTCCTGGAAGAGTAACTGCCAGGAACTTTATCCACAGTTCTCACATGATACACGTCAGTTCAGTGCTGTGAACTTGGAGCACTCGTGTACCTCACAGTGAAAGCCAATAAAATATCTTTTGGATCTAAGTTAGAAAAATAAGATATCTTTATAGCACAAAGAGTTCTATCTGTAAAAGTGCAGTGGGATAGTTTCAACTGCTGCAGTGAGATTTTAAAAAACATGCTCAAGTACAAAAAAAAAAAAAAAAAAACCAACTTCCACCACAACTTCTTTAAGGGTCAAATGTGATCTCTGAGAGCAGCAGAAGTCTTTCTTTGTGCTGTACTGCACTTGCAACATGTTCTCATTAGAAGGAAAAGAGATCTGTCTGAAGTAGGATGTCAGCTTAACTTTCCTCTTTTCCCACATGCTCCATTTGAACAGAGAAGGTGTTGGGTTTTTTTATTATTATTACTATCAAAGTCCCTTAGTATCATAGTTTATGAGAAACTTCATGCAAGTTTAAAACTTATTTGAGTCTTTTCCTGCTGCTGATGCTTACGCAAGGCAGGTTCCTTCAATAATTTAATCTCTGCTTTCTGACAGCAATGCCTAGCTTCTTTTCTTAAGCTGTTTGATTTTGGTGCTCCACTAAAATCCTGGTGTTGTAGTTTTGGTTTTTGGTTTTGTGGTGGGCTTTTGTTTTTTGTTTTGTGTCATTTGTGGGTTTTTTTTCTGAGGGTAACACTAAGGATAACTCAGCAAATTCTGGCAACAATACTCTTAGCATCTCGTCTTTCCCCTCAGACAATGAGGCATTTAATCCTGGCACATAGTGGCATACCAGGACCAGATATACACTACATACCTGGTAAAACAGCGGCTGTGCGTGGTAAAAGGGATGGGACTCAGGAAGTGAAGGTTCTTTTAGCATTCTTGTTGCAAAACACTATAAAATAATTACAGTGAATGATAAAGAAACACTCTCATTTTTGTCAGGAAAATGAAAACTGAGTTCATAGAACAGTCACATGACTAATGCTGTTATTATCCAGCTCCTATTGAGGGCTTAGTAAAATTGATGGCTTAGTCAAAACTCCCTTTATTGTTGGATCTCGCTATAAATAAGCAGATGGTGGTGATTTGGGGTACAGAATGTTATTGTCACACGCAAAATGCCTTTCAATAGCAGAAGGAAAGAATGGATTTAAATTAAACGTTAAAAGCATGTTGGATTTTAACAAAAATAATGATGGTGGAATCAAAAGCAACAATCCTATCAGTATGAAAAACCTCAAATTCTGAAGTTCTAGCAATGTTTTAAAGTGAGACAATATGTAGTTGAGGTTACTCAAATGCAGTAATGTGGAAAATCAGTGGACTCTTGCTGATTTTCAGCAGTAGAGTTTTGCTCTTTTGACCTTATTTTCATGTTAAGATTGCAAGTACATGAATTTGGGAGGAAGGTATAGCTGTAAGCCTCTTTTGGATGGCTCCTGTTATACAGTTCACACCTGAAGTGCAGTATAATAATTTTTTAATATTTACTTTTAGCTGACTTTTTCAACCAAGGTGATGAAAACTAGGCTACCTTGATTTGTATCTTCAGAAGGATATCTGCCATAGGCTCACTAGTGCTCTGTGTTGTAATATAACTCCCTTCCCCTTATAGCACTTAAAAGCATGTACATGTTGAAAACCCCAGGACAGTGAAGCTCAAACCGGCTGATTTCAGTCCTGAGCAGCAGTGATCACGTGAGTTTCATGCCAACAAAGAAATTGTGTTAGATTGAAGCCCTTGGCTATTCTGGAGTAAGAGAGTCTTTAAGTCTCCTGTATGCCTTTTGTTACAGATACTGCTTTTTCTAGAAAGTAGGGAATGGTTCAGAAGCATGGGCAAGTAGTACCTGGAGCATTTGCCCCAGAGCTGTACTTGGTCTCCTTGCCACTGGCATGAACCTGCAGCTTGGCCATGATGGCTGTCATTGACTGCCAGAATGCTTCAGGATTTCCCCCCCTCCCAAGAACACCCAAAGGAGACAAGGTCTGGTCGTTCCAGGGGGCTTAGGGACAGAGTCTTTCCTGAGCAACTGCCAGACTTTCTTACAGACTCTCAGCCAACAGATAAATACTCCTGAAGGAAGCTGCCCTCAGCAGCTCACAGTGCTGTCCGGACTCTTCTGCTCTGGGGTCATGTGTGGCAGTGGACCGCAGCTCCTGGGCCATGGGGAAGGTCTCCCTGTCAGTGACTGGGAAGCTGCAGCTCTGGTCTTCATGGCAGAGGCTGTGTTGTGCTTCTCACTACAAGCAGCTCTGTCTGCTCCTTCCTCTCCCAACTCCCACCACACCAGCCCCATCCACGTGCTAGACCCTACAAGCAGTTATTTCTCTTAGTACTGTTTCTGTGTCCCCTCAGTCAGAACACTAAACTTCAAGGTGTCGAGTTTAGGTACAATAAAGTCCGTCAGGGAGGTTGTTTTGTAAGCAAAAACCAGAAACTCTCTGATATTGTCTTCTTTTCTGGCCTCCAGCAGAGCTCATCAGAATGTGTGGAGTGAAGAGGTAGCCCTGGGTGTAATAAGGCAAATTTTGCAGAGGCCTATGCGGTTCCCCTGGTAGGACAGACTGACCCTGAAAGAGGAATGAGACAGAGGGAAGGCAGCCAAAGACAAACTGACCTGCACTGCAGCTAATTAACTCATGTTGTTATGGAGGAGGGTTGCTAGTGGCAACTTAGGTTCTCAGTCAAAGGATAAAAGCCACTAGCCTACCCAAAAAGGCCTCTCAAGCATGAGCCTTGTGTTCTCTTGAGCAGGGATGGTGTTCCCATCAGCTACCTGTTTTCACCTGGGTAATTTAACTCCAAATGAAAGCAAACTACAGGAGGGGAGAAGAAAAGCTGGAGTTTATCCAGGTAAATATCAGCATGTAACAACTGCTAGTGATCTTGTGTTTCCTTCTTCTGGGAATGGTTCACAAATTGTGTTTTCAGGCTTCACCTTACCCACCTCTTAAATGCAGCTGTCTCGGGGGAAATATGGAGGATATTTAATAGTGCTCAGCAATGACACAAAACAACTTAGGGCAGGAAGGAAGAGAAGAACACTGTATTAAATTAAAACTGCACAAAGCAAAATTTAGGGAGACAGAATGTAATTACCCAAATTGAACTGTGGCCAAGACACTAACACCTTTAATATTGAGGAAAAAGAAAAAAAAAAAAAAAAGGAAAAAAAAAAACTAAGAGCCATCTAAATCAGAAAGAAGACCTTACTTTCAGTCTGTCTTCTGAAGGATGGCACCTCAAGCAGCACAGTGGCCATTAGCACTATGCAAGGCTGTTGATTCAGTACCTCCTAAGAAGGAAGAAGGCCACTTACTGAAGAATATGCATAATTTAAGCTAAAAAATGAGCCACTTTCATTGTGAAATATGGAGTTCTCCTAGTAGTGGTTCCCCAGGAATACACCGTAGCCAAAATAATAGTTAGCGCTTCACCTCCTAAGAATTTCACAAAGGTCAGTCTCTAGAGCCAAATAAATGCATTATTTAGTGACTTTACCATTTTATTGCTGAATATTTCATCGGTTTTGTTTTTACAACCAACTATTTCTGTTCATGCTAAATGGAAGTGTTACTAAATCCCCATTTTTACTGCAGTTGGCAAAGTATGGCTGCCAAAGATGGAATGTCTAGTTGTCCTTGAATTTTAGCAACTTATAATTTCTTTAGGCTCCTTGTTAAAAGTTGCACGTTGCTATCTAGTTCGTGTTCAAAAAACATGGTCACTATGCATTTGAATCTTTTTTATTTATTTCTTAGTAGGACAACCCAGCTTTTCTGAGTGCGTGCTAAATGATTTGTAATATCCAAATTGCAGAGTAGAGATGTAATGACTTCATTTTTACAAATAAATATTATTACGCTCTTGCAAAAGTATCTAGTTCTGTTAAGTCTTCACTGGTAGCAACTTCTACTGTTCTTACATGTAATTTGCCCCTCAGAACCTGTGCATTCACCAATATGCTTTCATGGGTACCTGCAGTAAGACAGGACATTGCAGAGGAATAAATTACATAGCAGCGTTACTATGCAGAGCTTGTATGTATTTGCTCCACAGTTAAGGCTGAGGTTGACTTTCCATCATAAGCCAGATAAACAGACCCGTTCCGGAGACAGGATTCAAAACCCAAAATCTATTTAAGAGTTAAGTGTTCTCCCAGAGGTTTTTTTTCCTCATGACTTCATATAAAATGCAGTTCCAAAATTTTCCATGGGGCTGAAATATAGGGGTTTACTTTAGAGCAGCTCTGAATGGTGATGCCACCAAATGACAGAGAATTCTGTGCTGTTAGCAAAGGAAAGCTGGTGCGCTTGCCTTTCCTTTGAAGGATGCTAAGACTTAATGATTACAGCTGAAAATACACAGAATTTTTTCATACTTCTGTTTCTAAGAGTGCAAGCAGCGTTTTACAGGCTGGGCTATTAAGCATTGTCTCAGGAAAGGAGAGTAAGTGTTTCTGACTTTCCTGGGCCTTACTTTACATGCAGAAGTCTACAGTGAGTAAAAATAACTTCAGAACATTACAAATACAGCCAGCATTTACCTACAATGTCTGAGGAAAAAAAGTCTTTAATTAAAAGCAGGTTGTGGGTTGTTTTCTTTGTGCATGTAGGTTTGCATGGGACTTGATAAGCAGAAACCATTAAGAACTCATTTTTGTATAGCCAGTGCAATATTTATAATTTATCATGGGTGAGAGGTTTCATTCTCTGCAAGATAACGATTCCTGAATTTTTAGTAACCCTTGTTTAGATCAATGCAAGGTACATTTCAGAGTCCTTAACTATGGTACCTCTGTAGAAAGAAATAAGCTTTTTAAGTTTTTTTTTTTATTTATTTATGAATATAAAATGACAGGAAGCCTTTCTCTCAATCGTACAGGAATTTCACTGGTTCCAGCCTTCATAGTGATCCACGCTATAAACCACAAAAAGATGCACTTTTAAATTTCTTATTAGACAAACAGCATACTGCGTGTAGTCTTCATTAAGGTCCCATATGTCACCAATTATGCAAGCATCATTAAACAATGAATACATATACATCTGCAACTCTACTTTGCCAATATCATGCAATTAGAGTGTGTATATAGAAGGAAAAATAATGATCTGGTGCTGTAGATGGAGATGTGCATGTGCAAGATGAGTCCAGATCCCTTTTGCATGTCTTCATTGCATTGCTGGGGGAGGGGGAGCACTGACTACCAAAGACAAAAAGCAAGCATTGGTTTGTAGCTCTGGCTCAGGATAACTCAGCTGGTTTGTCGTGCAGTGGTAACCCATCCCAGACCTCCACAGTTCTCCCTAGTACAAGGCTATCTGGGCAGTCTTAAGGAGGATGTGGTAAGATCATACTTCTGGCCTTTTTCATCCCGCATTAGCACATGAAGCCCTGCAGGTCCCCAGTGATCCTTGCTCTTGATTTTGTGCAGCGCTGTCATGCACAAGTTCTACCGAAGACATCTAGAGGTGACTGAGCTTTGAATTATGGTTTCCCCTCTCACTGGCACGCAAAGCGGCTGCAACACGGCCCTGAACTGCTGATGCTATGCTTTATGAAACTCCTACGTTAGAAGGCAATGAAAAAAAAAAAAAAAAAAGATCCCAATTGGATTGCAGTAGAGGACTTTTCACATTTAAGATTAAAGAAAATCATCATCTTTCACTAAAGCACTGAATTAAAAAATTTCACGTTATTGAAGTGTGTACATGATAGAAAAGAAGAAAAATGAGGGTACAGTCATTATTTTCATACTTAGAAATAATTGGGTTGCTTCTAAATGTAACTTCAGCGATTAATTTTGTGATTCATCTTGAAATTAAAATAGTTTTCCCAACATATTCAACTACACCATGGAAATGTTGTGAAATTTGTAATAGTTAAATTACAGATTACCTGCCTAGCATTAGCATTCTCTTCTTAATACATATGGGTCTGAGATAACTTTGAACAAAAGTGAAAAGCCCAGGATGAGACATGAAAATGATGGCCAGAAGAAGTATTTTCTCTTGCTGGCCATTCAGAAGAGATTAGACAGATAACTCCCAGCCTCCTGATGAGGCACACCAAAACCCAACCTTTGGAGAATACGTTTCCATCAGAAAGGCTGCTAGAGTTCTGAAGGCTATTTATGTATCTCCATCATTTCTTGGCACCACCCCAGGATCACCAAGGCTATTCCATACCTGAAAAATAACCCTAATTCAGCTAAAATCCTCACTCTGTTACAAGAAAATCACCACCATGTATCTGGGGTTTGGTGTTTCTGCCAATACTATTGATTTGATGCATCGCGTTTTCAGATACTGTGGTGATGAGAACAGAAACAACAAATATATTAAGATAAATAGTTTTCAGGCCAGTATTTTATTCTATCTTTTCCTGCCTGTTTGGTCTGAATGATACCATTACTGATTTCAGCTCAACCTGCTGTGATGGGGTGCAGAATGAGAACCAGCAGCTTTCTCACGGTAGTTGTATCAGCAGGAATAAGTACTCCAATATCCACCACAAATTAACATTTAAAAGAAATCCCTCTTAGCCTCCTTTCTGATATTTTGTTTCTTTTCATGACAGCAGAAATGTAAAGGGCTCCTGTCATCTTGTTTTCCCATTATGAAGAATTCTGAAGAAAAATCTATTTATTGCTTACTTTTTAACTGGATGTTATTCCCAACTGCTGTGTAATCATTAAGCGAGCTTTAATTTAACAAGTATGCTGCTCTTAGCACATTTTTATTTCTGTAGTAGTAAATTAAGTATAACAGATTATAACTGTTCTCCATCATTTAGCCATAAGTGAGACTTCCTATAAATATCTTTAAAACTAANGAAAAATGACTGTTATTCTCCTGCCCTTTGCAAAACAGTCAGATAGACTGACAGATGACAGATAGATAAACAAACCTCATGCTTATATTTTCATTCAGTTAAAATTACATTTAAAGATTTAACTGTAATGGCCCCTTGTCAGTATTCTCTCTCAGAAACAGTCTTCCAAATCCTTGGCATCTATTTCTCTGCCAGTTTGTGGGGCTGTAGGTCTCTAGGAGGAATCTGCTAGCTAAAAGAGCCTAGGGGAAGTAGATGCAGGAATGTTAAATAACGTAATTATGCATGAAGTGTGCCCTCCTTTTTTTCCAGTAAGTCCATATGCTCTTTTAAATATACAGAATGATGGCATTAGCTAGGGAGTCATCCACAGTTTCTCTCAGCAGCCTTAACTGAACAGTGATCCAGGGCTGTTCCCCTGGCAGCTGCCACCTGCCCCAGCTTGGCAGAAGGAAACAGCAGTCCCATCAGGCAGCTGCAGGCACAGGACAATGGCAATGTGAGCTATACTTTTAATAGCAGTTTTTCACATGTAAGTAACTTCACCTTTATATCCATTATCAAAGCTGTGGCTGGGATTTGGGAATGTTTTTGCAGGAGAGAGTGCTGAAAGTGGACAGCTGTCACTAGAAAATAACAGAAGAAATACTGTCTCTGATGACTTGTGTGTACAACGGTCCTAATATATGTCTGTTTTTCTTCTCAAGGATTTATCTTTGTCAATTCATAATATTTAATTTTGATTTTTCCAATTCTTACTCTATCCTGAAAAGATATTATTTTTTCAAATGTAAGGATCTGTGAATGGTATTCCTTACGAGTTTGTAGAGAAACGCATGAGTCTTTCTGTCTAAGACAAGTGGTTTTAAACCTGCGTATCCATAACCTTGCTNTTTAGCCATAAGTGAGACTTCCTATAAATATCTTTAAAACTAAACCGGCGTGTTTTCATGCCACTTGCTCACCACTCATTCTCATTTAAGATCACTGGTGAAACAATATCCATTTCAAAGATTACTTTCAAGCTGAGAATCAAAATTCCAGTTCACTTACTTTCTGGTTACTGGGAGGAAAACTGCACCAGCTGAGGTATGTCACCTCCATTAGATGAGCAATCTTTGGTCAGAGGAGTTCTCATCTCTTATCTACAGCTTGCCAAGTTCTTACGTTAACCCGAACCTCCATGCTTGTCTATATGGGGAAAACTCCTTGTGAAGAACGGTCCTTACATGGCACTTATTTTCTCTGTCTGCTGTCTGTATGTACAGAAATGACCATGATTAACTAGAATAGCAACTATAGTCATTTCTCCAGAACAATGACTTTATTTGAATTTTCTCTAAGGCTTTACACTGATCCTTTATGATAGCGCACATCAGAGTGAAATCTGGATTCCAGAAAGACTGCTTTGGCCTCACCCCTTTGATGCCAACAGTATGTCACAGATCTCCCCATATAGCTTATCCTTCCTTTGAAGTTGCCTGTTTTGGTGGGTTTTTTTGTTGTTTTNTAACTGAACAGTGATCCAGGGCTGTTCCCCTGGCAGCTGCCACCTGCCCCAGCTTGGCAGAAGGAAACAGCAGTCCCATCAGGCAGCTGCAGGCACAGGACAATGGCAATGTGAGCTATACTTTTAATAGCAGTTTTTCACATGTAAGTAACTTCACCTTTATATCCATTATCAAAGCTGTGGCTGGGATTTGGGAATGTTTTTGCAGGAGAGAGTGCTGAAAGTGGACAGCTGTCACTAGAAAATAACAGAAGAAATACTGTCTCTGATGACTTGTGTGTACAACGGTCCTAATATATGTCTGTTTTTCTTCTCAAGGATTTATCTTTGTCAATTCATAATATTTAATTTTGATTTTTCCAATTCTTACTCTATCCTGAAAAGATATTATTTTTTCAAATGTAAGGATCTGTGAATGGTATTCCTTACGAGTTTGTAGAGAAACGCATGAGTCTTTCTGTCTAAGACAAGTGGTTTTAAACCTGCGTATCCATAACCTTGCTCTCAGTTCAGGTGCCATCCCTGTTTATCACCTTGCCCCATTGTTCAGGCTATTCCCAGACTTTCCATGTGAAGACCTACAGGAAATTGATACTGTACAACAACAGTGGCTTAACGGAGGTATATTATGCTTACAGTTTGAAAGATGGACTTCTTTAAGACAGGATGATGTCCATGTTAAGGACAAACTTCCCTTTGCAGTGATGCGGTGTTGTGAGAACATGCATTTTTCTCAGTCTTTCACACCGCTGTCTGGATGTCAGGGAGTGCTAGCAGCAGAAAGGGAAGCAGTTACCGACTCCCTGGTGAGGTCCTGTGCTATGACTCTGATTTTAAAAATGGAAATTTTCACCAGATACGTAACATTAAAAGCATGTAGGATAAATTATGAAAAGAAAATAGAAAGGCAAGTAGCTGAGCTAACACCTTAACTAAAAGGAGGAAAAAATATGGCCTCCAGAGCAAATCCGCATGCTGTTTTTTCATCAAATATTAACTTCATCCCGAGAGGCATTCATTATCCAGATGTAAATATTTGACATATTTATCAGAGTGCAGAGGCTTACGTTGACTTGATAGTTTTGAATGCAGTCATCATGGAATGGTTGGTACACATCAGAGACACTGAAAGTGTGGATTGATCGGAGCCTTACGCTTGGCTGTGATCCTAGAAACCCTGGAAGCTGTGTTCAGCTTCTCACACTGCATTTCTTTAGCACTTTGGTGACATCAGGTCCTTTGCTGGTATTTGATTCCTTGTGTGCACTAGGTGGCTGATATCAGATTGCAAACAGAGATAAATGTAAATTGCTGTATGAACTGTTATTATTATAACCAAGTTCCACTATTAGCTAGGTCTAAATGTTTTCATATATTCCACACCCATGTTGTCCGTTGAGATTTTTAACTGTTGTTTTCTTGTACATTAATAATTTGCTCGTATAATTGTTCCCAAGAGAGTGAGCTGAAAGAATTACGAATTAATTTGCATCTTTTAATGTACTAATAAACTTCCCAAGAAGAAAATTTCACTCCATCCAGGTGGAAACTCAAAGCTTACAGAATTTCAAAGAGGGTTTTTTTTGTTGTTCTGTTTTGGTTTTTTTCCAAGTCGTTGCCAAAGAACAGCACCCTGCGTGTTACAAGTAATTGGAAAGCACAAAAGTCATTTCTTGTTGCAATACAGAGCTCAGAAGCATTTGAGAAAATGATTATTTGTTCTATTTAAAGAAAATGAATAGCAGTTTTTGAAGGTTGAGTGGTCTCGTGCCATCAGTGTAGATTTCACCTCTCTACTGAAAAAATTTACAACTGTTCTAGCCTCTCTTATCATTCGGTGTAAATAATTTGTACTACTGACTCCAAAACACGCATCAAGAAAAAGAAATGTCCTTTTACGTACAATTTATTCAAACAAAATCTTCAGTGAACAAAATGTTCAGGGGCTCCATTCATTTAGAGCAGGTCCTTGTTCACCCCGTGTCAGGTCCTTGTTCACGCAAGCAGTGATCTTAAGTCTCGTTGAGAATTTGAGTACTCAGAGTTACTCAAAGTTGCTCCCGAGCAACTAGAGCAACTGTCTGAGTGCACGCTTTAAGTTCAAAACATTAGGGTGCTGTTTCAACTAGTACTGTAGTTCCTCATGAGCTCAAGCAATGTACCGAACTCGGGAGCTGACATTCAAGTTTGTGTACCTTCGCATGTTTTAACAGTCATTAAATTCAGAAACGGAGATGAATGCTGTCGCCCTCATTTTCCTTTTCAGATGTCAAATATATAACTAATGAAAAATACATGATTTTGATACATGATACATGATCAAACTGGCTCTCTAAATTCTCTTCATGCTGCACCGGTCTATGACATCTAATGTTAAACGTTTACATTAGATACCTAATAAATGTGTATTTGTCACATAAATAGCTGGAACAAATTCAGTCCAAAAGTCCCCTATAGTCTGCTCGGAGAGTTACCTGGAATGTTAGAGTCAGTGCTGCCAGAAAGTCAAAATCTTCCAAGTCTTCCAATTTGAAAAACTTCAATGGCAAGGTATACCCTACGGAGAAACTGCACTAGCCACATATTTATTTATTTTCTGCCAGGGAATAAAGTCATGTGAACAGCTGATAGAGATGACGTTCTGTGCAGAAGGATGCTAGCTCAAAAGCTTAAGTTTCAAAATGCACAACGTCCATATTTTTTAGCAGAGGAACGGGCTTGTTGCAGGTCACGTGGCTTTTCAGAAGTGTACTGGGCTAAACCTAAGTGTTTTACTGTCTGTTTCAGGTGATGGCTAAGCGGTGTGCCCAGCTGGAAATACCTCACGTGGTATTTCCTGAAAGATGCTTACGTTACTGGTGATCCCCGTTTCTATGGGAAGACATGAAATCCACTCAGAAATCATTTATCTGTAAGTAAAGCTACTTTACTCTTGGGAAATACACAGTTCTCATACACGACTTGAGGAGGGGAGCATCAGTCTTCTTGGAGTGCAGGCAGTCAGACCAGCCTTCCCCCCAAAGCACTGCAGCTGCTCACCGCTACTCCTTACTCCCTGGTAGCAGCCCTTGACTGGACACGTCACACCCTGGGGTCTGCAAGACTGGGAAAGCAGTAAAAGGGCTGATCAAACTTGATCCAGCCTAGATAATTAGAAGATATCCAGCAAATGCAAAACCTGCTGTAGGTGAAAACATGGGCTGTTGAAGTTAAAATCAGAGGAGAATTTTATGTCGATACAACTTTTCCTGTCTATGCTTTTGATTTCTGAGGGACTGTTCATCTGTTTTCAAAGAACATTACCTTTCTGTTTTTTTCTTCTGTATTTCTGTTTCTTTGGAAATGTCACTTTTGATATATATACATATATATACACCCCTGAGGAAAATGTTTCATATTTTCCAAACGTGTCTTATTGCCGCGTGTGATTTCTGAAAAAAGCAGAAGTGGGTCTTTCAGGAATCGTAACGTTGATATTTCATAGACTCGCAGAGCCTCACTTGACCTGCAAGCAACACCCTGCCTAATGCAGCCTAGGGTATCTTTAGCCTTCTTTGTGGCCAGGACACATTGCTAGTTCATGTTCAGCCCAGGGCATTTTCTGCAAAGCTGCTCTCCAGATTCTCTGCCCCTGTTGGTGCTGGTAGATGGGGCTATTCCTTTCCGGGGGCAGGAATTTGCGTTTTGCTTTCTTGAATTTCATGACATTCCCATTTACCCAGTACTCCAGTCTGTCAAGATGCCTTTAAATGGCAGCACACCCAATTGATTTCTGTCATCTGCAAACGTTCTGAGGGCGCACTCTGTCCCACCGTACAGGTTATTAATGAAGATGATAAAAAAACCACTGGATTCTGTTCCAGGTTTTGGGGACACAGTGCATTTTAAACACAGTGCTATGAAGAACAGCGCATCAGAGTTAAAAAGCAATTTTTATGCGTGCATTTGGCTGCCAGCTCACCAATGAGCTTTGCTGTCATGCCGTTATTCCACACTTTTGTCAGCGTGAGCTTGAACTACTGCAAAAGCTCAGCCAGCTGCCTCGAAGTTCTGCAGTAATACAAGGCTGAACAGTGACTGAAGCTATTGTTTTCCTATCTGAGAGAAAGGCATGTTAAAGTGGCACCAACAGAGAGGATGCAACCTGCTAGTTTTGGCTCAAAACCTCTGAGATGATTTCAGACACACTTACATAAGAGGCCACTGTTTTCCTACTCGTGTGCAATCGCTGATTTTGCTGGCTATAGCATTTAAACTTGTCGACCGCCTAGCGGACAGATATCTGCTAGCAGATCAGGTTCTATGAGACAGTCTCAACAGCTGAATTTGCTGCAGTGAGGGTCCTTTGTGGATTTCAGTTGCTCCCAGCAAAACTGTCTATTAAAGGATTGAGGATCTTATTTGAAATTCCCTGGAGATTTTTTTACATGATTGCATGCTGTAGTGAGAAAGAAAACTGATTCACCGCATAAATTATTACTATTTCCCTATTAATAACTGAATTATACATTTAAACATTAATTATTATAATGAATCCTTCAGTACTCAGCAATTATAGAGTGTTATAAACTCTGAAATAAATACTAGAAACTTCTCAGTAAACAACATCATTTGCAGACTGAAAATGGGTTTTCTTTATTCTGTTTTAGGAGACCTTGGGGCTACAGACTTCAAAGCTCTGAATTTCCACTTACTCCAAAGGAAAGTCAACAATCTTCAGAGTAAGTAGGAGTCAGACCTTGAACCCCTCTAGGTCTGTCCCTCACACATGGAATTTCTACACTTCTATAGTGTGTTCCTGTGCTTCCTTCTTCTCAAATTCTTCTTCAAGATCCTATGTGCCAGTGCATTTTTAGACCTCTCCCACACCTGATCTCTTTTATCTGACTTCCATTTTGTGAAGTAGCAGTTCTGTCTTTTCCCTTTCTTATGGTTTAAACAAGGAACCTCCAAGGTATCGAAAGGCTTGTATCAGAACCCTCAACAGTTTATGTGGAACTCTCATTCTATCTCTGTACTTCATTCTACATTCAACACCTTTTTTTTTTTATGTTTCTTTTCTCGTTATATTTGTCTTTGATCCTGGCTCAAGGCTCTCACAGTCTGTTTTACTTGGCTGTGAAGAACCATGCCCATATGTAGTGCTGAGGCTGGAAGAAACTACAGAGCAGTAGCTGGAGGGAAGCTGCAGAGGGTCTGCCAAAGCAAACTTAAGGCTGCCAGAAGAATTCTCTTCTGAAGAACACTGTGTTTCTCAATAGTGCCTGGCTTATAGCTCAAACTAGGGTTAGGAATACCACAGAAAGCCTGAAATGCAGCAGGGATTGAGCTGGAAAAGGCCTGGCAAAGAGAAACAGGGCTGCCAAAAGAAAACTTCTCCCAACAACATCAAGGCTCTGGACCATACTGTATCTCTGACCCTTGGTTCAGCATAGAGCTTACGGTTAGGGATGGAGAGAAGAAAAAAGAATAAGGAGACAGAGCTTCAGCTGGCATAGTGCCGCTAAGGAAAACAAAGGCTTGCGAACAGAAAATCTGTGGGGAGATCCGTACTCTAGTCAAGCGTTTCCGTGGCTTTTTAAGGGCTAGCGACGAGGGACAGTTTTAGGGATAGGGGTAAGCCCGGAAAAGCTTAAAACTCCAGCTGAACTGAGGCCGAACAGAAGCTGGCCAAGAAGCTGCCAAACGGAGGGCTCAGCACTGTTAGGGCTACAGTGTCACCAAGCTGATGCCATCTGCTGGCGCGCGGAGCTGCTGTCGCGCACGGCGGTGACAAACCCTAGAGGGCCGGGTGCGGGCGGGGCGGCGCCGGGTTGCGACAGCCGCAGGGCGGCGCCCGCACTCAAAATGGCGCCGGCCGGGGATGAAATGGCGGCCGATACGCGCGGCTCGCTTCCCTAGCGAACGCGGCAGCCCCGTGCCGCCGCGAGGGTGCTCGGAGCCGGCCCTACAGAAGGCGGCGTTGCGGTCTCAGTGGTGACACGTAGAACTACGTGAGGCAGCGCGCAGCTCAGGGCGGCTTCCAGAAGTTTCTCTGCCCGCAATAAAGATGGCGTCGCTGCGGCCGCCAGACGTCGCTTCGGGCCCCGCCTCCGCGAGTCAGGGGCGCTTGCGTGCTCCGTGAGCACGTGGGAGGAGCGAGCCAATCGCGGCGGCTTCCGGGTCAGTGTTGCGTCACTTCCGCTGCCGAGCGGGCGCTGCGGAAGGGCGTTCGCGGGGCCGAGTGGGTGCTGCGGCTTTGCAGGTGCGAGGTGGGCCGGGCCGGGGCAGTGGGCTGCGTCCGTTGTCCGGCCGCCGACGGGAGAGGGACCAGGCTGGGTCGAGACGCGGGGTGTCGGGCTGGCAGCGAGCAGGGGTCCGGGACTCGGGTTAGGCCTTCCTGGCGCGGCCCGCCCGTGAGGTGGACGCTGAGTTCCCTCTTCGCCTCCACCTGGCGAATGTAGCCGTCCTCGTCCCTTGGGGCAGCAGCATCTTTGCAGTGCCTTCCTGCTGCCTCGTTTCCCCGTGAAGGCGCTGGGGCGTTGGTGTTCCGTTTTGCCTGTAATTGCACGTTGTCGTTGATGTCGGAAGCAGTTTGTTTCAAATTCCAGTTTCTTGATGAAAAGAAAAAAAAAAATTGCATTCGCGATGCCGTCACTGTAACTTCTTATCCTTTCTGCTTCTACGGAAAGAGCAGGGTGTAGCTGGAGATGCAGGATGCATCTCTTGAGTATTTCCTCTTACAGAGTTTTGTTACTGTGTGTCTGAAACAATTAAATCTTATTCTGCTTTGTTTTCTCTATACTTAGTTATAAAAGTCCAGCTCTGCAGCTGCTTGTTTCCCATGTGTGTTTGAAGTGCTGTTATTTAGGATATGCTAATTACATTTCACCTTGTGCGCTTTCGTTACAAATGGTCGCTTGAAAAAAACATGGTGGTGGTCATTGTTTTGGTCACTTGTGACATCAGCAGGTGTGCAGATCAGTGTTAAAGTATGCGTAACATTGATTTCTGTGCTCGCAGTGGACACAGTACACGTGGAGCTAAGGGAACAGTTTAAATACTATGCTGTCAGTGGAGTACAGAGGGTATTCTTTACGTATGCTGCTGTTTAACGTCCAAGTTGTGTAACTGTTCACTGACCAGAACTGCTGCAGGCTGTCCTGACCTTGTGTTCTGGGCAGTGGCCGTGACTGAAAGCTGTGTCTATGAAACTTGTCATGTTGCTGAAGAATTACTACTGCTGCAGTTAAAGGATGCATTGTATTTGAGAATAAGTAGCAAGTCTACCTTTTTATCTGAAAACTGTGTAACAAAATGATAAAACATGCTTTCTCATACAGTTACAGGAACAGAACATATAAAACTATTGCAGAGCAAACATGCTGGCTGCACGGCTCGTGTGCCTGAGGACGCTGCCATGCCAGGCCATCCGCCCCACCATTGCTCAGGCTTCCCCAGCTCTGAGGAGCTCTGGTATAAAAGCATTCCGTCTGTGGCAGCCTAACCAGGTACAGTAAGCTTTGAAAGGTTGAGTGTTTTGCTGAGAGAGTTGTAGTGCTTGGAGTACTTGTTTTAAATTCTATTGAGCTGCCTCTTTGAGATATGTGCTGCAACCTACTAAAGGAAGAGTGGTAATCCAAACCTGGAATATTTTTTAAAAGACTTGAAGGAGTGTCTTTCATTAAAATTCTTGGGAAAATAATTTTCAGACAGTAATTCGCATTGGATGGGCCTTACTCCACAGGTCAAGAGGAGCAGAAATTCTTGTCCAACCTGTTCCTATGTCCCGTTTCCTAGTGTGAGGCTTAAATACTAAGTTAAAGTACAAACTACTTTTTAAGATTTTATTCATAGGATATTTTTAGAGTTGTAGCATAGATCTGTGTTAAATTCGGACTTTGGAAGGACTACCTGTAGCCTAACTAGCAGTTTTAAAAGCTGGGCTGTTGTTATCTTAAGTCTTCATTGAAAGACTATTCACTGTGTTTTCATCCGAAGTATGGAAAACAGTTTTAAATAACTTAAGATTGCAGGTTGTCTTTTTCATGGTTTTTTTTCTTTTCCCTTCGTAAGGAATGTTCCATCACCTCAGCAGTGACTTCAAGAGACTTGAAAAGTTGTTTCTGAATTTAAATATACATTTTTTTGCTGCTCTTGCAGATTACTGAGGCTTCAGTAGGGCAGCACATTGTATTTGTTTGGCTTATGTTAGCAATAGAAGTTTTCAATTTATAGGCCTTCATTCAAGGTTTGTTCTCTAAACCAAGGTTAGATTTGAAAATGAAAAATTCACACCACTATCCCACATTTACTGGGCAGGAGTGCTATTCTTGTACAAAATTAAGTAAAATGTGAGTTACTGACATGAAAAGTAAAGTAAAAAATCCTTATGGTGTTTAATACTGTAGGAGTGGAGCAGAAGAAATGCTGGCATTTAACCTTGTTTTGTTTCATTTATTTATTTATTGATTTATTTTGCTAAAACGGAGAAGTTCTGCATTGATTCTATGCTTCTATCACGTGTAAATGTTTTTTTAAGGGGTTTCCTGAAGTACAACGTTCAGTTGTTCTCTCTGAGCACAGCTGTTTCACATATTTGGATGGGAAGCACAGGTAAAGTAAGTTACAAACTAGCAGTTGCAAGTGTGACAAGTAACTGGCAGTGTTTCAGCATGTAAAAAGTTAATTGCTTTTCTTCAGAAATTGGTTGTTACTAGTCTGTACGCAGGGTTCCTTAAGAAGAATTTCTTTGTATTTCAAGGGATCTTTCTAATTTTACCTTTGAATCTTAACAGTGCTATGCCACCAGAGCAAGAACGGGCGTAAGGCGTGGCAAAATTGGCCAGGAAATTAAAGAGGCAGCGTTTGAGCCATCTGCAGAAACTGCTCTTAAAGGTGGGATATCTCTGCTTTAAAAACTGCAGTTCTTTTAAAGCTGAACTTAAAACTTTGTTGAAGGAAACTTTTCAAACTACTAAAGAGTTTGAAAACATTGTTTAGTATGTTAAATTTCCCCTTGGCCTATCTTAAATGCCTGGAGACTGCTTTTCTGCTCATCTTTCCTGCATTCTTGCTGCAAACGTCAAGAAATGTCTTGCTATTTCTGCTTTGAGCTACGGTTGTGAACTGTTAAGTCAGTGTTTGTTCCTGTTGATGGAGACTAATACTTTCTCGATAGCAGATGTTTTAAAAAAAAGAGCTTACACTTTGCTATGGCTATTTTGTATGCTGTTGAAAGGAAGTTCTGTTCTACATCGTACAAGAATTGGAAAAAATTAACTGATTTTATTCTAATCTAATGCTGAAGAGCTTTTGATCAGGCAGGCATTAAGGTCAATTATGATGTGGAATACCAGTACCAAAAATCATGAAACCATGACAGGAGGGATGATGAGAAAGGACACGGTATCCATAACATTTCTGTGGGAGAACTCTTCAGCTGGTTTTGCCGAATGGCAATTCCTGTTGGTTAATGCAATAAAGACAGTAAAGCTAGCGTGGTATTAGTTAGTTTCTTAGTTCTTATTCTGTTTTATGAAGCTCTGTGGTTGTGGTAGAGTGAGTCTAGCGTGTTTCTCATGTAACTGTTTGAGAAATGGTAACCCAGCTTCTGAAGAAAAGCTTTAAAATGCTTAATGCGGATTAGCTGTTACAGATAACTGGTGTGAGAATGTTATTACCTAAGGAAAAGAATTTATGAGGCCATGATTTATTTATTTTTTTCCTCTTGATACAGTTGATCGCCTGGGAAAATTTGTTGTTGCCGGAGGGGCTGCTGTTGGCCTGGGGGCACTCTGTTACTATGGGATGGGCATGTCCAGTGAGATTGGAGCTATTGAAAGAGCAGTGTAAGTAAGATTACTTGTTGTTTTAACAAAATACTTGAAGCAAATCTTCCTGTTTCTTTTGTTTGTCACTTCTCTAGCTGCTGTCTCCCAATATACATGCAGCTTGTTTTTCTTAAGCTGTGGGCAGAAAGCCCTTAGTTGTGTGCAGGTTTCTGAGCTTACCATCTGTAGCGTGGCCAAAGCATACTGCAGCAACTCTCACTCATGTATTTTTCTGTTACTGTTACTAGAGCTCTCCAAACGACATGCGTGTCTAGTTAGAGCAGATAAACATGGGCAGAGTGACTCAGCACTTTGTGAGCAGGTCACCAGGCTTCTTTCTGCTCGGTGCACATTCTGTACATGTTCTTCCTTAAGCCAGTTTGTTGTACGTACTCTGTTCTCTAGTTTTCCATAGTTATAAAGCATTTGTTAGTCTTTCCCTTTTGTGTCTTCTCTGATGTGTGCTTCCTTCACAGAACTGAACCATCCTTGGTATTCTTTGTAAGTGCTGCTAGAGTTGGTACATAAAGGCACTCTATAATGGGAAGGATTTAAAAGTTCACAACTGTTGTTGTAAGACTCATGACACAATTTCTAAACCCTACCAGTTTTTAGGATGCTCCCATTGCATCCGTAGCTTGAATATGTTGGTAGTTGGCCTTCATTCTGGTGCACAGCTATGTACAAATGCTTATTTTTCAGTATTTGGCCCCAGTATGTGAAGGACAGAATTCGCTCCACCTACATGTACTTTGCGGGAAGCATTGGCTTGACGGCACTGTCGGCTGTAGCAGTAAGCAGATCTCCTGCACTCATGGGCCTTATGACAAAAGGCTCCTGGCTGGTAAGCTCACATTACATTTATAATGTCTGAAAAATGATCCTGAGTGTTATGGTCGTCGTTAAAAATACGAAGCAGAAACTGTGCTGTGAAAAGCAAAGCAAATATTCACTTATGTAGTCTTTAAGAACGCAGGCAGTTGTATAAATACCCTAATGATGTTTTGTGACTTAAAATTTGATGCATCCAATTACATGCTCGTGTGCCCTTTCTGGAGAAAAATGCTATGGCATCCTGACAAAAAATGCTATGGCATCCAGATGTATGCAAGTAATAACTTGGTATGAATAACCATCTGAAGCTAGTGACACTATTTCAGTCACTTTGTAAAAATCGATTCAGAGATTTTTTATGCGCGTGCTCCTTTGTGTGCTGTTCTTTGTAAAGAACTCTTTGAAAGCTCTCTCCTTTTTGCCAGGGCCAAAATGATACCAGTAGACAAGATACTGACAGAATGTGTCTGCTTCCTGTGTAGTTAGTGTGTTGAGTGTAGTGGAGTTGTGATGGTTAAACACAGCACAACTTAACAGAGATTAATCCCTGGAGATAAGAGGAAATTACCTCCTGGAAGGCTGGAAAAGATCAAATGAGAGAGCAGAAAAACCTTTTGTCCATATGCCAACTTGAGCTCTGTAATGCTGTTCCTACAGGCAATTGGTGCAACTTTCGCCGCTATGATTGGTGCTGGAATGTTGGTCAGGTCCATTTCCTATGAAAATAGTCCAGCAGCTAAACATCTTGCTTGGATGATGCATTCAGGTATGCAGTTATGGTGTTCATTATTAAGTTGTCTGCTTCTGTATGACTAGATTTCTACTTCAAAGAAGCTTTGTCTTCATAGTCAATTTTTATGTGTTGCTGTAGCTTTTAAAGGCCAGTGAGGTACCTCAGGTGTCCTTAATGCACCTCTAATTTCCCATAATCTTGTAAAAATCATGCCTAAGCAAAACGTGAGCCAAACTGGATAGAATTGATTTATTAATATTTGCTTTGTTTTCATGACTGCTTTCTGGCACCATAGCTTCTGTAAGCTTACTTAGCTAGCATATTTCAGCAGTACAGGATAAGTAAGTATATGAGAACTGATCAGAAGGATGCAGTTTCGGTGTTTAAACTGCAGCTTCTTGATCATGTGATTGATCCTGTGATTTGTAGGATGGGGTAGAGATCCGTTTGTTATGGATGCTACCTACTTAAAATAATGATGGCTGTTTCTCCTTAACGCTTCTTTCCCAGAAGCATGGTTTGGGAAAAACAAACTCATTAGGAACTGGAATTAGCCTTTTCTTTGTAGAGCTGAAGTTTCTACTAAGAAGAAACTGAATTTATTGTAGTTTTTGTCATTAACTTAACCTAATCTGATGTTAAAGGAGCAGATAGAGGTTTCATGCTGTATTCTAGCAGAAAGTATGACTGATTTCCAGCAGAAGAAACATCTGTCCTTTCAGTTCTGAGTGTTCCTGAAGCCACGAAGGAGTTTTCATCCATTCTAAGATGAGCTCCCTTTAGTATTCTCTAAAGCTGCAGAAAAGTAGGTCACTGAACTTAAGACTGTGGGCCTGTCTAGAAGGTAGCACAATAAGTTGGCACCCAAGTGCTTTGGTGTTCTGTCATGTAAGTGTAATAGTTCAAACTATGTTTTCTGACTCAAAATACATTGTTTTGATAGGTGGTGTTTTTACCTGGACTGCTCCAAACTTGGTGCGTTTTGTTTTATTTTGGCTAGGTGTCATGGGTGCAGTGGTGGCTCCTCTAGCTTTCCTGGGTGGTCCTTTACTGATCAGAGCTGCCTGGTACACAGCTGGAATCGTTGGAGGGCTCTCGACTGTGGCCATGTGTGCTCCAAGTGAAAAATTTCTGAACATGGGAGGACCACTTGGCATAGGCTTTGGCTTTGTTCTTGCATCTTCAATTGGTAAAGTACCACTTTAATGCTGTTATACAGAGTAGGCTATAAACTGAAGCTGCTAGGATGTGCAGCTTACTTCTAGTAGTGAACTGGTCAGTCCCAGTTAAAATTTCCCTTAAAGAGCCGTTGCATTACGTGTGCTGTAGTTTTATTCAATGCTATTGTGTATTCCTTTCCAGGATCCATGTTCTTGCCACCTACTTCTGCTTTTGGGGCTGGCTTGTATTCAGTAGCTGTTTATGGAGGATTGGTGCTCTTTGGCATGTTTCTGCTCTATGATACACAGCATGTTATCAAGCGTGCAGAGACTATTCCATATTATGGAGTAACAAAATATGACCCCATCAATGCGTAAGTATTTTGATACGAATGCATGTGTAACAGTTCTGAGCTGTGTGGAAGTATGCATTAAAATGAGCTGTGCTTTTTATGTACTGCGGAGAAGTTCATTTCTATTAAATGGAGAGAATCGTAGGGTTTAGAAATGTGATGTGAAAGTAACTAGTGGAGCTGAAACTGAAAGCATCTACCTGAAAGGAGAGAAATGGTTTTGAATATGTGGTGTCACATGCCTCCAGCAATACTAGCTTTGTAAAAGAAGAGTTGGTTTTGTGAATCGTTGCTCGGAGGATTTATAGCTGATCTCTGCAAATAGCTATCAATACCAGCTGAGATGAAGCATGCTAACTCTTACGTAGTCATTTAATACTTATTAATCAGAAAAACTTCAGTAGTACGTTGCAGAAAGAGGGATTAACTGAGCCTTGGTAAAGGCAAGTCTGACTAACAGGTGACTTCCTCACTGTAAATGTTTGTCTGCTCTTAGGTTGACTACTCATTTCTTTGCATCTGATCATCTGTAAGTAGCATAGTAAAATCACCAAATTTCTTGAAGGTTAAGCAATGAGAGCATGGAGGTAAAAGAATCCCGCAAGAGAGGGGTACGATGTGTGTTAAGATTTTTTGCAAATTGCTGCTGCTGATGGAGATGGTAGAGTGAAGTAAGGGGTTATTTTTACTCATCAGGAGCAGAAGACGTGCTGTAGTTGAGTTTTATTGCAGGCCTTTAATGGAGGCTTTTAAAAGTCAAGTATAATGGTATGAAATACCAAGTAATACTCTCTGTTCAGCAAGATTAATATTTTTTTTTTTTGTCTCCTAGGTGCATGGGCATCTACACAGACACGCTGAATATCTTCATTCGTGTGGCCACCATGCTTGCTGGTGGTGGAAGTGGAAGGAGAAAGTAAACCAAGACTCTCTCTGGTTCTATGATATCTCAGCCTCTTAGGTTGTCTGCCTAGCGCATATAGTAAATAAAAATTCATGGTTACCAGCAGTTTTGCTGCAGGTCAAAAGTTTAACACATTTCAGCCTATTGTTTAAGTGCAATGTGATTCAGGCTTAGCAGTGTTTTGTCAGACACCTTCCAATAGCGTGAACTACTTCAAAGCATACATATTTGGGGAAAGTAAATTATTTAAAATACATCGGAGTAAAATTGTCTGGTTTTAATGGGCTTAGAAGTAGTTTTGACTTTTGCTTTCCTTTTTACTGGAACTGCACAGAAAAAGTGCAGTTTACTTCTATAAACGGGTACCTTATATGCAGATGGTAACACAGTCTACTTCAGGAAGTGCTGTTTATGTACAACAGTTTTCAGTTAAGATTGTAGAAGTAATATTTTACTTGGTGCATTTTGAAGAACTGAGCTAAGTGGATATGGCACTGAACACAGCGATGGCTTCTGCTGCCTGTGCAGAAGTTTCAGAACAATCTAAGCAGTTGTCAGAAATGCACTGCGTGGGATGGGTGACGTGACCAACATCACAGAGGAGACAAGATGAGGAGCCTGTGTGACATCTGCCCTACGTGAAAACCTCAGTCTCCTTCTGGAGCGCATGAAGACACCTTGTCTGTTTCCCAGTACTTTAATGTTGAATGGATATAATAGCAGTTGTGCCCTTCTGGTACCAGATCTATCAAAATGTTGGATGATGGTAGAGGTATGTCTTCCTTCTAGTGACTAATTTTTGGTATTTCAAATGAAGCACTGTTCTTTGTGAGAATCCACCCCCCCGTGTTTACTTCCTTGTACAAGGTTGTACAATTGGCACTGAAGAAAGGAAATTGAGAATGTCCTGCTGTAAACCCAAGTATCATAACCATACCATTGTTACTTGCTGTAATCTCATTCTTTTCCAGATTATGTTTAGCTCAGTTGAAAGGAGATGTTCCTGTCAGTGAAACTAATTTAACATGAAGAAATGTATACTTGCTGAAGTACATGGCATTGTGTTATTGGAATAAGGGGCAAGTTCTTGGGCACAAGAGTTTGGAGCTCATACAAATGACTCAGACTTTCTGGTAAATTATGCTATGTTTATGGAGAAATAAAATTCTAGCCTCACATACTGATAATTCTCACTTTTTCTTTGTTACTAAAATATTTGTACTAACTTCGCACTACTAACTTGGTTAAGAGTACTATACTTTTTTTCCTACTAATTCCTTTGTAAGAGAGTGTATAGTTGTCAGGAATCAAAAATCCATGGAGGTGATTTCCAGTGTGGCTGGCTGCCACCTTCTGGAGGATGTTTCCCAGAAGGAAAGTGATCTGCTCTTGCTGTAAGGGGGCCTTCTGGTGTACGCCATAGCTGTGGACTGCAGCCAGTGCTGCTGCTTTGTTGGACGCCACGCTATTTTTCTGCAGTCGCAGGGAAGAAACAATGGACTGTGAAGAACCTTCCACAAAATCTTTAATACACAAAGATCATACAGCACAGTCTAGTTGGTGGCATCATTTTCCATGAAGGAAAATATGTGGTGCTTAAAGAGGAGGGAAGGAATCTCTGAGTAGTGGCAAGTTTAAAGGGTCATACCTTTTCAAGAAGCCTCATACGTTTAATCAGTTTCCACGTGCTCTTGCTGTAATTGAGCGTAGCAGTATAGTTGTCATTAAGTTCTAATCTACAGGGGAGCTGCCCTGACAAAATTCTGGTGAACGTGCCTGTAACTAAAGGAAACTTGGACCAAACTACAGTTTTTGTTTTTTCTAGAAGTAAAAGTTTAGGAACTGACTGAACCGTGAGTGGGATCTGTGGGTGCTTTGAAATAGTAAGGTATAGAAAGGTATGGAAGACAGCACTGCAATGAGGAAGGTCCAGTAGCCTTTTAAGAAGAAACCTAACAACCAAAGGGTGTCTAGGGTGGCATGAACACTCATTTGTTTTGGGTCTTCCGGAAAGATGTGACTCCTGGAGATGAAATTCTGCCAGCCGGAAAATATTCTACAGGGACTGGCTCCCACAGATAGGGGGAAAGTGAAAGTTGTTTTCCATGTGAATGCAGTGTATTAGTCAATATCTAGGTTAATGCAGTGTTGATTCGGGGAAGGATAAAAACTTAAAATGCAGTGGGTTAATAAGCATAGGAACCTGGTGCTTGTTTTTCCAAGGGCAGCTTAACAACTGGGGAGTTTTTTCACGCTGGTTTTCTATCCTTCTCTTTTGCCTACTTTTCTTTGTACTGTGTTCGACGGTTCCAAGGTTCTAAGAGGTTCTTTTTTTCATCCTTCGATTCTTTCTGTTGTGAGATTGCAGAGAGTTATACGTTACTGAATTCTATGATTGACTTTTAGTAAAGCCTTTAAGAAAGAATCTTGTAGGGCACTTTAAAATAGTTATTTCTAAATTGATGAGGAGCAGAGAAATGAGTTAAAAAGCAGGCAGGATCAAAAACTTGCGTGGTTTTTGGAGTAAATAAACTTGAATTTAAGGAAAAACAATTGTCATGCCTTTGAGTGTGATTTAAGAAGCACTGTGCAGTGTAGTAAGAAGTTTAACCAGCAGCTTAACTGCCAATAAGTACAAGAGGAATAGGAGTTGGTGTGTAAGCATAGCAGCAAGAAAACAGTTGAAGGTTTTGTTATCCAGAAATGGGCCTTATTTAAATCATGATAATACAGAGTAGAACCCAGGAACACAGTTCGAGGGGAGACATTTCAAAACTCACCTCAGTTCAGTGGAGATCCTAGTTAGCTCTATTTCTTGAAGCCTTTTAAGTCAATTTTAGATCCTATACTGAATTGTGATGGGTATTGCAAACAACTGGCTTGTTTTAGTATGGCTTATGCAGGAAGTTGCATAGCATAGTCAAGCTGCAGCTTTTCTCAGGCTAAAAGTGTGGAAGCCTACTTGTCCTGCATAGTGATGCTTAAGGGTCTGTTTCTTATATGAAGAAGTTCTCCTAAACACTTCTTTGATTTGGACTCTATTTGTGTCTGTGAATTATAAGGGAGGAAACAGGGTGGGGTAGGGAGGAGAAGACTGAAGGGATTGGTTTGTTTGTTTTTGGAGGCAGCCAAATGGAACCTGCTGCAGCCATTGAACTTTAGATTCTGAATCATGATAGTAACTCCAGCCAAAAATGGATAGAAGTGTATGCAATGCTTTCGGAATTGTTTCAAGAGCTACGTGACTTGATTTTTTTTTGCTTGTTGCATTACTCTTAATGCATGTGTACGTAAAGTGGGCTTTATTGCTAAACTGATTGTAGTTTATTCTGTCTGTATTTCTGCTATGTGCGTATGTGTGTTTCTGCTCAGGGTACCTGAGCAGTCTGTTGCTACACGAGGCGTTGCTAAATGAGGAGGGTAACCTCCCTTTGGTGTGGAGGCAACATTTGGAGGCCGGAAGAGAATTCAGGACTACATGTCCTCAGATCTACGATGACAGACTGCTTTCAGAACGCTGATTGGAGTGAATTCTGTCCAGGAGGACCCGCATTGAATGTAGTTCTAAGTGTTCTACCTGCAAAACAATTTTTTTTCTTGTGTTCTGGTCATCTAGTTTAATCAAGATATAATTTAGGAAACTTTTTTGACAGCTAACATGCCGAAGCTCGCAGCTCCGTGGCAGGGTAGTGCGAGGAGCTTTGCAATCTTCTGTTTGTGGAAGCGGTTCTGTCCCCACTGAGCTCCACAAGTCTTCCCCAGAGTGAGGAAAAACTCAAGCACCTATGTGGGGAGGACCATCTATCCTCTTAGCACTAAGAAACTATCTTCTCTTATTCATAGCTGCTGCTGTTGAAGGAAACACTTTTTCTTGTCTTCTTGCATCTTTCAGAAAGATAATGGATGAATGCAGGACCGTTTACCAGGCCTTTTGCACGCACTGTCTGGTTTGATTGCTCATTGCTTCGTTCCCAAAGACTTAGTATGAGAAAATGAAGTGATACAAAGACAAATGTCTGGGCAGACATTTTGTTCTCCCTCTTGAGTAGGTAGGGCAGTTAATCAGCTGGCAGGCCTCCAAAGCAGCTGTCAGCCTCTGGGTTTTCCAGAAAGATGTTGTGATTAATCTGCATATTGATCAGTTTCGAACATAAATAAAACTTGTCTGCTGATCTGACAGGAGCTGGTTTCAGGGATGGCAGGGAGAGTTTGCCCTTCTAAATGGGTGTACCTGATGTTGCTCAACCGTTGTGGTATATTCCTGGTTCTTCTGTACATGGTGGGTATGCTGGTCGTTTAGTACAAAGCATGTTATCATTTTCTTCTTGTTTTGGCAGTATGAAGTCCAGAATTTGAACCAAGATATTTGGAAGCACAGGCTAAGGCCTTGTGCATTTCTGTAACAATAAGAAATTCAACTTTTTTCTGTCGTCTCCTACAAAGACAGCTGTATGTTTCATAGTTTGATTTAGTTTCAAATACTTGTGTCAGCTTGCTAAAACGTCATAGTTTTGTTCACCGGGTGCTATTTTAATGTAATGAGCCCAGTCTATTCCTCCAAACATTTACAGTCACTTCAGTTGTTTTTGTGTCTGGGAAGGGAGAAAAAAATACACTTCATAAACAATGGTTTTGCTTTTAGTTTGGAATTTGATGGGGCAGATAAGCTTGGCTGAAACTTCTAGTGAAAGCCCAAGTTTTGTCTGAATCCATACAGGCGGGCAGCGTCGGTGATTAGAAGGGGAGCATTTCGCGTTGCACCTGAGCTATCTTTTCCCTCTTTCCCCTGGGGCATAAATGTAAAATTTGCCAATGTATCTGGAATTTTGTTTTCTTAAATTTGTCCTGGGGGGAGAAAAATCTGCTAAGTTACTTGCTCTTACAAGTTCTTCAAAAATGCTGAATGAATGTGTTGCTTTCAGAAATGTGGTTATTTTTGCTTGGTTTTGCAGGTGCGTGTGGTGTTGTTGTTTCTGACTTTGTTTTGTTGTCATTCTTCTTCCTTAGAAGGGGACTTACAGTACTGCTTTGGAGGACAAAGTGAACATCTTCATCTCTGGACAGACAATCACCACAAAAAAGAACGAGGTGGTAGTGATGGTAGATTCATAGCGTACTGTTTGGTCTTGGTGGGATGGTACGGTGATTTTAAGTTTGTGCTTAAGAAATTAATGGTACATCTGCTACAACATGAAAGTGGTTGTCTTGATACAAGTAAGTCATCATGCCTCCAATACTTCGCCAGTGCAGTAGTGATGAGTTTGTGTCTTGAAAGAAATATAGTGCCTCTACAGATACGTAGACCCCCGTGTAATTTGTATACTGTATATCTAGGATGTTTTGTAAAAATTTCACTTAAAGATTTAATTAATTCAATTTTCCAGTTAAGTATTTAATACTGTTTTGTTTTTTTCCTGATGGTACTCAGAATCTCCAGTCCCTGGCAAATTCCTTGTTGACCAAATCCAAGATGACAGTGTTATTTTCTCGTAAAGAGACTGGTAATTAAAAACAATTAGCAACAATTATTTTTTGTGAGATTGCTAGTAAGAAGTGGCAATACAATATATTAAAAGGTTGGATTTATGTTTTGGTTTCTTGTTAAAGCAAAAATGAACAAATAAAAACACCATTGATAAGTGTGAACTTAGTTCCCAAGAATACTGCTTTACAGTAGAGGTCAGTAATTGTTCAGAAGCTTAATACGGACGTTTGCAAAAGCGAACTGAACAGCGTTAAAACTGAGGAATGAAGGAATTAGCAGAGATAGTGTGTGTTCCTGAATCTCTTCTTGTTCATCTGTCTCTGAAAGTAGGATCTCAAAGGAGAGATCCTTAGATGTTAAGATCAGACTCTGGGAGAATGTGTGGGTGAGAGATGTTTCTAGAGTGTGTCAGTTCTGCTGCCAATTGGCTATTCTTCCTCGGTAAAATGAAGCGGGTAAGTGGTGGGTTAGTGACTAATCTGGGGACCTTCTGCTGGTGGGTCTTTTGGCTTTGTAGCAGCTGGAATTCCTGTGTATGGCTGCAGGTCTGAACAGCCGTCTTCAGTGAGAATTGCTACAGACTGATGTACTCAGTTTCCTGTGTTGTAAGAGCGCATCTCTACCTTATAGTGATGACTGAAAGCCACTGCGATTGAGTGTTGAAATAAAAATCCGATTCTTCCTTAAATGCTGTGTTGGAAGGGTTATTTAAGTGCATTTTTCTCTTTCCAAAATGAGTCCGTTTCAGAATTTGAAGTTCAGAGATGGTGCAACTGCTTACTTAAATTATGGTATAAAGCAAAACTATTTGAAATATTGTGGGGAAATGCAGCATGCTCATGGGCGTAAAACCATGAAGAAAAATGCGAACAGACTAAAGAACACCCTTGCTACTACTATTCCATCATTTGAGAGGGAGCAGCAGGGAAAAATATTGCAAGGAACGAAAATAAACCCTTGTTATAAAAGCAGGTGTTTAACCTCGTGAAGTATTGGATAACCAACACTGGCGTAGATTGTTGACAACGGAGAGAGGAAGAGTAGATCGAATAACAGCAAAGAATAACTCATCGTACTGGAACAGCAAACAATCTGTGAGTACCGGGGTACAGGAGGAAACTGTCAGCTGTATGTGAAGGGATTAAAAGCAGGAAAGTCTTGTGAAAATCATAAAGGAAAAAAATATTTTCCTACTTTTTCAGTAGGTAAACTTGGTATCAAGCATCACAGATGCTGGAAGGTGAGTTAGCACGTGCCGAGCTCCGTACGTTCTGGAAGTGTGTGTGCAAATAGTAGCGGGTTGTAGCAAAGGCCTTGTTTCGTTAAAACTGTTATGACAGTTGTGGTTATACCAGCCCATTATGCTGAACCTCTCCTTAGGAAATTAATGTGTAAGAGTATGAAAGAAGATTCAAGTATTAAAATCCGCTGCATTAAATTATTGATTAAAATTACTTGAAGTCCTTGAAATGAATGTCTTCTGTAGTACATGGGGACGCAGTACTGTCCATTGTAGTCTCAGTCTATGATGGGTTGCTACTTTAATTACAGTCTCAATTCTTGCCGTAGCTGGAGTGTCTGTTAATATAGGTGTCGTACTATAGAGGCTCCTTTAAAAAGCAAGGGATCAACAAATTCTAAAAAATAAGATCAACTTTAAAAGAAAACAACAACAACAAAACTTTTTTGAACAGTTTCTGACTTCTGGTCTTGTCACTCTGAAGTATATGGATGTCTTTCACATATACGGAGCAAACACGGGGCCTGTTAGTACCAGAAAGGAAAGGGAAGAATGACTGGAATCACGCAAAGAGGCAGGAAGGCAGTCTTGTTTTTGGGAAGGCAGCTGTGACTTGGTGATGCTGTAGCACAGTGAGCTTTGTGATCACTAGGCCGGGCTGCAGGGCTCTGCTGGAAGAAGGGCGCAGCTGGGCTGCAGCCAGCTGGCTTCCACCAGCCACCGAGTGTGGCTCCAGGAGGAGCAGATTCAGCTTGCTGGGGACATGAAGCATTTATCTCTGCCAATAAATAGAGAGCTCTGGCTTCTTACAGATCTTAAGAGTCAGTTTCTGTACACAGTGTACTCTGGGAGTTCACCCTGACTGGTCAGTGTGGCCCACATGATGAATATGAAGTTTAATACCTGAACTTTCTCACTCACAACAAATTGTGGTGCAGTCTCAGCATGTTACATCATTTGGAGGCTATTTTTGTTTTGTTTTTTTGTTTGTTTGTTTGTTTTTGCTGAATGCTTAGGTTTTCATGCATTTTTATTTTATTGAAAAACTGAATTATTTCTGCTAAAAAGCAGAGTCGTGCCTTTGAAAAGGTAGCTTAATTGGAAAAATGATCAGTTTGATAATAAAGGAAAATGAAGACTGGAGCAAAACTGGATGTCAGAGCAAGGAAAAAGGCAGATGTCAGAGGGAGAGAAAGTAAACAAACAGCCTCCCTTGGTAGCGAGCAGAGCTGGGTGTTTATGGGCAATAATTCAGACTTCTCTGGCAAAGTCTTTTGTTCTATCTTGACTCAGTGGCATTTAAGCAAGTGGTTCGTTTGGTGGTTTCTCCAAACTCAGAATGAGAAGTAGAAGAGCAGACTGGAAAAAGACATGACAACTTGCTGCCATCTGCACTGTTTCCTCATGGTGGTGTATCTGAGCATTCAGAAATGAGGCAAACCTACGTATTTTCCTTATTTCCCATCGCAGCAGCTGGAAAACTTGAATTGCTTAATAGAGGAGACCTAGTAGCAACCTACTTCTTCCAAGCAGAGAACGAGTGAGGTGTCCAAGTAATGCACATTTATCTTGCTTGCAGTGGGTGGTTAAATTGCAATGTAGCCATCTTTATTTAGGAGAATAATTATTTTTAAGCCCCCTGTTGCCAGTGTTGTTTTGTAAATATTTATCTTTCTTGTGGTGGATGTTGGCAGCAGCCTTATTGCATTTAACGTTCCAGTGCCCTTCCAGTTCACTTATATGAACGTAGTTGGGAAAGTCAGTACCTGTAGTGTGACAGGTTCTCTTACACAACACGTATCCCTTATTACCTAGTTACTTTCCCCTCTGTATTCACCTTTTATTTCTTGTTGTGCGCGCTGAAAGAGACGGTGATGGTGTTATTCAGTGCTATAGACATGAAATATTCTTGGGGCATAAAGTCTCATTAGGTTTGAGTTAATATGTGTCTTTTATGAGGTGTTTTTATTTATACTTCACCTTTACGTTGAAGGAAGAAAACCAGTTGGGTGAGGCAGTTTTAAAAGGCAGAGCCGGAGCGCTGTCGTCTCTATGGGGAAGAAAGATGAGAGTTTTTTTGTTAACAGAGAAGCATAAGAACATCTTCAGTGTGTGTTTCAGAAATAACCAAGTTGCTGGCAAAATTAAAACTCCTTTGGGGAGTAAAAAGCTTTAGAATGTTCAGAAGACGTAACAGTTTTGACCTAGGAATTTCTATCATTTGTCATTAGAGGGCTTACGTATTCTGATTACAGACAGTAGGTGTTTTCTGGGCTTCCACTGAGATATCCTGTTCACGTTTGCTAACAATAAATAGTTATGCTGAGCCACAAAATTGACTTTTTACCAATAAAGTAACTGTTCTTTTTCTCCACAAAAACACAAAGCGATACAATCTTTTGGAAAGGAAATCTCTCAATCGTGTTCAGTGTACAACTTTTGTCTGTTCTTCTGAATTCAAATAGAAGCATATGTAGTGATGCAAATTAAAGGACTGATTCTGCGCTAATGTACAAAAGTGTTGTTGACTTTTAAAGTGCAAGGTTGTGGCTTACATCTATATGTTTATATATCTATTTATAAGCCAAAAATCATAAAAATCAAAGTTCTGTTGTCCCATTCATATTTCTGTGTTGTTGACTGCACCATGAAAGTAATTTGAGTCTTACTGATAGGAGTGACTGAGATGTACCGGTGATAAGAAAGGGCTGTTTGTGAAGCATTTGGAAGAGAATGCCTTGAGTAGCAAATGTTGTTTGTGATTTTTATCTTAAAGTCCTGGTGGTGTCAGCCTTAGCAGAAAAGACAGACAAGTTAGTAACCCCCGCATTACTTGGATATTGCAAGGTATGAAGGTAGAGAAAAGCTCTGGGGGCTAAAGCTGGTAGACAAAAGACCTGATTTGGAAGGCTATTGGTCCAGCACAAGAAGAAACCTAAATTCAGCATCTGGAATCTGGAACCATTTGAAGTTCAGGGTTGAAGGAAGAGGGATAAATTTGCAGGTGCACCAGAATGCACCCTTCTGTCCTGCTGCGATGCCAAGTCCAGGCAGCTTGTAGGTGTAGCCCAGAAGGCTACACAGCTCATGGCACATTGCAGTGCTGCGGCCCCAAGTCATTTCAGAATGAGCTGTGAGAACGAGGTGCTGTCAGACCTCTACTTTTGTCTTACTTAAGAGACTCGACTGCAGATGATCGTTTCTCAAAAGGCTTTTTAAACGTGAGTTCTCTGAACCTTGATACCTTGTTAAATTTGATGGACTTGCTAATCTTGATTGTTAACTGGAATCTCAGTAAGAGACTTAATTATCCAAGTGTAATAGATACCGAAAAGTTAATGATAAACTCAGACATATGCTGCATAGCCAGCCGTCTTGTTAATTATGTTGACAACACATTGGAATTGCTTTGATTTACACCCTCCAGGTTTGGCTTGGCTTTTCAGTTTCTCTTCCTTTCATTTCAGCTGTGCTCTGTCCTTCCAGGTATCTGAAGGAGCTCAGACTTTCACCAGAGGATTTGCTGTGAGCCACAGAACAGGCGCTCTGCATCGGAGCATCCTTCTGTACTCTGATACTCAAAGCCAGGCGCTCTCTTTTAGCTGGCAGGCTTTCGCTAAAGCAACTAACTGCTGTCTGATTTATGAGTAAATTGTTTCTCGTAGGAGGAAGGGCTGTTTGTTTCCGTACCCTAAAGTGCAATACAAAGGCCAAATCTCCACCCATTCTGAAGACAGATCTGACCAACCTTATAAAAACATGGAGTTCTGCCGGAGGCAGACCAGAACGCTCCTCAGCCTCCCAGAAGACACCTCCTGATTTGTTGGAAGGATGAAGCTCCTGGCCCTCTGTGGCTTTCTGTTTGTCTTTCTTCTGTGCCTCAGTGCCTTTACTGCAGAAGGTACAGTACGTTTTTCTAACACAGTTGTCTCTTTTCTTCTCCTGTGCTTCCCTCTTGTAACTTAAAAGAAAAAGCTAGTGCTTATTCTCTAATTGTTTGTTAATTTTAATTAAAGGAAACCAACAGAGCTTGGCAATTGGGGAGGGAAAGACGATCAATTTAGGAAGTAGTTTAGTGCTGCAGAATGTGTCTTTGCTTGTTTTGTGCAGTACATTTTTCTGTCTGTTGTACAGTGTGAAGAGTTTTCAGCCTTCATCTGTGTTCTGAAACCCACTCCCCACCTGCAGCCCGGAAAAAAAGAAGTCCTTGTTAGATTTTTTCCGGTAGATAACTGTCTAATGTTGTAAGAGTTTCACCTTTTCTGAGTAGTGAAGAAAATATTAGTGGAAAAAAGTCTTTACGCTTGTGGAGCGAGGGAAGTATGGAGCAGAACTGGAGTAAATGGGAAGTTCTGCACAGAGCGTGAGACAGGTGTCAGTAGCTCTCCTGACCATCAGTCAGTCTTGATTTTTTTCTCCTTAGCATTTATATTGCACATTTTAATTACTGGATGACCTTATGACGCTCGTTTACCATTCTGCAGTATTCCAAAGTATACATTGTCAAAGTGGTTCGAACCTGAAAATGGATTTTGATGTCCACAGAACATATTTGTAGATGCCATTCTGCTTTGCAAGGGTAAGGGTTTAATAGGATTTTTAAACCAAAGGATGTAACTCTTAGAGCTCTTTGTTACCTGCGCAGATTTGGTCTTTGATGTTGTAGAAGTCCGAGACCTACCGTATTGTGCCGTGTTTATTTTTCACACAAGATGTAGTGAATGAATAAGAGATAAGGAAAACCAATTAAGTGTCCAGTGATCAGAAGCAGCAGATTTGCCAAGCTCATATAAATCATTCTATGTGCTCATATGAGCACGGAGAAACATGTAGAAGCTATTTTTTACAAGTAGTTGAGTGAGCTGCCCGATTTTCTCCTTTACCAGAGCCGTTGTGAACAGCGGTTCTGTCTGCCAGAGCTGTGGTGAGGGTGAGCGAATGCTGGAACGTGTTGTTATGTGTACCTTAAGTCAAAGGAAGCTGGAATGTGTCTAGATTTGTCTTCGGGAGCACAGCAGAAGCATGCCCGGGGAGACAGCAACACCCAGTGAGATCTAAGTAGAGATCTGCCCTATAATAATGGGGTTTTTTTTGATAGTGTACGTCCTGGGGAGTTGATACTTCACGGGATCAGAAGAGGCAGAAAAATTTTTGTAGGACTCTGTTCCTTATCCCTAATGATCCAAAAACACACAGACCAGCGAGACTCCTCCTAAGCTACGCGTGTGAACTTGCCGGATCATGTAAGCATGTGAGAGTGTTTAAGGGCAGCTGGTACAGAAGTATTGAGGAGCAGTCTAGACTGACCTGCAGCTGCCTGCTCACTTCTGACTAGTTCCAATGTAGCGTTACTCGTTCCACCAGCTGCAGTAGAAGTGCCTGGGTGTACAAACTGAAGTAAATTTTATGTAAAACCTCTTAGGTCCGAATGAAATGATGGTGGTGCGACATCTCAAGCCTCTTGGAGGCTCGAACAGCCACCATCACTTTCCTTGACTGTAGAAGCATGGCACAGAGATTTCTGGGACCACAGAGCGTATGTGAGATTTTGCTGTTGGGAACTCAACCACCTCTGCCCTTTGCATTCCACCTCTGCCCTTTGCATTCCACCTCTGCTATGTACTTGCTGCCGTGTCAACCTTTCCTCTCCTTATAGCGTATCCAGCTCTGTACCATGCATTCAAGCACAGTCAGCACCTCACTTAGGTCTAGTAGGCAGGGAGAGACTAAATGGCTTTGCCTGTTCACAGCAATTTATTCTGCACTACTGTGCGTATGGACCCAGAGATGCTCTGTTTGTCACCTTGATAATCTCTTATACTTTCTTTAAGCAATGCAGCTGTGAAAACGGAGCAGAGTTTGTTTGTTTTATATGAAGGCAGCTGAAATTTGCTGGTCATATTGCCTGCTAATGTGTGACCCTTAAAAGGGTAAAATCTTCACGATGTATCTGGTATATTGTGTCTACTAGTAATGATAGAAGAGAATGAGATAATTCCTGTTCTGTGCTAGGAACAAGGTGTGAACAAATGTAAAAATCAGTCACAACGATCCTTTGTTTCAGAGATCTCTCTCTTCTTCAAGGATTTTAATGGTAAAAAATGTAATCAAAATGTGTGAACTCTAATGCATTTTGTGTATGTGTAATCTGCATCTTTCATCTCCATTGATAACATATATTTTCACTCTTAGGTCGGAATGTTAAAAAAGGCTGCTGTTTAAAACTAGCCAAAATCAACAGGAAAGTGCATAAAGGTAATAATATCTGCATTTTCATTGTAGCAATTACATAATGCTTATGGATAAATTCTGTTGAGCAGTGTGATTTTAGCGTGCTAATATTACCTTTGTTGTACAAGTGAGACATTGTTTTCTCAATCACGTGATGCTTCAGTGTTTGGAACTGAAGAAACAAGACTAGAAAAGATTCCGTTTAATGCTGACAGTGTGAAACAATTGGGAAAAACCAGATAGTCTGATCAAAGCATTAAGTGTGTTATCATTTCATGCTTTGTAGAAGGTCATACTGCTGTTTTGAGGGCAGGAAGTACAGTATCGTAGCATGATTCCTCATTGAGAGGAACAAGGTCTACAGATGTCCAATTTTATGATGTCTTTGCCTGTCTCCATTCTGTCACTATCTGTGGTTGAATACATCTCCCTGTCTTGAGAGATCAACCCTGAACAATAATACTGTTAATTACAAAACAAAACAAACAAACAAAAAAAAAAACTCAAATTTTGAACTTGCATTGCTATTTGGAAGAATTGCCTGAAGTTGGATTTGCTCTAAGTAAGAATGTCTTTGGGCTTCACAAGTACAAGTGTACTTGCATTTAAGAATTTCAAGGCCTTCTCTAGCCAAATATGTTCCCTGTAAGTAAGGGTAGAAGAGGAGGGCAACCCCGTAGTCTTTTCACTTTTTCTATGGGGAAATGCAAAAAATGAGCTTTCAGAGTGAAGACGAAGTATCTTGATGCTTTTTAAAGTATTCTGGATGGTGTATTTACCCTTTCAGAAAACCTTGACGATAATGATGTTTGGGCTATTTTTGCCTCATTGCACGACTGACTCGTGCCTTGCTGTGAAATGGTGATCAGACACAGATACTTGTATCTATGGACATGGTATTTCCTGTCTGTGTACCTTTTTATTGACTGAAAACTACCTAGCTGAACAAGCCTGCAAGTGGCTCCATTCACTTGGCTCAGACACAAGCAAATCAAAGGCAGTAGTAAGGAAGCTGAAGGTTGTCTTTTGGTTCGGGTGGATGAAGGAAGAATTATGTATCTTTTCCCTGTTCTAGTAGGGTTATTTTGGATAGCAAAATGATGATTTCATTTCCTCTAGAAAGAAATCAGAGTTTTGTAAAGCAGTTACTGTATTTTTCTACAATCGTACAGTTCTTTCACTGTATGACAGCTTAACTGTCTTGTGCATTTTCATTTTTCCCTGCTATGGTCACTGAGCACCTTTACATCCATAATTTCAGTAAGGCATGAGTAAAGGAGCTAAACCACGAATAGATCTGGGACTAAAAAAAAAAAGAAAGAAAAAAGTAATTATTGTTATTTAAGGAGCAAACCTATTTGAAATTGTACGTTTATAATATATTAAATAGCTAGCTAATATCTTTCAGTGAACTTTAAAGAGGCAGAATATGATCTATAGAATTTTCCATTTCTTCCAATTTTTTCATCGTGGAACTAATGATCTTGAAGTTTCCTGCAAATTTGTTTCCGCTGATAAAATACTTTGAATCCTCTATTTGTCTTTGCCATTAGGTGACCTAAGTGGAAATCCTTGTATTTCTCTGCAGTTTTCTTACCCAAACCTAAACGCAGCAGTGTTCTATATTCAGCTCCTGACTGGAGCTGCGCAAGGTTGACTTGGTTTTGTTTTATTATTATCTATTAATTGTTAGGAGAATATTTCAAATGTTTCAAGCTGATGTCAGCTTGTGGCTTCCTTCCAGAAAAGCTGGTGAATGTGATGATGGTGCGAGGAAGGTGCTGTAATATGTATGTGTGTGTAACGTGCTAGCTGCAGGACTTGTACTCTGGAGAAAGGGCCGTACTGTGTTTGTGGAAGCTTCTGGCAGCGGCACGAAGGGAGCGTGCTTCCCCATATGGGGAAAAAGGTTGTAAGGAATGAGTAATCTCCAGCAACGTAATGAAGAAAAAATATTACCATCTCATCCTTTTTGTTTTCAGATAACTGATAACTAGTCACGTTAACATTTCAGTTTCAGGTATGAATACTTTGTGCCATTGCAAGCACTTCTGATTAAACGTCTCTTTCCATTTTCTCTCCTTTCTTTGTTTAACAGGTTCGCACTCCAAAATGACACCGATGCAAATAAGGAAGTGCAAGCCTTGTGCTGCACCAGGCCCTCGCTTCGTTCCTGGACCCCTTCCGCGGCTAAAATGAGCAGATGGAGCATCTGTTTGTCCGTGTGTCCCGGTGCTTTACTTGGTTGAGGGCCCTCTTTTCACAAATAGTACACGAACGTCTGCTACTTTGGTCAATATTTATGCATTCCCTCAGGTTCCTTCATCTTGCTAACGTTAACCTGGCAGCTGAAGAGCCAGACAGACCTGCCTGACTGCTACTGGACTAGATCTGTTGCATGCTCCTCTTAAACAAATGTATTTAGCTCTGCAAACAAGTGAAAGGGGAGGACTGGCTGAAACATTTTGATTTGCATTTCTGGATGGGAAAGGGCTGATGCTGTGGTTGTTTCTGGTTATTGGTGTGTATATATATATATATGTATGTGTGTGTTTATTGAACATTTTACGTGAATAATTTCTTATGGACAAAAGGATTCTGTTTGTTGCTAGGCACATGGCGAATTTATTCCTGCAGTTCTAAGTGGATTTCTAGCGAATGAAAATGAGCTCAGGATTTAGAAGGGCCTGAGATGCTAGATAAGCAGGCTGTTAAAATAGTCGTGAAGGGCTATATTCAAATACAGCGCTAGGAATCTCGGTATCTTCTCTGGGGGACAAATTGGGCTTTAAAAGCACCATGAGGACTGTTCTTTAGTTTCCCAGAAGAATATCAACAGGTGGTTATTAAATATACTGAAAGGATGTTGAGGTTAATCAGATTAAATCTCCTTCTCAAGCCAGTACGCAGTGGTTCTGTTCAAGCACCTGAGCTGTGTGATCACTTCAAGAAACAAAACTCACTGAAGCATGACATTAACCAAATGCTATGAGTAATACCTGAGTGCTAAAGAGAGAAGCAGAAGCTCTCTGCAGTCACAACCACTGAAGCTTTCACTCAGGTACCCCCTGTCCTTTCCTAACTATCCCCTGACTGTGCTGTTATTTCTGCGCCCGGGGTGAGTCCTCAAACCTGAATTGCTTGGAGGTTTATGAACTTGGCTTTCCCCTTAGTGAAAATGAGGTGCAGTGGAAAGCTTTTCCGCTCTTTGTCAAATTGCACTTTGCAAATCGTAATTTTACATTCAGCAGAAGGAATACTGCTGTTTCCCTAAGGTAATTTCTGGTAAAATGGTCTCAGTGCTCTTCATTAATCTGGGGGAGCTGAATGGGGATGGTTAGATGCTTGTTGTAACCCAGTCAGGCAAAAGTGTTTCCCTGGAGACAAGTTAACGGGCACTCAGATGTGGCCATGCTCTCTTATTGTCAACGTTTCCACTGTGCTGAGCGATTGCTATTACTTCATTCATTGTTTTTTGGGTTTAGATAGATCTGACCCTCAGCTTCCTAGCTACGAGCTGACCACAGATAGCGTTTTCATATCAAGGATAAAAAGGATCCTCAGGTCCTCACAGAATCTGAGTCAAGGTTGGTGAAAGAGCTGTGTTCTATAGCTTTGCTGCTGGCAACTGGGTGAACATGTTTATCTTTATTTTCTTTTTGTGACTCACAAAAGGCATCAGCCGTAGCAGTGATGTGGAAAGTGTTCTTTTATTAAATGTTTTCAGCCATCGTTTACTCTGTAAGATGTCTCACTGTGTTTACAGCTCCATGCAAAGCATTAGCAACAGGTATGAGGGGTTCTGCTCTCTAATACGAGTTAAGGCCATTTGTTTTATGTTTGAAAAATGCTGTGAGATTTTTAATTTGCCCTCCTAACAGTATGCTCCACGCTCTGGTTCTTTTTCAGGCAGCATTGTCTCTGATAGCATAAGCAAGCACCCAAGACCATCAGCATAATTACAGAAATGCTTGGGGTCTTTAGACATCAGTTGGATATGTTTACTCACCTAGCTTCTCAGGCTAGTCTCACACTAGTGTTAAGGGCTATTCAGATATATAAAAATGTCTTGTCTGTGAGGCCTTATCTTGACTGAACAAACTAAAGCGAGATTCCTCAAGCTGTTTTAGCACTGACTGTGATGTCTGTTGCTCAAATAGGGCTTTTGCCTGTCCTGTCAGTATCGAGAGGTCATCTGTCGTCTTCCTAGAGGTGACTCCTCACCTTCAAGTTGGGCTTGTATTTTCTGAGCCATTTTCCCTATGCGGCAGAACAGAGTTACAATCTGACTATAGCTTCACTTTACAGGCACCTGTTCTCCATTTTTGTTTCCTATATTTCCATGTTTGGGTTTTTGTTTTGTGGTGGGTTCTTTTTTGTTTGTTTGTTTTGTTTTGTTTTGCTTTACCTGAGGAGAAACATATTTACTTAGTGGCTTCGCAAAGTATGCAGTCTGTGTGCTTGCGTGAAGTAATAAATCCAGCGTGCCCAAGCTAACGTGCATTTGTTTGTATCCTGTATTTTTGTGTGCATCTGGCTGTCAAGCATGAAGACTGCGCAGCTTTCAAGTTCCAATAAAGATATTTTTGATGCATCTCTATGCCTCCTAGAATATATGTTGGATCCTAGTCTGATCTTGTCCAATGAGTGATCCAGGTGCTTGTCACTTGTTTTGAGATTAATAACATCAGCTAACTCCAAATCGGTCTGTTTTATATGCTCCTACAGCTGTGAACTGTCAGGAGCACAGAGAAATGGTTGCTGCCGAGGGGAGCTGTTAGAGCACAAGCAGTACGTTGGGATTTTTGTCTTCAAACTATATACCCAGAGACTCAAAAGTAGTTATTCTTTGTACAAATTATAACTCTAGAGGTGTAATGAGGGCTCTTGCTGTTGTCTCCTCAGCCCTTTTGACTCTGGCTTACAGTTGATGCAAGGCTCTGGGTGTAGCTGACATCAACATTTTAGCTCTGGAGAAGTTTTGTTAATCCAAAGTATTGTCAACGATGGCAGCTTCCTATGATTGTGTCTTCTAAGGAAAACCAAAATGCTGCATTGATAATGTTATTACAGATGATTAGTCAGATAAAGTATGAAAGCCGAAGGATGAATTCTTGCTCTTACTAAAGCTGAATGGGAAACTCCTGGTGATTCGAGTGTTGGGAGGATCGAGTCTGGAGACCTGTTGCCTGATTCTCTTCTGTCCGGTGTTGCTGCTAACTGACCCTTCCAGACAGATTTAGTAGAGTTGCCAGATGGTGAATGCAGATTGGATTCTGTCTGTATTCGACCAAAGTTTGTTATGAGAAGAATTTGGCTAAAATTCAGTTGTGACTTCCTTCTCTCCCTTCTCTCCTTAGTCGAAGCCGAGACAAGAATCCCTTTACGTATCTTTTTTTTTTTTTTTTACATCAGATGGACTGATTTTGCCTCATTAGATCGGAGTAGTTGTCTCCATCGCTGCTACTTTCTCTGCAGGATTCATTAAGTATTTTTTTAGATGCTGGTGGGGAGAAAAAAAGCTCCTTAGCCCTACATTAAGTCACACGCAAGCGTGTTGGTTCTGATTCGCGTGACATGAGTTCCCAGCAGCCATTCAGCATTATAAGGCTTCTGGTGGGCATTGGATGGCTAAGTTGCTTTCCAGCACGCAACCGTTACGTCCTACATAATATTTTCATCTTGGAGCATATTGATAGGCGCAGGAAAAATACTACCGAATTGCTTCTGTTTTCTGCTTCTCACTGGTGAAATCTGCAGGAAAAGTTGTGTGGATGTGGATTTGCCCAAAGTCATCATTCAGGCTTTCAGCTGCTGCTGTGTCTCAGAGGCCCTGCTGTGAGTGTCTCCAGATGTGGAGGATTTAATTTCATAGGGAATGACTGAGGCCAGAGCTTTGCTGTAGAATGAGCACCTTACAGTCTCGGTGCCACCTAGTCAGCCTCTGAAAGCATAATCAGAGAAATCAGGTTACTTCACACCTTGAGAGATCTGAAACCGGACGTGACTTGTTTGTCTCTGCGATCTTGCACGCTCACAAAAACCTCTGTGATAGCAAGAAACTGTCAAACCAAGCCCAGCTGATGTCAGAGACTCAAGCTGCATGTGGGGTGTTTGTTAGAGAGCAGGTGTGTTACAGCTGGCGGTGCAGTGCAGCACGGATGCTCCCAGGAGAGGAGTTAAGACTTGTGCAGGAGACAAGCAAGACCAAACAATTGAAAGCATGAGTGCACAAAGTGCCTGTTCAGCGAATGACTGTGATCAAGTGACTATAACTAGGCCACACATGCAACCTCTGAACGGTGTTAGTGTGCGTGCATACTCGTGATATACGTAACATACTCAAAGCAGTAATAGATCCTGGTTAATAGAATCTCAGTGTCCAAAAGCTAAACAGCAGTAGGGTTTCCCTCACCTGACAGGCGAGGTCTGTCAGTGGCTTTTCTCCTTTATTCTTGGATGTTGTTTGATCATTAGCACTGATCTCAACGTGAGGGAGAAAAAGGCACTCTTTTGGGAGCGCCATTTGGTTAGTTTGTAGCCAGTACAACTTGCCTTGGTTTCTGAAAATCAAACATCTGCAGCTTGGTCTTACGATTGGATCTTAAAGCCGCAGTGTGCTGGATAATACTGTCTTTGCTAGGTGGGTTTTCAAGTCAAAACTTCCAGTATGTCTCACTGAAGAGCCATGTGGGATAGTTGGTGCTGGCTGCGTGGCGTGTTCACTGAGCAGACCTAAAACCTGTTTGTATCCCAGTATGTTGCCCGTGGGATAAATGCCCCTGTCAAGAAAGATGGTATCACGTGAGAAGAGTGTGAAGAAGTCCACCTGATTACAGATGCTATCGGAAAAACCGTGAGATGTTTTGAAACAAGATTCTGAATAAGAGGCGATGAATAGTGCAGCAGCATCCAGAAATCCCTCTTTAAAGCATTCCATTTAACTTAATTACCTTTCAGTTACTAACTTTCGATTATGTGGGAAATGAAGACCGATGGCTGCTGTCACTGGGTTCTTATCTTGAAGCTGTTTGATTGTACTAAGGTTAAACAAATAAGAATTTTCCTTTGTCGTAGTTAAATGTATACTAATACTGCTTGCTTCTGTAAAAGTCTTCAGATGAGGGGATGATGAGATGAGAGAAAAAAATTCCTGAGCTGAAGTTATGACTGGAAAAGGACCATATGTGTGGTTAATCTTAGCCTTTTAAGTTCATTTTTTTTTTTTTTATGTTTGAAATAACTCAGTAGCAATTTAGGGTAAGTCAAGACTGATTAGGTTGGAGAATAGATCCATAAGTCTGAGAAGTTAAATTTATTCATTCCTCAAATTGGCATCTAGTATTGAGATTCTCACCGTATAGTCCTATCAATTTAATTAACTAACAGGTTGTAAAAAAAAATAATAATTACAAAAAAAAAAAACTATGTGTAGAAATTTCTCCAGTGATAGTCACCAGAAAGTTTGTGTGGGAAAAGAGTGACAGTCCCATGTGTTTTTGAGGTAAGGTAAACTACTTCAAAGTTAAGATTTTAGGCCTCGTGCTATGGATAGAAAAATTGTTGAACTGTATCTCGTTTTCAAAACTTCCAGGTTAAGGATGAACTTTGGTGTAAGGGTCTCTGGTTGCTCAGACTGTCTCTAGTTACAGCAGCCCAAGGTGAAGACTGAGGTCTGCCCTGGACAGTTAGATCTCCGAAATCCTAACAAGGTAGGTACCTTGGTACGTAGTGTTGATTGTAGTTGAGCTGTGGGATCCACTGAAAATAGTGAAGGCGTGTGTCTGCATTCTCAGCTACAGAAGTCATGGGAAGACCTATCAGCAACCACGGTGCCGTGCATTTACCCGAGTATGACTGCACCAGCTGTCGTGGCTGCATTGCTCCTGTTGTCTAGAGCTGATCTCTAGTCAGGGCCGTAGTTTGCCTGTGGTCTTTCTATCTGTTCTTTTCTTCTACCAAAAGTTGACTTTGGTTATACGTGGCAATGACAGAAATATATATAATTTTCATCCATCCTCTGATTCGACAAGTCACACTATTGCCTTGTAAACAGGCCATCTATGCAGTTCATGGCACGCAAGCCAGCCGTAAAATTTATGGGGCAAATATGAGCATTTCCTTATTCTGCCTTGACAAGTTCTGCTATTTTTTGTTTCACTGTCTGTTATTTTTCCAGGACACACTGAGTAAACGATAAAATCTTGACTCATTCATTATTCACACCCTAACTGCACAAACTCTGAGATATATGTGCAGTTTTTGCAGGGAAAATGAACATTTGTTATTCTTTCATAAATAACTTGGACTGTCTGTCTGCTGCTAAGTGGCGTCCTTCACGCAAATCTGTGTCACGCTCCATGACACCACATCCATTAGTGATCACGCTGCTGAAGTGAATATAGGCTATCCAAATATACCCGAATATTTTAGTGACTGTTCGTCTGTCCCTGTCAAAACAAAATGAGGAGAGCAATACATAGCTTCCAACCATCTGCGATTACTGAATTGTGAATTTCAGTGGTCTTAAAGAACCTCTAAGCTAATAAAATGGCTTCAAAGGAATTTCAGTTACTTACTAGCCTCATTAAGAATTCTCCGCGCCCCGCTTACCTGCAGCACCTTTTCTGCAAATATCATAAACAACCTTTGCCAGGCTGTAATGAGGAAGAGCCGCATCTGAGATGAAGCAGTGGGAGTTGCTGCTTCATTTCAGGAATTTCCCAAACCTACTCTGCGACCACCCACAGTGAATGACTGCAATTTGCGATGAGTCATGCGGGCAAGTGCTCTGGGATTTTTGTGTTGCAGACTGGCATTTTTTTCCTTGACGATGGTCTCATTATTCCTGAATTTACCTATCCAGGAAAAAAAAAAAGTTTGTTGGGAAGCATTTTGACATCTGTTTGAAACTTGCCCTGGAAACAATCGAATCAGTAATGTTCGCGTCTGCTCTCCCTCTGTTTTTCTACCATTGCCATTTCTCAGTTTCTTTGGAGGTACAGGCCTCACTGCTGTGGTTGCCTTGTGACAGCATCGTACAAAACTGTAGCATGACATTAATTGTACTGTGGCATGTAAGACTTCAGGCTGTCCGATCACACGAAACAGTGTTACTCATTTTTTAAGACTGCCTTCTTTGTCCTCTGGAGCCCTGGGTACATTCTGACTCTAGGACATTACCTTCGTTTGCATTGCTACCTGGGGAGCTTTTGCAGAACAGTAAGTCACTTCACGCAATGCCAAGCAGAAATATTATCAGATGTATATCAAGTTGGGACTCACAGAGAATCAAAATTCATTTTACTTAGAAGTTTCTATAGTCTGGTATTTTAAATAGTCCCCATCAAGAAAAGAGACTGTTCTAACTCAACTGTATCAGGCAATTTTAGGGGTTAGGGACAAGCAAATCTGTCAGTATTTTGTGCCTTTTGAAATACTGACCATACTTAGTTCCGTACCCTGGTTTCACTTTGTGTATGCTAGAACAACAAAGTATTTCCTCCTCCAGGTTCTGGCATGTAACCTCAGAAGAATATGTTGCTGGCATTTACTGAAACAAGAATTCTAACGTCATTCTGTCTTCTTGGTGGAACAGAACACAAGTAAAAGGCTTTATCGTAGCTAGACCTCCAGTTTTGGGTTGTGTTTTTGTTTCATTCTTGTTGCTGTTGCTTGGCTGTTATTTTTTTTTTTTCCTTAATTAGACATATTAGACGAATTTTCTTTCTGTTAACTTATTTATTCTACTAATTGCTATCTGACACTGCAGAGTAACTAACTACCTGCAAACCTAGCTCTTGAGAAGAAATAAAGCCTTCTGCTACCATGGCTTTTCTATGATTTTCCTGTGCGGAGGAATCACAGAATCCTAGCAGTTAGAATGGACCTCTGGAGGTCACCCAGTCCAGCCACGTCCAACCTACGGCCCACGGGCCACACGCAGCCTGGCACAGATCTCACTGTGGCCCTCCCCTCTTCCCGCCAAGCAGCCTGACCCATCCCTGGGCACAAAACCGCTGCTCGCAGCAACCATTCATCAGCGCGAGATGAGCGCTGTCTGGGCTGTAAACAGGGCACCGCCAGGGGGCAGTGCAGTGCCAGCGCGAGTGGTAGCAAACACTTGTATGCATTTTGATATATTCACTAAACGTAGTCCTGTAGTCAACAAAAAATATGCAGCCGTGCTNCTTCCATTGCACTAGAACACCTTGTTCACGTCGCAGGGTTTTGGTGATCCAAATGTTTGTGAACAATTATTTTCAGGGATGAAAAAAGGGAAAGTAGAATTTCATAAAAAATCTGACGTACACCTTGAGAACTCATTGAGAATGGCAACTGCTNGAGAAAGAAATTTGAGAACAGGTTGTAAGGTTGCTGAAAAAAATTGTCCATTTTTGGATATGTTTGCAATTCTGTTTTTGGTTGACATAAATACATTACCTGTGAATTTTCAAATGGAATGTATAATAGAGTTGCAGTCAGGTACTCAACTCAAAAAACAAGCCTGATCACGTCTCTCTACCAGGCTTCAGTAAGCTCTCTCTTACCGGAGAGAAATATCCCCTTCTTCACAACCACAGCTGTGGCGGAAACGCTAAGTCACTGCCTGAAGCAGTGATGGAGCACCTGGTGGGAAGGCAGGGCCAACCCAGGGGAGCTCAGGTCCATGCAATGAAGGTGAATGACCAGAAGGTATGGAGCCAGAATCCACTCCTTC
>VXAB01013212.1:0-14644 GCA_013399175.1 Odontophorus gujanensis
AAGAGATGGGTCGGGGGCCGAGACAGCCGTTGAGATGGGAAGAAGGCAGCATCGTGCCAGGACGGGGCTTCCAGGCACACCGCAATGCCGGGACGGCTGTTCCGCGCGCACTGTGGAAGTAGGACAGGTGTACCGGGACAGGTGTACCGGGACAGGTGTACCGGGCACGCTGTATGGACAGGTGTACCCCACATCCGCGCAGGGCCTTGGCTGCACCGCTCTGCTCTCATTACAAAGCGCTGCTCCGCGCCACGAGAGGGATTTGGGGCTGGTGCAGCAACAAAGGCGCTGAGACGTGGCCAGGTAAGAGGCTTTGGGGTTTAGCCGGCCATTCCCACAGCACGGGTGTTTTTATTTTTTTCTCCTCTTTTTCCAGGGGAATTGTTTTTTGTAATCCCGGTTGCTGGAGCAGAAGTAAGCAGGGAACGGAGCTTTCGTGCTGCACTCCAGCCACGGGGTGAGCCCCAAAGGAACGGCTTTTTCTGAAAATGGCTCTTTTTGGGAACAGCCCCTGCGGGAGGCGGTGCCAGCAGCCGCTACCTGGGGCTCAGTGAGAGCCAAGGCGGTGGATGGAGACACTGAGCGCGCCCAGGGGACAGCCACGTCCCTTCGCCCCACGCAGGGGATGGGATTTGTCCTCGTGCTCATCCGTCGTTCACTCCGTGTTTAATAATTAGCTCTCCCAGCGAGGCCCCGCTATCCATCGCGCCCGCGCCGCGTCCCCTTTCCAGCCCGTTTCCAAGCAGAAAGAAAACAAAATGGGACTCGTCGTTCACCCCTTCACGAAGCCCTCACTCACCGCTGTGTCATAACAGCAAACGGGACCGCACCATCCGACGGGACAGCTCCGCTCGCGGGCGGCCACGGGGTGGGAGGGCAACGGTGGCTCCAAGGGTTCATCCCATACAGGGATGGGCGGTGGGGTGCCCTGTGCCACGGCCCCCTGTGACGCCCCAGTGGGAGGGAACGGCCCCAGGAGTGCGTCCCATCACAGCAGGGCACCCCTGTGCTGCCCATACGGTCCGGCTGCGCCGAGAAATAGGTTGGCTTAAAAAATGCATCACTTTGAAGTTATGTAAATGCAGCGGCAAGCGGAGCGCGCTGGCAAAAAGGTTCCCTCTTCCTTTCTTTTTTTTTTTTCTTTTTTTTTTTTTTCCTCCCTCGGTTTGCCGGCTTCCTCCGGTTAAAATTGGGTTGCAAATCATTAATAAAGGAACAGTTGTACTGAATAAGCTCCCGTACTTAAATCAGGACAGAGAGGCGTAATTAACCCGGCTCCGCGCTGATGCGACGGGAGAGGAAAATGCGCCTCTGTTTTGGGCCCGGCGCGCTCCCGGCCCCCTGGGAACGGCGTCGAGCTCCTTATTTAAAAATGAAGCTCGCAGCCTGGGTTCATGGATATATATATAAGCTGTCACGGTGATATTTTATTCATACCCCTCTCCCCTTCCCTCCGCTTGGAAAATCCAGCAGGCAGCGGGGAGGGAGGGGGAGCGGGGAAAGCAAGAAGCCCCTTTTAAAAATGAATTACACATGCGAGTCACATTGGTCGGAGGCACAGGATGAGCCGGGGGCGGGAGGGCGGCTGCGGTCACCTGTTGTCCCCTGCCCGGGGCGAGGGCCGGCTCTGACATCCCCACACCCATGGGGGATCTGCCGGGATAGCAGGGATGGCGAGAAAAGAGAAAACCTGCGGGAAATCCGCACTCCTTCTGCATCCCCCGTGCCCCGACATGTCCCACGTCCCCGCGGTGCCCCGCATTGCCCCGCGCCCGGCCCCACAGTGCGGGGGATGGAGCAGATGCGGGGAAAAAAAAAAAGAATAATATTAATAAATCACTGTTTGTTTCCTTTTGCAGACGATTGTTCTCCCCGCGCTCCTTAGTGCTTATTAAAGGGCTGTTTTGCTGTCGGTGAAAGCCTGCAATTACGCGCTCGCTGCTGCTGCCTGTCACCGCCGCTCCGCTCCCCGCCGTGCCCGCTATCCCGGCCCCGCAGCTGCTGCTCGGGGCCATCCACTCTGGATGCTGTGCCACCCGCGCTGTAAATCCCCATGGGGGATGTCCCCAAGCAAGGCCGTGTCCCTAAGGGATGTGAGACCTTCCAGGGACAGCCCTGCCTCCTCCAGCCTCGCTTTCCCCGCAGACATCCCCCCACAGCTAACCCAAACTGAAGCTGTCCTTCCCCTGCCACCCTCCTCCCCGTGGCATTGGAATTAAATGTAGGCTGTATTTGGGTATTTGAGAAGCGAAAGGGATGGTGGCCCTAAGGGAAAAGCTAACAGCTCGGCTGTTTGTGTTCAAGAACTGTCCTCCAGCCTCCAAGCACTGTGCCCGCAGGAGCCGGCCGCAGGCACGCTGCCGGGAGAGCTGCTCCACTGCTCTGCAGCGCGACGCTGCGAGGGGTCCGCACCTCTATTTCTGCTCCGTGCTCGGCTTCTGGGGCTGGGGACGTGGCCCCTGGGAACAGGGGGCTTCCCCATGTCACCCGAGTCCTGGCGCGGGGCAGCGCAGCTGAGCAGGAGCGTCCCAGCTGCTCCTCGCCTGTTGCATGCTGCGTGCACCCCAGCAGGGCTGTCCTTGTTGTTCATTGCACTTTGCACGGTGGGGGCGGCCCAGCAGGGCACGCTGCACGCAGGTGACGCAGTGCTCAAGACCCTTGTGTGGCACTGTCCCCTGCGCCAGGCCTGGGGACAGCACCAGGAGCCGTAAAGGCAGAGCCGGGACGGACTGCCCCCCGCCCCGTGTGGGTGCCGATGGTGCCCCCAATGGGAAGTGCCGTCCCGACAGCTCCACGTCTCCCCTAAATCAAACTTTCCTTTGGTCAAACAAAACGTTTCTCTCGGTCCTGCAACAAAAACAACTCCGGTTTCGGTATTTCAAACCGAATCTACGTCGTTCATTAAAGTGAGGACTGCAACTGCCATTTCCAGCTGCCTGCACTGGGGCCGTGCGCTCCAACCCGGCGAGGTTTGCCAAGCCCGTGCAGACCCGCCCGGCTCCGCGCTCCTCCCAACCCTTTGTACCGCTCTCCTCCATCCTCCCCTTTGTTTAGCATTTTAATTATTTTAATTACCTTGTTTGCCAGCTTATCGCGGCACTCAAACCCATCTGCACGCAGACACCCAGACTTTTATCTGCAGCCCTCTGCCAGCGGTATTTGCATTTCTCGCTCCGGCGTTTGGTGGAGGGAAGGAGAAATTAGCATTTGTCCCCTTCGCCGACAATGCCGCGTCTCGCAGGGTCGCTTTATTCTTCCCAGAAGAATGGGGTTAATTTATCTCTGCTCTCTCTCCCCCCCCCCTCCAATATCCATTTCAAATGAGAGATTAGGAAATAAACACAAAACCCGAGTGGGAGGCGCGGGGGCTTTCCCCCCGGGGATGCTGCAGGATTCGGCCTCAGGCAGTGCCCAGCGGGTCCCCACGCAGACGGTGGCTTTGGGAACGTCACTGTGGCACCCGCTGCTTGCCAGCAGGGTGGCTTTGTCACCCTCAGGTTGGGACAGTATGCCTCCTGGGGATGAGGCTGCTGCGTGGTGTCCCGCTGGGACATCGTGCTTCCTGGGGACAGTGTCCCTCTGCTGCCCCCCCCACTCTGCTCCTCAGCCCTCCCAGTATGTGTGCTAAGCCCTGTGCTCCCCATCATTGCCATCAGAGAGACAGCGGCCCTGGTGGCTGCAGACACACTGCCCTGCCTGGGACACAGCCTGCTTTGCTGAGCTTTGGGCAGCACGAGCTTAAAGAGGAAGAAATGAGAAATAAAAACCCTGTTAAAGCGGCTTTAAGATAGGGATATCGTCCTGCCAAAGCGATGGCATGAGGGTGACAAGTATTCCTCCCTGGGAACAAAGCAGAGACTGCCATGGGGGCTTGACGAAAGTTCTGAGCCAGCGGCCCCAAATGCGAGCTCAGTAGGTTGCTGCAATGGGTGTGCATAGTGGGGTGATGTGACGGCCACCACATGCCTTGCTCCCAAAACCCAGAGTTGCAGTAGAGAGCCAGAAACCAGCAGCAAGGCAGATAGGAAGCCCAGCGTCCCTCAGGAGCCACCCACTCCCAGGAGTAACATTTGCCAGACCCCAGAGAACATAAAACTCCAGCCAAGCTCTAAACCTTATTTCCTATCCTCTCTGGCCCCACTTCCAGCCTCAATGGGAACAGTCGTGTGGGGACACCAAGGCTGCAACAGCCTCTGCCACCCTCTTTGCCAGAATGATGCTGATAGGGCACAGGACACCTCCTCATCCCCATTCCATCCCATCCCCATAACAGGCAGCCCTGCTGGCTGGGAGCATGGGATGATGGAGCATCTTGCTGGAGCATAGGGAGCTAGGCAATGCCTCTCCATCCATCAGAGTTCCCACTTTCTGCCAAGCACATTAGGGGATAATTAAGTAAAAATAGGCCTTCCGACCAGTGTAGCTCATTAAGGGCTAATTAAGTTAATTAGTGCCAGGTGTGGATTGCAGCGCTTGTGCGTGTGGCTGTTGTTTGCTGTAATTGCATTTGCTCAGCAGCTTCTACTGCCAGGCTGGAGCTTGGCCAGGGAGGAAGGTACTGGGTGCCCCACGTGGCTAATGAGCACCTAACGATGGCACCTGGGGTGGGCAATTAACCCTTCCCTCCTTACAACCCCCAGTGGCTTTCTCTGACCCCAAAGCCAAGGTATGTGTGGTCCTGTTGGTAGGGTCCTACTGCATGTGTGGGAGGGGTGGGGACACTAGTGTCACTAGTGGTGGAGTCACTATCCCTGCAGGTGTTCAAGAAACATGTTGATGTGGTATTGAGTTATGTGGCTTGGGGGTCAGGTGGGCATGGGTGGATGGTTAGATGTGGGGATCTTAAAGGTTTTTGCCAGCTGTAATGATTCTGTGATAACCAAGGGACGTTGCTGTGTCCCCTAGGGTCTCAGGCCACTGTTAGGTCACTGTTGCCCTTCAGTGGGAAGGGGAGAAGGTGCTGGAAGGGAGGCAGGTTGGGAGCATCCCCACAGCTATTGTGCCCTACAGAGATAACAGCCTGCAGGTGACAGCTGAGGTCAGGCAGGAGTGATGTGCATCCTTTACACACCCTTGTCTTGGGCCTGCATGCAGCCCCATCAAATGGCCCCACAGCAAGCTGTGCCCAAGGGGAGGGATGGAGAGGGAGGTGGTACCAAGCCTCAGCACCAGGAGGTCCTGGAGAGCTGCAGAAGCAGGGGCAGGGCAGGTAAGGAAGGCAGCAGCATGCACTGAGCATCCTGTGCCACTGAGGCTGGCAGGATTTCTGCAGCCGCTATCTGGGCTCCTGTCTCGTTCCTCTCCCCTTCTCCTTTTGCATAATGGATAGGCTGTGAGTAATGGGAAATGGCAGCCCAGCCACGCTTGCTGGCAGCCTCTTAATGAAGAATATGGAAATCTCATCAGTCCAATCAGGCCAGCAAATGAAACCGCTTTCCCCTGCCGATGTGAGCAGAAGGCTAACGACCTGCACTCACCGGCTCCATCCCTCTCCCAGGAAGCCCCCCCTTCCCCTGCTGACAACCGAGCTGTGAACTTCATCTCCACAGCAAGTAGAGCCTGAGTCCTTCTTCCTTGCTGCCCCTTCACTGGGCTCGTGCTGTCCTTTCCTCCCAGTTCTGTGAGCTGTGTCTATTTCTGTAAGGACACGTGCAGGAACTCCCTGTTCCTCTCTTCCCCAGCTCCTGTAGCATTTTTTCTTCCCACTGGGTCTGGTGCGGGGAGGACAGGTCTACCTGGCCCTCCCTTCTGCTCCTCTTCCATATGAGACTTCTGCCTGGGCCACCTGCACACCAGGAACTTGGTTTGGCTGTGTGTGGGCCCTCCAGTCTGGCATTATTCATAGTGGGATACAAGATACAGCCAGGAATGAGATCTCGGCCCATCCCAGGATGTGCAGAAGGATGTGGCTGTGGATGAGTACCCAAGGGAGCCAGGCTCAGCATTGCCTGGGATTCCTTGCATAGACCGTTTCCCCAAAATCTGATGGAAAACACCCTCTGCAGCCCTTACCCAAACCCTTTTGGGGACCTCATGGGCTTCTCCTCAAGGAAACCTCCACAAGAAGGTGGGATTCCCAGCTCTGTGCCTGACGGGTCTGCAAGGTGGTGATGCTCAGTGAGGAGTGGGTGCTGCAGGGCCCCAGATGCCCAAAGCATCACACAGTAGGAGAAAGCAATCGTATTTCTCCATAGAGTAGGAACTCCAGTCTTCCCAGCTGGACTTGCTGGGTCCAGAACAAGAGTGGGTATGGCTGTTTGTATGGAATCTTGCACCAACAGGTCCTGACCTCCCTGGCAGCATCTGTTTGCTGTTGCAGTTGCTTCCTTGTCAGGTAGGGGAATACCCGCTGACTGTTGGCTTCTCTGCTCAATCTGCCTGTTCTATGGGCAAAGGCAGGCACAGGCAGAGACACGGCCCCGTGCTGGTTTAGGGGAATGTTTAATTGCTGCCTTTCACAGCCAGCGCAGAGCTGAACTGATGGCATGAGCTCACCCAGGAGCACCGAGGTGGGTAAATGTTTTAATAAAATCCACCCAGGGCATTTATCTACACATAAATACGTACATAGTGTATGCTCTTTGTTTAGCACAGGACGCTAGCTCGAGGCCGGAGGAAGCCATTTGTTTCCATGAGTTATAAGATGATATCTGTGAGTACCTCTAACGAGCAGAAATCGGCACGGCAGCGGGGCTGGAGCCGGTCCCGGCACAAGCTGTTTGCATACAGCAGTAATGATGCAAACGGGTGCTGCTCAACATGCTGATCAACAGCAACCCGTTGAAATTAAAGGCTGAGGAGACGCAGGAGCACTGCCATAAACATTTATTGCAACACTTCTGTGTATCATCAGCCGCTGATTTGGAGGCGATGGAAGCACACGGCTGCAGTGATGGGCTTTGTCAGGGGCTGCCATCAGCTGTCCTTGATGGATAGCGGTGGAAGCGAAGCACCATGTCATCTGCAGCACAAGGCTGATGTTAACATGAAGAGGGAAGGGGGGATTTGTTGCCTTTATTACCGCTGATCTCTTGTGACTTCAGGATCCAAGCCAGCTGGAGAAAGTCAGCTTGGAGGTGATGTGCTGGAATAGCCCAGAGGATGCAGATAAAAGTTATGGGCTCTGAACACCGAGCTTGTCATCCACTGGAGGGCTGACACTGCTCCTGCTTCGTCTTGAATTATGTTTTGTTAACAGCAATAATAACAACTTGCCTTTCCCAGTAGCACTCTCAGAGCATGTCGTCCACCAAAGCAATGGGTGCCCAGCTCAGGAGCAGCAGCTGTGCCCCCAGGAGGCCATGCCAACAGGGTAAGGCACAAATACAGCACATGGAAGGTAGAGCTGCCACTATTGAATCCTCTCCTGGAGCACTCTGCAGTGCTGGAAGAAAATCATTGGATGGATTTTTTTCACACATTGATCTGAAGATTGAGGATATGGATTGTCTTTTAACAGGGAATTTCCGATAAAATCTCTCTGCTTCTCTCGGCTGGAAGTGATCCCAAGGAAATAGTTTTGTGCTGGAACCTCTGACTTACAGATCACACAAGGTGCTCTCTGCACTTCACATCTGAAACCAGAGAAACCCACTGCAGTCCAGCAGAGCTGCGGGTGCTATAGCTCTGGCTGCATTCAGAGCTTTCAGTGTAATGTAATGCTTTCAGTGAGCCCTGTGCAGGACTGTCCTGTGCACACTTAGGCAGAAGCAAGAGGCAACACATCAGTGTCCCAACTTTGTGTATCAGCCTGAGAATCCACGACAGCACAAGATTTAGCACAACACTGGTCCCATGCTGGATTCTTCCTCACTCCGTTGCCACCAGGCTTTGTGATAACACCAGCTTCCCCAGGCACCCCCACTGAATCTCACTTCTTTCGTTCAGATGTGTTGCAGAAGGAACTTGCTTTTGTTTCCTCCAACACAAAGCTGAAAAAAAAACCCAAGGCTACATCAGTGTGGCATGTGGGCGGTTTGAGAAAAATGGGTTTCCTGCTGCTTTGTGTGTCCTAAAGCCTATTAGCTGGTGCTGTTTCGACTGCCTCTTGTTTTGCCTGGCAGGTGAAGCTCGTGTTGGCCTGATGAGACATCACTGGCACAGCTTTTCTATCCTGCCACCAGCCCCACTCTGAACATTCAGCAGTTTGGCATCAGCTGCAGTGGAAGCCCTTGCCTTTGAAGGAAGGCATCACTTGAGCTGCTGCACCACCTCTCCCTCGCTGGGACCTCGCCCAGAGCCTGCTGACCATGGGAGGAGAATGGAGAAAGAAAATTGCTTCCTTCGAGATGAGGTTAGAAACAGGGCTGATAACCCCTCCTCTTCATGAAGGTTGCCTTGAGGAGCAACCCATGAGATCCTCAGAGGGTCTAAGATGAGTTTGGAGAGTGTCTTTTCCATGGGGCTGTGACAGCCTTGCCTTGTTCTATGTCCCAAGAGCAGTTCCACAGAGCATGCTTTCCCCGGGGAGGTTACCTGAGGCTGGGAGTGCTGGGATCAGTCCCCAGTCGATGCTTTTCAGCCTGCCCGACCAAGGCAGCTGGACAGCCACGTGTTATCTGGGTCTGTATCAAAGTTCATACATGAGAGAAGTGTGGACTTTTTGGGCATCACTTTGAATGTGATGGAGTATGTTGCCAATAAGTGATGTGCTTGTGGTGACGTTCCGGAGCTCACTGCTTTATCCATTTCTAGACAGCTGTGTCCCAAGACATCAGAAGGAGCCTGAAACATTGGTATGCATGGAGGAAAAGGGAAGATGGGATCTTCTTTATCATCCTGGCCCCTGTCCTGATACTGGGCTGCAAAGAAGCTTGCAGAGCCACGTGCCTGATGGCACCGGCAATTTTTCCAGTGTTTCAAAACCTTTCCCAAGATAATACCTTTTTTTCCTTCTCTCTTGTGCCTTAAAAATCACTGCGTCAACCTCTGTTCTCCTTCCAAGAGACCCACTCCCATCAGCAGTGGCCTTCCTGAATTCCCCTTTCTTCTCACCCACTCCTTCACAGAGATCCAGACGCTCAAGTCTGCTTCCTCTTCTCTGCCCCTGAGGCCTCCTTCAAGGACGAAATCCCAGGTAACGAGTGCTAACTCTCCTAGAGGTGCAAGGAAAGGGACTCTTTTAAGTGTGGCTTCAGTCTTGGGATACTCAGAAGCCATCTGCAAGCTCTTGAGCTGTCGTAATGGAATTTGCCACTTTGGCCTTTTGAAAGGGGACCAGCACTTGGAAACTAAATCCCCGGGTAACCTGATTATGACTGTGGGCATACTCTGCTTGACTGTGACCCAGGAGGGCTCACCTTAACAGAGGCTTTCGGAAAGAGTTTGTGAAGACTGGTCTAAGGCAAGGGCTGCAGCATGTTTCTGTTTGCATTGACACATTTGCCCCATTATTCATGGTTGGTGTGTGTTTTGTTTCCTCTTGGTTCCCAGCATCCTTTATAGATGGGTTTTCATGCCTTCGAGGCAAGCAGCATTGAAATGGTGCCAGCACAACAGTCCTTTGCCAAGAGGCAATTGTGCTCGCCCTGGGCTTCGGTTTTCCTTGGCTATAGTCCCGGGAGAAGGTGTCTGTGGTCCTCTCTTGTCAGTGCTGCCTCTCCTCTCCCCTGCCCCGCTCACTAATTACTTTTTTGAATCCATTGCTGATTTATTTATTTGTTTTTAATTAGACATGATGGAAGACAAGGAGTCTCAAAGACAAGTGCTATGAACACTTGTCCGAGTCTTTTTCCTCCATCTCTTTGCAGCTGTAGGGCAAATCTATGGGGTTGGAGCCTCCCTCTAATTAGACTCTTGAGAAAGCAGCTGGGACAGAGTGACTCCAAAAGGTGTATCCAGAGGTGAAGGAAAGCCACCAGCACCTCTCACCAGCCACAAGAACAAGAGGTGATTGCCTTAAGTTGCACCAAGGGAGGTTCAGGTTGAACATTAGGAGAAATTTCTTCTCAGAAAGCAGTCAACCCTAGGCACAGGCTGCCCAGGGAAGAGGTGGAGTCACTGTCCCTGGAGGTGTTCAAGAAAAAGACATTAGACCTAGAGGCACAGTCTAGAAAGGTCACAGGAAAGAATGAATGGTTAAACATGATGATCTTGTGGTCTTTTTCACCTTAATGATTCTAGGAGTCTAAGATTCTATGATTTACCTTCTCGTGAGGCATTATGAGGTCTGGAGGAAGGAAGAGAGCTGTGCTAAAGGCTCTCCTCCTTGAAATGAGCTGCACTGACCAACCCACCAGGGCTCTGGTCATAGGTCTCCTGGGGGGCTGTCTGCTGCTAGGGGATGAGATAAAAGCGTAACACATCTCGGACAGCACCTGCATGGCTCCTGCCCTGCAGCATGGGGCTGGGAGGCTGCTACAGCTCTGCTGGTGCCTAGCAGAAGAAAAGCAAATCAGTGTTTGACAGAAGGCTTTCCACAAACACAAACTAATGGGAATTCCTCAGCGGTGTCCCTGGGAGCTCCAATATTGGATCTCAGGGCAGCCTGTCGTCCTCGCAGCGGGCAGTGGGTCCTGATGAGCTTAACCCTCCCTGGGCTGTGCCATGCTGCGGGTGGGAGGCTCAGCACTGTGCCTGTTTCTGGTGCTGGGCACCGGTGCTCCGGTGACCCTCTGTATGGCCAGCAAGGAGCAAGGGAGGGTTTTGTCTGCAGCCAAAGGGAGCAGCTGGAGGCAGGAGTGGGTGAAAAAAAAGAGGAATAAGGGAACAAAAGACGCTTTTTGGGGAGGTGGGGTATGTTTGCATGGGGAAGGGCAGGAATTTCTTTTCTTTGCCCAAAAGTCTAAAGTGCTTTCTTCAGTGCCTCTGTCGCTGCATGGGGCCCCGGTCAATAACATTCCACGCTCGCCCTGCGGAAGGAGACGGGCCAAGCACGGCGCGGCTGAATGAAATTCCTCTCACCTCACCCTGTAAACATCCCAAGAGCCTGGCCCCATTACGGCTGGGTACAAAAGTCCGGGGCTGAGGCCGAACAAAAGGATGGGGAAGAAAGTGCCGGTTGCCACGGCAACGCTGTCCAGGCCGCCTGGTTTTATCAGCAAGGGGGCCCGGGTTTTCTGCCTGAGTTGCAGGAATCAGAGGCAATTTATTTCCACGGTAAGACGGAGACTGTGGCGAGATCGAGGGAAGCCACGGCTCTGCATGGGCCTCGGTGCTGGCGGTGTTGGTGCAGAAGCAGGACCAGGTCTGCTGCAGCATGGTGGCCACCTCATGGCCTCCCCTGCGATGTACAGGGCACAGCCCTCCTTCTTGCCTGGTTTACCTCCTTGTCCCCACTCCCAGAACCCTGGTGGGTTTGGTTTTTGTAGCAGCTTGAGGGTGAGGGGTTTGGAATTTAATTAAAGGATGGCTTATTATTTAACTCCCCAAATAAAGGCAGCAAATCCCAGTTCCAGCATGGTCCCCTCCGCTCATAGAGCATCTGAACTTGGATTGCAATGGGAACAACAGTTCCCAAAGGCCAGAAGAAGAAGGGCTGTGCTTCCCTTGCAGGTCCTCTAGCAAAGCTAATGTAAAGCATTAAAAGTGCCCTGAACCCCAAGCAATGGGTGGATGTGGGATGCAATGGCATTGTATTGTCAAAGAGGACTTCAGCTGCAGGAACCTCATACTAAGCCAAATCAGTGTCCTCCCCTACCACTTCTGCTGACATGCTGTGCTAGGGACCTGGAAGCACTAGGGTAAGTCTTAGGGTGTTAGGAATAGAAGAAAGGATTATTGAGGTTATTAAGAAAAAAATTACCTGAGACTGTGTTTAAGCATTGGAACAGGCTGCCCAGGGAGTCACCATTCCTGGAAGGGCTCAAGAAACAAATAGATGTGCACACAGGGACACAGCTTAGTGGGCAATATTGGGGGTAGGTGGATCGTTGGACTAGGTGAACTTAGAGGTCTTTTCCAACCTGAATAATTCTGTGATTCTAGATATCACCATGGGGAATTCAACACAGATCTGCTAGGCAGCAGATGCTTGTGATAGGGCCCCAACCAGTACCGCTGGTTAGAGGAAGATGACAGTATAAAGATGGAACAGTGTAACAAAATGAGAGGCAAAAGTTGGATATTTGAATGCACTGAAGCCAGGACACAGTTGCAGATTCCAAGAAAATGTGCCAAACTGCAGACCTGGTGGCAAGGTTTTCAGAGGCAGAACCTGTCACAGAAGAGAAAAAACTGCACTGAAGATTAACATAATTCCTTTGTTGTTGTATTTTGTTGGTTGATTTATTTGTTTGTTTTCTGGGGGGAATGTGGGAGTGGGTTTGGAGAGTTTGTAGGATGGGTTAGGAGCATGCAAAGTTTTACTACAAAATTGCAGAGCAGAATGGTTTAATGGCTGGAGGAAACCCAGCTAAACCCAGCTGGGCCTGACACAGAAAGTGTTCAACCAAGATGCAGCTTGCTCATCTCTGGTAACTAATTCTTTTGTCTGGGAAAGCTGTGCTTTATGAAGTAATTGAGAAATTACTAATTAAACTGAAGATGATGTAAGAAATAGAAGGCAGGTACAGAAGCTGTAGCTTGGGAAGGAGGATGTAGCAGACTAGACAAAGTTCACCACTGGAGTTTCTCTGGAATCGATCCTGGAATCGATCTTGTTTATTCTCTCCATGAATGATGTGTCATGAGCAGTGGAAGCGCTCAGGCTAAGCTAGTTGATGACGCCAAAGAGGAGGCACTCTGAATGCAGAGGATAAGGGGAGAGCTGGCTGTAAGCAGCAGACAACCTTGAACAGGAGATGCAGAATGAAGCTGAAATCCAGCAGCATGAAATGCAGGAGTACACACAGGGCTTTTTGTGATAGGCAGGGAGTGTATCAGCTGGACATGACTGAGGAGGAGGTGAACTGTGCTGTAGCAGTTGCAGATGATTATCAACCACCAATTAGCTAAAGGCACAAAAAGGCAAATGAAGCCCTACATGGCCTGGGATATTTTCAGTAGAAGCAGAAAATTGTTAATTTTCCTGGTCAGATAGGCTGAATTCCCACTAAGAAGCTGTGCAAAAAATTTCTCCTTGGTAGTGAAGAGGCCAGAGATCCTATTTCGCTACCAGGCTTGTGAAACAGAGGCTGCAAGGAGTTTTGTTCTCTAGTTGGGTCACTACTCAGGGTGATGAAAAGAGTACATGAGAGGCAGAAAATCTGTATAAAATGATGGAGGATGCAGGTACATGAATGAATGAGAGGCATGCATTCCAGAAAAGCTTGGGTAGTGTATGGGAGGTAGGTCCTGAGCAGGAGAGCAGGGATGCTAAGGAGGAGCCCCTCATTAAACTAGGAGAAGAAAAGAACTCTTCAACAGGTTAGGAAAACTGAAACACCTAGGTGCTTCAGCAAGGATCATGACAACCTCAAAGATCCCATGTCCCCAACGACTTCAACCCAGCAGGTCACTTCTGCCCTTGCATCCCCGTGGGTGCTCTGCGGGGTTACTTTGGCTCCTGCTCTGTCCCCTTCCTTGCCTGGAAACTGATCCCTACTTCAGCTTTACAGAGAGAAAAAGAAAAGGAAAGCCAGCAGACGGGGCCTTTTGTACCGCAAAGTAGATTAGGGGCCTTGGAGGGCCCTGCAGCCTGCGCAGCAGAGGGAGGGCTGGGAGGAGGGAGGGAGAGAGGGAAGGCTTTGCTCTCAGCCCGGCCTTTGGACTGCTCCTTGCAAACTGTTTTCCGTCCAACTTCCTTCCTATTTTTTTTTTTCCTTTTTCTCTGCTTGTCACTATGGATCAGCGTCTTGGGGATGAAGATCCTTTCTGTTCTTGCAGTGGATTTAACTCCTGAAACATGTGTCATGTTCCCCGACTCCCATCCTGAATCAGGAAAGCATGCACACAGACAAAAGCCAAATGCCCTTCCTAGGGGCAGTCAGGAGAAGGGAACTCTGCGGTGGTCTCTAGTCCAATGACAAAAGGTTTCTTGGACTACAGACGAGAAAGTCAATGCTGCCTGGGATTACAGAAGCAGCTGTGGGTAGCAGGGATTAACCACCACCTGTGTGATGAATGGACATGGCTCTGGTACTGTAGCCAGGAGGACACATGCCAGATGCTTAATGCTACCTCTCTGCCCAGGCTAGATCCCAGAGTTGCTTTCTTTATTTTTGAATGACTGATGCCTCCTTCTTGTAGTCTGTAGGAAACAAACTGGAGCTAGTGGGTGCACCAAGGCACTGTGATGGCTGGGTAGGATGGTTTCCAGGTGTCTGTCATGGGACAATTGGATTTCAGAAAGACTGGGCACCATCAGCGAACCCCTCTTTCAGTGCACCCCAAAGTCTCTTCCTTTTAACCCTCTTGGGCCAAATGTTCTCTATAAAACAGCCATAGCAAAGACCCGTCCTACAGCAAGGGAGTTGGAAAGCCAAAATCATTACTAGTTTTGAAGCATTCAGCTGTTAGAGTGAGCTCAACTGAAAAGCTCTTTAGGAGACTAATAATTTTACCTCCTTAGCAGAGATTGAATAATGTGCAGTACGCTCTGCCTGAGGCTTCGTGCACTGAACAATGCTGTGGAAACAAAGTATTGTGAGAATGTTTTTTCAGTGCATGTCCTGCAAGCAGGATGAACCAGGGTCCTCTAGAAAATAGATCTGTTGTGTAATTAACATTGAAATTAAAAATCTGTGCATTAAAAAAAAAAAAAAAA
>VXAB01013212.1:14674-59268 GCA_013399175.1 Odontophorus gujanensis
AAAAAAAAAGTAAGGTCTGTGCAGGGGACTTTGACCCTGTGTTCCTCATGCTGCAGCCATCTTGGTCTTTGAGCAATTTGCATGTGCATGTGTGTCCATGTCTTGTTCTGAAATGGTCAAACTTTACAACTTGTGCAGACATTTTGCCTTAGAGTTGGTTGAATTTGGGTGTATTTCACGGGAACAGAACAAGAAATTCTGTTTGAATAATAAAATACAGCTTACTGTAAGAATGATAGAACTGTGGTGGCTGTCCAGGGAAGCTGTGAGGTCTCCATCCTTGGAGATGGTCAGAACCTTGTGAGACACAGTCCTGATTAGAGTGCTTGAGCTTGAAGCCAGGCAGTAGGACCAGGTGGTCTCCAAAGGTTCCTGGCAGCCTCAGCTCTTCTATGATTCCTAAGTAACTGTAGGAGCTGATATGAGTCATGTACTTCACTCAAACTTAAGCAGGTGGCCCACAAAGAAAGCTCAGTGAAAACCATTGAAGCTGAGGAGTAACTGAAAAATTCGTATTGTGGTGGGAAATGCTGAGCAACCCAGACTGATTCTTCTGACCCCATGGCAATGGGGTCTTGTTTTAGTTTTATTCTGCAAATTCAAAGGCTACTTTGGGTGTTGGGAAATGCAACCTGCTGCAATAAGATAAGCACAGTGAGAGCAGTCAGGAGAGTTTTGTCAGGAGATGTGAATAAACCAACTTTTCTGATCCTATTTCAGAATAACTTAGGTTTCTTCAACATACTGGGTTGGACCCAAAGGCCAATTTCTCATAGCGCTACTTCTGCTGGCAGCCACATGTGGGTGGTTGGTGAGTGATCCGGACTCTGGACAAGTGGAATGAGAAAAGATGTGTTAGCCATAAACCTTCAGGACCTCAGCTGGCCATGGAAACTGACCATCCTGATGGAATAGCCCTTGTGAGACCAGTTCACTCTTTTGTTTGCAGTTTTTTTACTGACCTTTGGAAGTATCAGCCAATACAGACTGTCTTCAAGCATGCCTCCAAAAGCAGCAGATCTGCATGGAAAGCAGCATGAGGTGAGGATGGCAAAGATTACAGAAACTGAGGCACTGAGGTAGGCAGAAGATGACACAATGGTAATATAGTGCCAAATAAGGGCTTGGAAGCTTGGTGCTCCTCATAGCCCACAGCATTCAGACTGGAGGAGAAAGACAGTACTGGGCTGAACTGAGGTCAGCACACAATTCTCACTCTTCATAGCTGCATATTCTATGAAGCCCTTCTAAAGAGATGTGGCTGAACTCACGTTGGGTCAAAGTGACACTGCAACAGGTGAAGAGACAGCCATGATGCTGCTAAATGCCATAGCATATTCCCTGCTAAAATCATGGCTGTCTCACTGATGGGCTTGGAGCTTCTGAAAGAAGAACAAAACCAAAATACTGGCCTTTACTATGTAAAACTGAATAAATCCAGGTATTTCCAGGGATTAGGAGAATTAAATTCTACAGACTGCATTGTTTAAGTGGTCCCCAGCATTTTTCTGGCCCTAAAACTCGTGAATATGTACATGTGCTTCTTTCAGCCATAGAGATCTAACTTTTAGAACCAGAAATGATGGGTATCTTGTTCCTGGAGCTACACGTTTTTATCTTTACAATTTGAAATTCCTGAAGAGGAGGAGAGCTTACAGGCTTTGAGGAGAAGCAAGAAGCAGCTGCTCCCTACCAGGCCAGCCAAGAGCCACAGGTAATCCTAGTCCAAGTGGTGCCCTCCCAGACAGGGCACAGTCCCACAGCATCTGAACCTGGCAGGCGGAGCCAAGCACAGGGTGACAGCTAGATGGAGCTGGCCAGGGCCACTGAAGAATTAGAAGGGCCCGAGCCCTGGCATGAGAAGTTTCACAGCCTGGCTGGAAGCAATAGAAATACCTTAACCCCCTACAAAACCCAAGAAGCAGATGTTGCACATGCTGCTGCTAATAACCTCCAAATTTTCCTGGTATCCTCCTGCATATCATATGCATTTGGGAAATGGAGGGAACTGGAGCTGAGAATCAGAGAGCTCAGATCAACCCCAGAGATGCAGTAAACATACCAGATGTGCCCAACATGAAATGGATCTAACAGGGAAGAGGAGAGGGAAGGTGGAAGGGGATCCATTATTCATGAAGGCAATAGTAGTACAACACAGCCTCAATAGACCCATGTGGCATTGGATAAGGTTACTACATAAATACGAGTTGGTAATAGCATGCCAAATTGGGCACAGAAAGAAGAGAGCTGATAAGTCCCTTCCCTTCTTCGCTTCCCTTACTTTCCCTTAACCTTTTCCTCTTCCTTTCCATTTTCCCCATCCCTTCCCCTTATTCCCTTACCTTACTCTTTTTCCCTTTCCTTTCCCTTTTCCCTTCCCTTCCAAGCAGACAGCACACTCCTCAGGTGCATGCCAGCAGAAATAAGCTCCTTTGGAAAGCTCTACTTTTGGTATTTAGGGGAAGATTTGGGAAATCAGAAGGAAAAAGGAGAAGCAGCTCTCCAGGTAGGCATTACACCAGGGAAATGATAGCAGAGAAGCAAAGGCAGCAAGAACCTGAATCGTGGCCAGAAGCTTCTGGTTGGTCAGCCACAGAGGGTGGGGTCCAAGAGCTCTGGTGCAGGCTTGATGGATGGATCAGAGCTTCCTATCTCACTGTTATCTGCTCCCCTTCTCAGCCCCTCAGTAACAGTGATCCCGATTTTATCAGGAAACCTATCAGGGCTTAGCACTTGTGTCAGATTACAGTAAGTATTTGCTGTGGTTCTAGCTTCTCTCACAACAGTGATTTCTGTTACATCTCCTGGACTTTCTGCTCTTCTCTGTTTGCTGCTTTCTCTCTTCCCTCTCCTTGCAACGGGCTCCTGTTTGTCAGGCAGGTGGCCTGGCACATCTCACAGCTGGGTGTGTGAGTAGGTAGCTGTGTAACACTGGCAGTGCCCCCAAGGAGGATGCATCCCAGCAACTGTCCTTGGGAATTAAACATCTGTCTGTCTGGGTAGGAGGCTCGGCTCTGGCTTTGCACCTCTTCACTTGGGAACAATGGGAGAGAGAGTTATGTATTAAAAAATATAATTAGGTGTTGAATGTAATTATGTAGCACAGACTATGACCCAGGGAATGGGCACTCTCCTTGCCCAAGGCTCATGCTGGCTCTTGTCTCAGCCTCTGCAGTTGTAGCCATGCTGTCAGTTTCCAACAGGATCAGGACCACTCCTGTCGGAAGGTTGGGAACAGGCTGCGTGATTCACCTGGAATAGGCCGTGAGATATATTTAGAAACCAACTTTTTGCATTGTTTTTAATTACATTCAGCTTTTTTGATGCTCCTGCTGATGGTGGGCCACGTGGCTGCACAAAGCCACCACCCTGCAGAGTGTGGTCCCTGTTTCTGCCTGGGAGCCAGGTCCCATCTGGCTGCAATTATCAGCTTCACATCAGCAGAAAAATGCAATATTTAAACACAAATGTTTGATGTTTGCATAGCAAACCTCAGGACAGAAAGCTCTTGATAATTAGCCGGAAGGAGAGAAGGTAGGGCTGTGCAGGTGAGCCCTGAGGTGCATGGCAGAGTTAGAGCAGGACGCTGTGGGACTCACAGAAGGGCAGCACTGAGCCCTTTTTGCTTCGCTGCAGACAGCAGCTGCCTACAGCCCTGCAACCAGCACTTCGTGGTTGGAAAAAGAGAAATGGAGCCTGCTCATCCAAAGCAATCCTATCTATTCCCTTCCATCCATGTGTGGTGCTCATCCAGACTCTCCAGCTGGTGGAAGAGTTACTGAAAGCAGCACAAGCTTCTTACTCAAAGCAAGCCACCAGGATGAATGATAGCATATGGAAGACCTGGGCAGCTGTCCCCAGAGAAGAATGCAAGCCCTAACATGTTTCTTAGATACCCAAGCTCAAAGAAACGCAGGGAATTTATTGCATTGGCCCCTAAAACCCAAGACTGAAAGGACAACAGGTGTTAGGTGCCACAGGGTGAACCTTATCTCCCTCAGAGCAGATGGTTGATGGTGCCAGAACTATCTGGCACATCCCTCCACATGACAGTCCTGGAGGTACTGGTTTTTGTCTCATTTTCTGCAGGATCAGCTACGCTCAGCATTTTCTTTCCCTATGGGGAAAAAAGCACACCTTGAAATGATTTCCTTCCTGATGCCATTGCTTGGCTGGTGGCTCTCTCCACCTGGGCTTGTCAAAGCAGGGCTCAACCTGTCGCCACTTCTCATTCCATGACAGCAGAGCAGATGTAGGGTACAAAATGCTTCCTCATTGTCTCAGAGGGATTCAAGGCCTTTTTCCTGCCGCTCATGCACCCAAGGCGAGCAGCCTCACTGTCGTCATCATCTCAGAAAAGCATTGCTCATCTCGGCAAACTTTAGAGCTGCATCCTGACAGACCAAAATAAATCAATCAATAAATAAATCGTCCGTCGCATCTACTGGATTCTGCAGTTTATTTCCTCGGTGCTGATGAAAAATAGTTGGATGCTTAGTAGCTTCATGAGACTAATTATGATAAACGGCCCCATCGCTGCTAATATCCGGCCATTAATTCCCAGATGGAGCTGCAGTAAATGTCAGGAATGGAAATGTCAGCTCACTAAGAGGACCTGGCAGGTACTGAAGTGGGGACTGGAGCATCAGCAGAGGAAGCAGCAGAGGGAGAGGCAGAAATTAGCCGGATGGCGATACATATTTGGAAGCTGTACTTTTTCTGTCTTGATTGCCCAGTTTCTCCCAGTTATGTCTTTCTCAAGCAACAACATGACCACAGCTCCCTTCAGATTTTGGAGCTCTGTTCCCTGCACTAGGCAAAAGAGTTGGCAACTCCTAAGGGTGATGCTTCCTTTGAGTGGAGGGAGCTCAACTTGAAGCTTCGCTTCCCTGCTGAGACCCCAGAAATGTCACTTCATGTAGGGCTGGCATGAGTCACTTGCAGCAGCACTGACCTGAGTGCCCCATAGCATGTGGCAGTGTTAGGGGGACTGGCACCTGGGCCTGATAACGATGGCTGTTTATCATGGGAGGGTGCTATGGGACCCTCCATCACACCAGGAACAAGGTACTTCCAACAAAAGCTCAAGCTCAACTTCCATTGTCTTATCTTACCAGTTTCATAATTCTATTCACATTCATATTTATATTGATATAATACTCACAGCTGCATACAACAATCAGGTAGCCAGGAGCAAAAATTTGGGTTTTTTTTTTTTTTTTTTTTTGCTTTCCAACAATAGTCTTTAGTGGTTTTTCTGTGTGTTAGAGACAGTTCTTTATGGGAGCATTAACTCCTAGGTGAAAAAGCACTCCAAGAATAGATGAACCAGCCAGATAAATGATCTCAATGCCCAGATATTGACAGTGCTGTGTTACTGATGGCAGGAAGTCAGGCTGGCACTTGGCGCAATAAATCAGCCAATAAACAAATGTCAGGGAGATATGTTGTGAAGTTGTTCTAAATCCAAAAATATAGGGTTGTCCTCTTGTGTGGAAAGCCACCACTCTGACACACTGACATGCCTGAATCTTTGTCTCTGTTGATTTCTTCTAAGGCCTGGTGCAAAGAAATATATCTATTTTGATATAGCTCATCTATTTTGTGCAGCCCATCAGTTCAAGCTCTACTCTGTACAGCTTCTGCAGTGTTATTGTTCAGATAAGAATCTACTCCTGCACTTGGCACTTGCTTTCGAGTGGAAAATATCCAAGCAGGTTGGGGATTCCTTTATCAAGCGCCAGTTGGTTGAAAAAAATGCTTTGATGGGAATCCATTAGTTTGAGCAATGCTTGTCAGCAGAGGATGGCGTTTTCACTCAAAACTAGATGATGTGGGCACTTACCCGTTGAGAGAAGATAGAGCATTCAGCCTGACCAGTCTGCCTTAGCACACAGAGCTGAACCAGCACTCTCCACACCCTGCCATGAGCACGGAATCACTCCCAGCAGGGAGCCAAGGATGCCTCTGTCTCTCTGAAAAGCTTGCTGTTCCTCCTGAAGCTTCAGGGAAAAATTCCAGACCTTCAAGTCATTTCCTCAGATCTTATTTAAGAAAAAAAAACCATGCGTCCCCCTGACCTCCTTGAACACACAAAGTTAGCTGGCTGAGGACCTCAGTCCCTGCATGTTGTCTGGGAAAGCCTGAGTTGTAAGACTGCTAGTATCTTTCAGAAATGGCTTGCAGTTCTTTTAGGATTGTTTTTTCTGGAGGCGGGTGATATATTTCCTAGAAGAGAGCAGTTCTATCTATAGCCTCCTGAGTGTTGTGTTTTGCATGCTTGAAGGGTGTTTGTATGTGAATCTCTGAAATTTCTGAAGAGTGCCAGGAAATGTCACCTCTCAGGCTACATCCTCCCCAGTACAGACTGGGCATGTTGGCTTCCATGTGAAGCAGAACCCACCTCTCTTACCCGGGATGACTTGTATCCCAGCTGTCAACAGCCTCCTTTCCTCAGCAAGTGCTCCTGTAGCCCTATGAAGAAGATAGCAGCATTGTATTAGAGATGCTTCTGGACAGTTCAGCTAATAAAAGCCTACTACAGGCTCTGCTGCCCACCACTGCTGAGAGCTCATCTTGTTTAACTTCTCTATCACCACCACTCCCTTTCATTGCAGGTATGGCCCTGGCAGCCCTCACTGCCATCTTCCTGGCCAACCCCATGTTTTTCATGCACTTTCTTTGGAAATTGCTTTGGGAAGCCTTCTGACTGGACTGGTGGTAGGATCTGAGTGTGCAACGAGGGGGAAAACTAACCAACACAAAGACTGCTCTACCAGGGTCATCATCTCATTCATTTCTTGAGATGGCAGAGAAAAGTAGAGTCCGAAAGCACAGAATGTGCAGCTGCCTGGCATGAACTGCTCCCCCAGTCCCACTCTGCGTGAACTCAAGGTAACTGCCTGCCTGGTGTGGAAAGAGATGCAACAAATATCAGGAGTATAAAGGTGAATCAGGCTTGATGTTGCCTTCCCAGAATCAAGCTGCATGTTCAGGAGAAAGGCATCAAGCAAGATGAAGCCAGACCTCCTCCTGTCTCTCCCTGCTTTGTCACTTCCTCGTGGCTTTTTCTGTCAAATGTAGTTCGCATTGTCAACATGTGGTGCTTTACTCTAAATCAATGCTCTCTTGTGTGTGGGAACAAACGTAGGTGTGGAGACAGAGAAATCTAGGGCCTTATTCTCCAGCGGCCTCGTGTTTGGAGGATCATTTACACCTTCAGCAAAATGCGTGTGGGGTAGGTATGGAAACACTGCTAAATCTGAAGGTGCCTGCCACCCACTCTGGAGAGGTGCAAGTGATGAAATAACTAGTGCATCATCTCTGAGGTCCACACAAGTTGTGCGTTTCAATATTTCGTTATTCTTCCTGTAACTAGAGGGAGGCTGCTCCCCGTAATAGTGAACTTGCATGCAATACTCTATCCTGGCATTTTCTGAGCTATCGGTTTAGAATAGATGCTTCAAAGCCAAAGGATTGAAAGGGGAGAGGAGGAAAGGTGGCTGCAAAAGCTCACTGACAATAGAAAGCAGAGGAGCCAGTCTCTTGTCGATAGAGCCTCACATAAAGAGCAAACCACTAGTATGTGTCATAGTTTGCCTTTCTGGTACCAATCCACATGCTAACCATCCCCTAAGTGAAACTGGTTTGATGGGGGAGACAAAAGCTGCCCCTCACTGTGGGTCAAGACTTTGCTAAGCCTCACTCACACTCTCACTACCCCAGTAGTCTTCTTTGTTGGACTGGGAGAGCAGTGTTTTCCTTCACTCAGAACAGTTTTTCACTGGAACCAGACCATGCTGGTTCTGCAGGAGCTCAGGAACCTGTTTTTGGAGAACCAAATTCTTGGGAGCTCAGCATCAGCTGTAAGTACTGGAAGGTCTGTGGCCTAGAAAAAGCACATGGTAGAAAAGGAGCAGGAAGAAGTGTTGGAAGGAAGACAGTATTAAACTTTTAGTGCTAGCCTGGCTGGGGACAGCATCTAAGCTTGGCCCAAGATGAGGGGACAGCACAGTGATGCTCAGCAGCAATGGAAGCAGCTGTGCTGAATGCCAGTCACCACCATCTTGGAAACAGGGCAGGGTGCTCCCTGCTGCAGCCCTGGGGAATGGATCTCTTGGGACTACAGGGCCCTTTTGAAGGCAGGTCAGGAAATGAAACCCTCACTGCAGCACAGTGATGGAGAGCACGGTCAACCGCACACCTGTCTGGTTTCAGTTCTGGCCTGGTAGGTTTCTGAAGGGCCAGCCAATTGAAACAGCTCCGCTTTCAACTCCTGGCTCACTGAAGCATTTTGTGTCATACTTTGAAAGCTCGGTCAGAAAAGAAGCACAGTTAAACAGGTGGACAGCAAGGCTTGCTGCGAGTGCACACCCGCTTCAGGGGGCACGAGACTGTCCCAAAAGAGCACAACTGAGCTCCCCTTTTGAGTCCTCTGGGCAAAGAGTCACAGCCTGTGATGCCACCCCTGGAATCTCCGGGAAGAACCATAATCACGTTCTGCTTAATTGAGGGAAGCCTTGATTAAATAAAGCAACAAGGCCAGCGGTGTAACGGAGAACCTACTCCCGGGGGTTTCTTCAGCAAACTTCAGAACGACACCAGCCCAACGCCAGGCAGGGCGAGGCGCTCATTGCCTGGGCTCTGCTGCCTCCTGGTGGCACGGCCCCCTGCCCCGCTGCCACCCAGCCCCGGGCCCTGTGCTCTATGGTAGCAGTGGGGGCAGCTCTGAGTTGGCTCGATGGCAGCGGCGGCAGAGGTGCCCTGTGGTGGTAGAGAGGCTCTATGGTGGCTCTGTGGATGCTCTGTGGTGGCTCTATGGCGGAAGAGTTGTTCTGTGGTGCCCCTGTGGTGGCAGAGGGGCTCTGTGGTGGCTCTATGGTGGCAGACGCATACTACGGCGGTTCTGCGGTGGTGTCCTGTGGTGGCAGAAGAAAGGGTCTGTGGTGTCCATCTACGGCAGAAGAACTCTGTAGTGGTTCTCTGCTGGCAGAGAAGTTTTATGGTTACCCTGTGCTGGCTCCCTGCTGACGGAGGCGGTCTCCACTTGCCTCGCGGTGGCACAGCGGCTCCGCCACGTCCCCGCTCCCGCCCCGCAGCCCATCCCAGCCGCAGGCGGCCGTTGCGCGGACCCGGCCGGCCACGGGGGAACCCCGCCCCGCGGGATGGTAGCGCCCGGCCCTCCCCTAACGACGGGGCCGCCGGCGGTTAGCAGCGGTTGGCAGCGGCGCTCCGAGGGTCAGGGAACCGAAACCGGGGTCGGTTCCGCCGGGCCCGGCGGTTCGGTGAGCGGGAAGGCGGAGGGGCGGGTTTCCGTGGGCAGCCTCGGCTAGCGGTTAGATTAGTTCTTAAGCACTTTTCTCTTTCTCCGTCTCAGTTTTTAGTGCGTTTTGAATGTTGTGTGGAAGGAAAGAGGCTTTCTGAGGCCGTTTTCCAGGCTTCCTCTGGCTAAAGCTGGAAGGGCTGAGGCTGTGGGTGTTGGTTTAAAGCTTGCCTCGTCTGCAGCTCGAGCCCTGACTGCCCTGAGGGCCGCGCTCCAAGCAAAGGTGGCACGCAGCTGGAGTGTGACACAAACAAGGCTCTGTATCATTTCACAGCTTTACTTCAGCATCTCTTGTGCAGCAAATAAAATCCTGAGTGCTGTCTGTTTCACGCTGGCTGAGAATGCTCTAGCAGATGTGTCTGAAACCTCAGGCTGCCAGCAGCCTCCGTAACACACATCAGGTGCTCTGCCCAGGGATCCAGGGCCATGCTAGGGTGAGGATTTGGGAGGACATTCTCCCTTCTTCCTCGGGGAGCTGGAGGCCAGGGAAGGGCAGGTTGCTCCACAATGGGTCCCTGAACACACTATCTAGGCTCAGTAAAAGAGTGGATCTCACTTTTTAAACCAACTTGGAGTCTGTTCCTAGAGTTGGTTGGGAGTACCAGGCTCCCCACTGCGCTCTGGGGGATGGCCTGGTCAGAAAGTAGGATTCCCTTTGTATTTAGCAGTTCTCCCTCTCTCCACAACCTGTGTTATATACAATCAAGTTGTTATGATATGCATGTTTGGTAGCATGTGACATGCTGGAGGTTTGCTTTTGTTGTTTATTTTGGGTGTGATATGTCAGTTTTGTGGTGGCAGCTCTAAACACCCAACCCTCCCTCTGTGCAGCTGCAGGAATGTGATGGATGCTTTGAGCTGGACACCGAGGAGGGTTTTGTTTGCTTGTTGAGAGAAGTGCTCAGGAAGGACTGTGTGGAGGTGTGAACATGCAGGGATCTGGGTAGAGATTGCCAGTCCTGCTAAAAGGCAAGTGGACTCAGTGTTCGGATCAGCCTTTCCTCCTGGAGATAGCTTTTGAATTGGATGGGCTGTAGATTCAGGCCCTAAAAGGTAAAAGTATAGCAAGTCACACTGCTACCTCCCCTCACCCAGGAGGGATGCTTAGGTGGCACAGCAGGTCTTGTTCCACATTGCTGCTGGTTGGTGTACCTGGGCAACTGTCCTGACAGAGCCCAGCAGTGATTCATCAGGAATTCTTGAATCTTGTTCGATACCAATCAATCCTGCTGGGCTGCTAAAATAGATATGGCCAGAGCATAAAATAACTAATAAAACCAAAATCCGCCATGGAAAATTCATTCTTCAGGGTCTGAGTTTGCAATTCTTGTGCCAAAGAGAAGCTAGGAGGAGAATGATTTGAGATTTTCTAGCTTGAAGGAGGGGAGAGGGTATTATTGATCTTGTCTCCCGAGCCTCTGCAATCTATTTGTTTGCTCTGTGTCACTTAAAGGATTCGCATCATGGTAACCTTGATTTATTATCCGATTTCTTTTTTGACTCAACCTCTCAAAATTGTGCACTGGCTTGAACCTACAGTAATAAACCCACACAGTTATTCCCTCTTATCTCAGGCATGCATGTAATACTTTCTCCGCTGTGTGTACCTGATTCATTCATGCAGACAGACAGCAAGGTGAAATTCAGAAAAAACTCCCTTCTGATCATGAGTGTGGGATGGGCACAGTTTTCCACTCTGTTCGTTGGCATCTCTGAGTGAGAACAAGACTCCAGACAGGTACACACTGGCTGTGGCTGACAAGACCAGGCAGCATTTTCCTAAGGATTAGCTGCAGCACACTGGAGGACTCCATTTAGCAGTCTGTTGCAGGGACTTGGCCTCCAGGAATGAGCGAGGCAGATACATGAGTCTTAGGAAGGGTTCAGGGCACAAACATCCACAGGTAGGGCTGAGTGAGGAGTTGGTTCTAGCCCTGAGCAGGAATTAATGAATAAGCCGTATCAGACTCAGGGTATCCTTGAGAGACACCACAGAGGGCTTTGACTCATAATTTATAGGGATAAGCTTGGCAGGTTTGTGCACATCGTTCTGTCAGCACGTGTGTGTGCAGGCTGGAGGGGCTTGTGTCACTTTAGCTCCACTAATTAGTGACAGTAGTCACCTCTGTGTTTAGACAAGCCTAAAACCAAGGGTTGCATTATCATCCTGCCAAAAGTCTGGGAGCTGCTTTTAATTAGCATCTATCTGTGCATGGAGGTTTTTGTAAAATACAGCCGTATGTCTGTGATATTTGCCTGGACTTGCATCTCTCAAAGTGGAAGAATGGGAATTATTTGTGAGCTGAGATCACCAGCAAAAATATCCCCCGCAGGAGGAGAGAGAGAGAGGAGCTTCTGGCTATGTTTTAATATTTGTCAGGCAATGCTTAAACATCTCTCCTGAATTATTTAAATGGAAGAGCCAGGCCTCACATCTGGGAGTTGCCATGTTGGTATCCAGGCTGTGGCCTACTCCTGCTGGAGTCAAGTGTGACAAGGTTTTTAAGGGATTTTGGTACAGCAGAAGTAGCACTTCTGTTGTAGTCCCAGTTTACTCAAATCCTCCTGGCAGCCTTTTGAATGCTGCCATGGATCCAGGAAGCCCCTGCTGCTTCAGGAAAGTGGCTTTTCATGTGTATACTGCTGGTTTTCCCCTCCAGAACTCATTTGGCATAATAAAACACTCTTTCCCCACGGTTGCTGAGCCATCCAGTCAGCTATGTGAGACCAATGGCCCCCAGATCATGAAGGCAGCGCTTGGTACCCAAGCAGGGAGTCAAACCAACCTTGTTACCCACTCATCTTAGCAAGTCCACAATATCCAGCACAGTGGGAGGGTGTGGAGGAATGCCAAGGATGGAGTGTTTAACTGACTCAATGTCTTTTCTCTCTAGAAAACCCAGGATTGCATTGCAGCTCCATTGTACCAAGAAGATGGATAAAGCAAATAAGGATTTGATGGATTCTCTGGGCAGGAGCCCCAGCCCTCCCAGTACCAGCCGTAAGGCTTCATGCCAGAGCCACAGACCAGGAAGGCATTTATTGCTTCCTGGTAGCTGCAACCAGGGGGCAAAAACATACTCCACCATTGGACAAAAGGCTTATTATTCTGGTGTTCCCACTCCAGAAGCCTCCAGTATCTCAGAGGTAAGTGCAAAGAGCAATTCTTTTTTCTACTGTGGACTTTGTTAAATGAAATAAAAACAAGGTGCACCTGGTGTGGAGAAATGCAACTTTCATCCCAGCTCCCAGTCTTTCAATTCTGTCAGAGGCCTTTGTGCAAATCCTTGACCCTTACAAAGTGAAGCCTAGAGGTTCTTCCTGATCATAGATGCTCTGCTTTCCTCAGTGGTCAATGCTATATCTGTGTCTTCATGATATAGCTGTGTTTATAATGCCAGTGGAGCAGGGCAAGGCAGAACAGTTGCGACTGCAGAAAATATTTGGAAGTAAAACTGTGATGATTGCCTACTTCATCAGCCCTCAGTCCATAGTTTAAGTTGACTTCAGGCTGCACTCTGCTGACAAATCCCCTTCTTCTCTGTGCATTGGGCTGCATTTTCCAGGAATGTGTGCCTCTCTGAGCCTTTAGTGGTTGTTACCGACAGTCACATTTATCCCTAAAGCTCTGGTAAAGTGAGTTCCATTGTTTCACCCTCTATCTTAACACCAAAACCCACCCTCCCACTGTGCTGTAACTGTGCTCTCACATTTCTCTCACTGCATTTCAGGATGCTTGTGCTGCCCCCCATATATACCATTCTTTGCTAAATCAGGCGGACCTCGAACAGCACACCCCTAAAGGTAAATATACTGAGAGGAGAGGTGATGTGGCCGGATATGAGCCATAACCCCTAATGGATGTTTATACTGAGTGTGCACAGAACTAGGCTGAGACTATATAGCTTAGTGCACTACTTTCCTTCCCCTGTCCGTGCCAGAGAAGGTGCTGAGATGCCTAAGTATCCCTTGAAAAATGCATTTCATTTAGAGGTAGACCAAAGTGGTCTGACTGTGTAGTAAAGCCGTGCTCCCTCTTCTCCTGAATATATTCACTGCCAAGGTTCAGGTGGACTGCATTGCTGTCTATGGGAGTTTGCTGTATGGCGTTTGGCAGTTTCAAATGCCAGGAGAGCATTGAATTTATGTGCATTATCACTGAGTACGGAGCCAGCAATGCCCTTTCCCTAGCTATGCAGGGCAGTGAAATTGGACCCACCCTTTAAAGCTGTGTTCAGGAGCTGGGTACTCATAGCCAGTCATGATTCTCTCTCACTTATTCATTCTGCACCCAACTGTGTCTCAGAGTGCCTTGTTCTCTCTTAGATATAAAGGGTCTTCGTGCATACTGAGCTGCTGATACCACCTGCTTACAAGAGCTTGTATCATGGATGCACAAATACAGGCATAGAGCATAGCTGAAAGATCTGGCTGACCTCTGCCTGCCCCTAGAGCACTCCTGGGGGATGGATCATAGGTTGACAGTGTGGGGAGAAAGTGTGCATGAGAGGGGATTTTAGTGTTAGAGAAAGATGGTAAATATATATATACTACCTTCCTATGCCTGGGAGTGACATTTATTTTCATGAGTGGGGACAAATGATTGCATCCTCAAGTGAGTCTTAACAAGACAGACTGATTCCTAACAAGTGAAGACAGATCTCTATTTATGATCTGCTGCTTCTTCAAGGGGGAAGAAGCTATAAAGCTGGAAATGTAATGCAAATGAAACACTAAGTATTGACATAAATAGTTGATAATGCACAAAGTGCTATAATGGATGGTGCCATGGATTTTGCAACAATGGAGTGACAAAATTGGAACAGCTGTGGTCCCTGGCAACAGATATAAATCAGGGCCATTCTGTAAGGACCCCAAGCGAGAGATGTATGTGAAATAAAAGGAGCTGTAATAAACATCTTAGAGATTCCTCAAAATTATCATAAACTTCAGTGCTGGTATAGACAGTGCAAATGCTTAGGATCCTATTTAGGTGTACTTCCTAAGTGAATGGAATAGAGAAGGGAGTTGGTTCAGTGGCTGTCTCCTCTAGTCCATAAGCAGTCAATGGACGGCTTACAAGGGCATAAGAAAGGCACAGTGACTGCAGTAAAAGACCCTCTCTGTACCTGATCATCCTGAAATATGTCTGGCTTCAGCGCTGTTGGCTGCTGTGCACAATTGCATTGAATTCAATGAGGCTTACCCAGACACAGGCAGAAACATACATAGGAAGGTGAAAGCCTGGGACCAGAGCTTGACATCCACAATATAGGCTTATGAGCCAGAACCTGAAGCTTCTCCATGATCAAGCGTTCACAAACATTAATGAAAAATCATCAGATGAAAAGCTCTCATTCCACCAAAATCTATTTTTGGTTCAGTGCTTAGCTCTGTCTAGGCAATAGTGTTTTTTAAAGCTTGCATGCAATTATTTAATTTAGGTTAAGCTTCAAATTCCCGCTTTGCTGCTGTTCTATTATTTGCAGCTTGTTCAGCAATATAAACGATTTAGTTTATTTATGGAGTAAATGACATGGTTTAGTTTTAGCCAATTCTTGGAAATATGTACTTCTCGCTTTGTGCACATTTCCACTGAAAACATTTGGCCAAACTGTGAGATTGATAGCTGTTTGATTCAGTTTTGATCTCAAGCCTCCACTGATGTGTGTGGGAGGTTCATTTGAGCAAAAACTGAGGAGAGGTTTGTCCTGAGTAAGGTGTGAGTAGGGACTTTAGCAGGTGAGGATGACCTGAACAGCTTGGTCTCCCCTGCACTATTCACAAGCCTTTTATCTCCATCTCTCCTGAATTCTTCCAGGTTGCCACTGAATCACAGCAACCTGGGGAAGCAGGGGAATCCCACCCCTTTCTGAGGCTGGGGAAGCCATGCACTAGAGGCAGATACTTGCATGTAATCATACTGACAGTGTGTGTCAAAGCTGGGAGTGGAAGTGAGTTCCTCCCAGCCAGGTCAGTACCCCACATACTAATAACGTTCAGTACAATCACTGTCAATGGAAGCTTCTTCTGTGCCATGTGTGTGGATGTGGGATGATGCCTGGTGCTTTCAGACATTTGTTTCTGTCTCTCAGTCACAACTTTCAAGATGCCTGAGAACATTGTGAGTCTTCTGGATGCACAAGTGATGGGACCAACCACTGAGCACCTCAGCAAGTCGCATTTCCCCGAACAGTCATTTAAACCCAAAGTGCAGATTGCCTTCCAAACACCTCCAGGGCAGTGTCCTCGGAGTATTGAAATAGAGAGGTGAGTGTAGTGGAAATACTAAGTCACAGCTTGAAACAGTGATGGAGCACCTGGTGGGAAGGCAGGGCCAACCCTAAGGAGCTCAGGTGTATGCAATGCACCTGAGTGGCCAGAAGGGGTGGAGACAGGGTCCACCCCTTCCCAGAACTCATTTAAGTATTGGCAGTGAAAGCAATGGTATCTTATGGGAGATTCCTGTGTACCTGAGGCCTTCTGAGGGTAAGTAGTTTCTTTCCTTTATTTCTGTGCTTATGGCTGTTGCATTGGAGCAAATACTTGCTGCAGCCTAGGTCCTTGCTGCTCTGCTGTCATTGCTGTATATTCCACCATGTTACAGTGAGTATCAAGAATGTAGCTGAAGACTTTGTTATGGAATGGACACAGCAGATTAGGGTGTTGATTTCTGTTTCTAAGACATGAAGTATTTAAAATCCTTAGTATCTTGGAAGGCAGTGGAATCCAAAACAACATATGTGTACGCGAGGGGGTACACAAGACAATCCTCTGGGGTGCAGTAGGAAAGTATAAATAAAATGTAAATATTAAAATAGTATTTATTTAACCTTTTTCTCATCCCTTTTTAATTCCTGGTTGTTGGTTTTTTGTTTTTTTTGCATACACTGTGTGTTGTACATAATGTAGGTTTCTCTGGAAGTAATGCCTCCTACTTATTTCTGTGGAAGTGACAGTGGATACCAAGAGCACCCTAACACTATTAGATAGAGCAAATTCTCAGGTACAAAGTAATTATTTCAACATGATGACCACCATTAGATATGCATTTTTGCCAGCAATGAACAAGAGCCTGCATGCTGTGCTTGTAAAAATCTTCATGACTATCTGGAATGTGGCTTGTATTTCACATTGCTGTCACTGCTGCTGAAATGCACCGTCCACTGACTTGCTGTGCTGACATCCTCTGTTTGGCCTCCATAAATGTTCAGCAAGTGTCAGTAGGTACCATTTCCTTTACATGGAGGAATTCAGTGATACACCTTTGCTTCATCTGCACTTCCATGTCAGCTGCCATTCTGTCAGACTGCCCCCGTGCTGGCAACAATATGGACTGGAATTTTGGCGGGAAGGTTCAACCTCTCCTGTCATCCCACTGACATCCCACTCTGACATCGAGGGGCCAATGTAGTAACATGAGGCATTACTTCAGTGCAGCCTTCATAGTATGGTTACACAGCAGTGCATCTATGGGATGGCTCTTCAAAGCTTTTTACTGGTGAGTGCACAATCTAAAAGTTTGGATGCCACTGCTCTATAGGATTTCTATCACTTCGGAGCTCTCGAACAACACTTGTTAACATGGAATTAGACTCACATAATCAGCTTAATCACATGAGGATTATGTGATATGTAGGCTGGCAATAGAGCTTCCTCTACTCTGCTCTTGCTGTGTTAGCTTGTCACATTTTGAAGCTCTGATGATCTCCTTTGCCTTCTGAGAGCCCTGCAACATCCTGGGGTGAGAGTGTGCAGTTATAGGCATGGAAGTTCTTTTAAGCACGTTAAGTGGTTATTTCCCCTCTTCCATTTTCAACAGGAGAAGATGGCTTTATCACTCCTTGGATATTGCTCGGCTTTTAGCCAGTGAGGGGATAGACTCCAATCAGCTGATACCAAGGCACTACAATCCTAACAGTACACCAGCTATCGAGGGGGAGAAATGTCCTAGCCACCTCCCACTAAAGGTAGGAGAGCACATTTGGCACTTGTGATCTCATTGCTTATGCCACAGGATGTTTCTGAGGATCACAGGACACTGAGCTGTCATTGATTCAACGATAACAATAGTACAGTGCTTTTGAGCAGGTGTGTCAACCTGCAGGCTGCATGTGACCTTGCACTGTGGCCACCCCCTGCCCTGCAAATAAGAAGCAACAGAAGTGTTGTTACTTTATATGCATTAACTATATTATGTATTATATGAGTGCTGCTCCAAAAGTAATGCCTCCTGTTTTATTATGTTGGCCCGTGATGTCAGAAGCAGGTGTTGGTGGGATGACAGTAGAAATTTAACCTTCCCACCAATATTCTGTTACATTTTGTTGTTGTATGATAGGTAGCAACAGAGGGGCAGTCTGACAGAATGGCAGCTGACGTGGAAGTGTGTACGAAGCAAAGGTGTGCCAGTGAATTCCTCCCTGTGGAGAAAATGGCACTCATTGACATTCACTGACACTTGCTGAATGTTTATGGAGACCAAACAATGGATGTCAGCACAGTGAGGCAGTAGTTTGTGCATTTCAGCAGCGGTGAGAGCAACAGTGACTTATCTCTGCTGGTACAGGTTTTTACAAGTGCAGCATGCTGGCTCTTGTTCATTGCTGGCAAAAGTGCATATCTAACTGTGGTCACTATGTTGAAAGAGATTGCTTTGTAGCTAAGAATTTGCTTTCTCAAATAGTGTTAGGGTGCTCTTGGTGTCTGCTGTCATTTCTTTGAAAATAAATGAGGCATTACATACATGTATGCAGCCCAGAACAACTCCTCTTCACTCAGTATGGCCAAAAGGTTGGGCACCCATGCTTCAGAGTATTGGGCCCTGAAGGATATCCGCAAGATGTTGAGTGTCTTTCACAGGGTACCTGCAACTTCCATTAGAACTAGTAGTCCTTGAGGATGTTCCACACTGTCATTCACATTGTCCAGAGAAAAGGTACTGGCACATGTTTCTGCTGACTACTGCACTCAATTTTTGCGTAGAACTAATCCACATACTGGTCTCCCTCTTGGAGAGGACTAGAGGTGCAGATATTGTTGTCTGAGAGAAGGCTGTTGATCAGATATCAGCACAGTTTTTTTCACCTTAACTGCTTTCACTTTTAGTAGCCTTTTTAGGAACTGCAAACTTGTACAACTTCTTCATGAGAGGAGCAGGCACTGTTCTCTGCTCTCAGAGGACAGGATGAAACTGCATCAGGGAAAGCGTAGATTGGATATTGTGAGAAGATTCTTTGCTGACATCGTGATAGGGCACTCAGAGCAGGCTCCTCAGGACAGAGTGGTCATGGCCTCAACTTGCCTGAGTTCAAGAAGCAGTTGGACAGTGTACTCATACATAGGGTTTGAATTTTGGGTGGTCCTCTGTGGAGCCAGGAGTTGGACTTGATGGTCCTTATGGGTCCCTTCCAGCTTGAGATGTTCTGTTCTGCATGCTAACTTTTTTCATTAATTTTTCTACCACAAAGCTAGACTTTACTTCACTTGTGTTGTGCTTTTTAGATCTTTGACAATGAAGACTATGACTGTCGAACTCCAGAAGAGTGGATCTCTCTAGGACTGGAGCCAGGATCTCATGACAGAAAGCCAGTGCCTGGGAGAGCACTTCTACCTACAGATGATGTACTGGGACACGGTAAAGGCTGAATGAGTTACTGCTCAAGTGATGCAACACTAACAATTATGGGCCCATTCAGCAGAAAAGCAATAGCATGCTTTGATCAGATTCAAGCAGTCAGAGAATGAGACCAAGGGTCTTGATGACTGTGTATCCTGCCCTAGGCTGACTGTTTCCATGTTTTATGTGGCTGACTTCTGCCTGCTGTGTGTCTGTATACAGCTGCCATGGGGAACACCATACTTGATCACTCCTCAGAGGGGGGAAATTGTGGTGAAACTTGAGTTTGTTATTTAGTTGTCGTGGCAGTACTGATCTGAGATTGACAGAGATTCAGACTAATAAATTGATTTCACTGTAGCCTTACCTTTTTGATCAGGAAAGTCTATTTGGTGTAGCCCTCAGGAAAAGGGCTAAAAAATCCTTTTAGGATAGTAAGAAAAAATAACCCTGTTTTAATTCTTGATTCACCTCTCAGAGGACCCCAAAAGCCAGAAGTTAATCTACAAGTGGACTGATGTTGGTGTTCTGGATTATGACAAGGAGATGAAACTCTATTTGGTCCATAAGGTAGATAAAAATGGGCTGGTGTGTGATGAAGAAGGGAGACCCATCCTCAATGGAGGAATAATTCCAGAAGGTATTGCAAGTAAGACTTCTGGGGAACAGGCATATATACTGTAAGTCAGTCCATTACTCATACTAGTCCTAGGCAGAGATGGGTGTAATGTCAAGAAATCATTTAATCCTCTCAAAATTGTTCTTGACACACATCTGTTAAACCTGCCCTGAAAAACCTCCAGGGGAGAGACCTTCATGCCTCATTTTCACATCTTATTTGAGGGCTTCCCTGTGGAAGCTCTGCCTTTTTCTGTCTCCCATCTTCTCTGCCTTCGTGACAAGTTCAATGTTGGTCCTTCTGAGCCAATGCCATTTTGAGGGGGGTTGTGGGCAGATTAAGATCAAACATTCACCTTTTGAAGAGCTTGGAGATGCTGCTAATTTCATGCTCCTTGCTTTCTGCTGTCCTCAGACTTGGTCCTTCACTTTGATCTCCATTAAGTTGACCCAATTACATTGTCCATGGGATAGCTGCTGTCAGCATTGCAAGCCATTCTGAGTTTTGTGCTCCCTGTAGAATTTTGTAAACTTTATTTTCATTTTTAGGAAGAGCCCCATTGCTGTCATGTCAGTACTGGGTGCCACGAATTTACCTGCTGTTTCTGGCTGAAGATCCTCGGGTGTTTGCACAGCGAGTAGTTTCTGCCAACACCTTGTGTAAAAAGACAGAGGCGCAGCTGCTCTATAACATGTATGTAGACTCCATGCCCACAGATGCATTAAATAGCATCAGTGATACAGAACTGGAGAAAATAAAGCTGTGGGCTCTGTGTACACCCAAACTGAAGAAGACTGACAGGTAAAATATCAAGTACCTGTCTTGGGTCTCAGCCTTTAGCCAATTAATATTGTAGGACTTAGTAGATTTATGGAATGAGTGACAGTTGAGGCAGATCTTGAGCATCCAACTCAGCCCATGGTTCTCACTTAATTTCCAGCATGTGCAAAACACTCTCTTACCCAGATAGTCATCAGAAATAAGGAGGATGAGAGCCCCAGTGATATCTGTGCAGGATGGGTGATCTTGTTAGTGTTCCCAGGTGAGGGAGATACACTTTGCATTCAGATCCACTGAGCCATGCTTACACCAGCAGTTAAGTGACCTTCAGCAACAGAAAGTAGGACAGAAACACCCTGGTTGAACTTGCTGTCTCCCTGAGCTTCCAATGGCACAGATCAGTCATTTCTGAATTGATCTACAGACCACCACCTGTCTCCAGAGGATTGGCTGTTATATGCTGGTGACACTTCTACCTGTTAACTGCTTTAATAAACAAATCAAAAGATCTGCACAGAGTGAAGCAAATAGAACAGAAGATCTCCACCTGAATATAATCGAGTGTCTCTTTGAGATGCAGTTCATATCAGGGAGGCGTTTTAAGAGTCCCTGGGTTGATGAATCATGAGCCATTAGTGGCGGTGCTGAGAATCAGCTGTGACTTATTGCCCTGCTCAGAGACAGGAAGGTGTAAGGGGCTTCATGCTCTGCAAACCTAAATGGAAGAGCAGGTGAGTAATTAGTCTCTGTTTGTGTGCTGAAATGTAGGCAGAAAAAAGGTATTATGCCTGCCTGAGGTGAAAGATGATGATTTCCTAGGTCAAGCAGAGCAAAGCTTCAGTGCTTAAACACATTCTAGCTGAGGAAACCAGAAGAAACATCTCTAGAGGTGCTCAGTGGGAGACAGCTGGGAGGATGCCCCAAATAGCTTAACTTTTCCAGAATTATAAGTAAGCTTCTTCAGTTCTTAGTTATTTACACTCCTTAGTTATTTACACTCCCCTCTGTAACGATGCTCTGTCTGCATGCCCTCAGTAGAGACTTTGCTTTGATCTGAAAAGGCACTTACGAAGGCTGCAGGCCTAGTCTCAGGTCCTCACTTAAATGCCTGATGGAAAGCTTTACTGGCTGCTCCAGTGTCTGTACAGCTGTCCTAGTGAGCTTATAGGTTAGCAAATATGGGAGGGGGGGAGTGAAGGGTAGATTTTGCAGTAGAGCTGCAGACAGGCTTCAGTTCAGACACTGTGGGTTATCATTGTTTCTGTGTCTTGTAACAGAGTATTAGGCTGCATGAGCTGTTTGGAGAAAGAAGTGAAATTGGACTATGAGCGTGCTATGAACAGGATGATCTTTGACAAAGTCATCACTTCCAAACCTCGGATATTTTCTTTTGTCCCCCCGCCAGACAAAGAGGAGGAGAAAGTACCAGAGAAAGGTATAGGAAACAGTGGAGCGGTTTGGACTTGGCATGTGTGTAGAATCTCTGTCTGTGATAGGATTTATACTTAAGTTGCAGAAACTCTCAGGTTCATGCTGATGATTAGTACTTGTGAGGGACAGCAGGAGGAGATATACTCAAAAGTCTGGTAATGTCTGTGCTTTTTTTGGAGTGTATTTGTATATTTTTGTTACCTCTGTGTAAAACACATCATTATCCGTTATCTAAGCTGCAGTAACTGCACCATCCATGGCACCAAATGCACGGTGGTGTAATTATCTGTCTTTCCTCTGCAATAAGCTGGGACTGACTTCCTTCTCTTTGCTGTGCTCAGCTGTGGCATACCTCAGGCATGAAAGAACTCAGACTCTTTTAGGCTCTCACACTGGCATGATGTGACTGCAGTAAGAAGGGGTATCTTACGCACTAAAATCGTCCAATTTTTTTGGAAGATCTTGACGTGTCTCACAAGTAGCCTCTCACAGATGACTCAGCTGTGTCTTGAAACTTCAGTGAGAAGATTTTGCCAGTCCTGTGTTCTTTATCGAGGAAATGTCATGAGCCAAAGTCTTGAGAACATCAGGGGCCAGGAATTCCTCTCTTCCCCTTATGGAAGTGCTCAGAAAGTCACTGCTGCAGAACAGCCACTCCTTCATCCAGCCATCTTCTGAGACTGGATACATGATAAGCACACTTGGGGAGAGTCCTTTTCACAAACTGTCTCCTAAAACAGAGCTGTACTCTTACTCCATAACAGCGACTTAGATGCCCTTGCAGGCAGTAATGTGTTCTTTTGTTTGTTGCCAGGGCTCATTTGCATCCCTGACTATTGTTTTCGTGAACAACGAGCAGCCTTCAATTCTGTCTCACTCCTGACCAAGCCAGAAGTCATCCTTGTCCTTACACAGGTGCAAGATGAGTGCAACAAGGCAGGGTCCATGTCTCTGTTTAACTCAAGCTTAGCCAAGCATGTCAGCTTGGAGGAGTTTGAAGAGATTCAGACCCAGACCTTCTCTCAGGTAAGAGGAGCCATAGGTCCCCTAGTCAAGATCAGCCAGTGCTGTCCATGAGCTTGGTCATATGTCACATAGGGCTGCAGAACCCCCTTTTCCTCCTCCTTATCTCATGCAGATTGCAGGCCTGATTGGCAATTACAGATTTCCTATTCGTTTTTATTTCCCTATCCCTTCAACTGCAGAGCACAAAGAGCTCTGATTTCTCCTGAAGTGCTCATGGGGGTAATGCTTTTCTACACTCTATGTTCTTTATGTGCTTAATTAGATTACTCTGCTTGCAATACCAATAGATGAGGACAAAAAAGTTGCAGCTCTGTAATAACTCTCGCCAGAAGATTTTCACGCTCTCTAAATGAGGACAGCACTTTGCACACTGGATATGGCCACGCACAGCTCACAGCTTACTGATGGTTCTGCAGTAAATTAGTGGCAGAGGGCAGGTATGGGTCCTTCCCAGTGCTGTGCTGCTTCGGATAGGCAGTGCTGTCATCCACTCAGTGACTGAGGTTGTGTTATTGCACAAAAGCAGCAGCTGCCTGTGGAGCAAAAGTGACACTTGGTGGTATTTTAATATAAGAAAACACTGCAGGCTGCTGCTGCCCTTGGCTACTTCCCTCTTTCTCCTCACTTGTCAAGAGAAGACAACAGTATGTCCTTTACTTGCTCATCGTGCTGTCTACACAACTTTTTATGAGAGACCCTGACACAGACAGCTCCAGGGATACTGCTGTATAGAAAGGAGGACAAAAAGGAGAGACTGTGTATAAAAAGAAAGAACAGAGTTCTCCTACTTTTTAATATTGGGCTTTCTTTTTGTAGGTCTTTTGTCAGTGAAGATGTGTGCTAAGGCAGATTCTGCGGTAGCTCTCCATGCATGCACATGTTTAGCTACCATACCCAAAATGGTACTACTCAGTTATTTTGAACAGAGAGAGGTCCAGCGGGCTCAGCTGCTTTCTCATCAGCCCTTGGAAGATGACACAGTGTACTTTGTTTCTTTGCCCTAGGTGCAGGCTTTTCTCAAGGATACTTGGATCAATACTTTAAAGACTGCAGTGCAGATCAGCCTGAGAGATGCAGGCAAAGACTGGTACAACCTGGAGCAGAGCAGTTGGGATGTCTACCAGATGTCCAAACTACATAAGCTGATGAAGCGCATCAAATTTGTCCAGCAGGACTCAGTGCGCTGTCTGGTGCAGAGCTCACTGATCAGATTCAACCAGCTTTTGCTGGATGCTTGCCACGGTGTCTTGAATTGCTCAGAGGATATGGAGTGGGGAGATGACCTCATCCATAGTCCCTACAGGTAAGGAAGGGAGAGAAAAGAAGGTCAAAGGGTGGAAAGAGCAGAAAAGTGAAGTATTGTTTGTGCAAGTAAGCTTTGCACTGCAGGAGGGATGTAGGCCGGGGTGTTCTCCACAGTCCTCCACCTGACATACTCACTTGGATCTGGGAGTTGGACACAAAGTTGTGACTGTTCTGCTAGTACAGATTTCAAGTGTACTTGATTTAGCAATATGAGGCAGAACACAGAACCGAGGTCTGCTATCTAAGCGTGATGTTCCAAAGATTAACCATGTCCAGCATCCTCAAAGGAGAAAGTAATTACTGTCAACTTCTCATTGGAGACCAGGGAGAAGAATGCCAGGAGGTGCTGTGAACACTTAATTCCGTTCTTGTGTTAAAACTCAGGATTAAGATCTGTTCTGGGATCTTTAAGGAGTACCAAATTCAGTTGAGGTGCCTGCATTTTTTTTTCCTGTGAGCATTGATTTAAAGATTTCTACCCTTTGCCTTATTGAAAAGGAGAGGCTTAGAAACTGAACCTTCAGAAAATTGAAGCCATGCACATGGGGCTTTTACCAGACTTTGGAACTGGTGTAAGTCTTTATGCTAACTTCAGCTGATCCTGATCTGTGCTGGTGGCATACGAGATTAGGAAATACTCAATATCTTTTCTGGAAAGTGCATTTTAAGAGTAGTTTGGAGAGGTTGAATGCCTGGTTTGAAAAGTGCTGGCAGGTTTTCTGTAAAGCAACTCTGTAAGGTTATGACTTCTGGGGGTCCTAGAATGTCATGATTGCTACTTCCTTCTCCTTACTCAGATGAGAGGTCTCTGTGTCTTTACTGGTAATACCAGAATGCAGTTTTTTGTACTTTAATCTTCATGGGAGCTGTCCTCCTCACCTCTGCTTTCGTCTCCTGTCCATAAGTGTTGTAGTATTAGCACTACTTGCATACTGTTGTCTCAGAAAACATCCCTGCTCTTCCTTATCTCTTCCCACTGCAGGCCTCGAAGGAATCCAATCTTTGTTATAGACCTTGTGCTAGATGGCAGTGGTGTTCACTTCAGCCCCTCCGAGGAGAGTTTTAAGGAGTCACTCCTTTCTCTGTTGGACAAGGGAATCCTGGTGACTCACACTATCCCACAGCTGGAGAAGGTAACTATTCTGCATCAACAGTAATACAGGTGTGCAAGCTGTATTGCAGCAAGGCATAGGCAACCTCAAGCCTGTACTGAGATTAGGAACTGCAGAAGTAGGTAACTGGCAATCCAGTTTACTTAGTTTGGGCACAGCACTGTGCTAATGCAGTACTATTCTTGCAGAATTTCTTCATGCTGTGCATCTCTCTAACTATTCTACATGACTTCTCTGTTTTGGAGTAGCAGGTTCAATGGAGACTTGTCCTAAACAGCCTGGTTGCCTTGGGTGTGTGGCAGATAGCAAAAATAGATTCATAAAGGAGTTAGCACGTTTTCCAGTGCCGGCAGTGTGGTGCAGTTATCTTCTCTGCATCCTTCTCCCTGTTACTATAAAAGACCTAGCTCCCTAGATCCTCCTTTGGGGAGTACTGTACCAATGACAGAACAATTCCTGACATTGTAGAAGGATGGTCTGCGTGACTACCCAAAGATGCCACCTCTTGTTTGGGGGCCATGGTTAGCTGTGCTAGTCCTGAGAGAGCTTTGCCCTTCTTCTTCCAGTACGTTTTGGAGAACATACCTATCACAGGCACACCCTTTCTGGACTCTGTAGACCTACATGAACCAGAAGTGGAAGAAATACGTGTGGCTCTGCAGTCTGCCATTCAGAAGGCACTGATCCCTCTCCAAGCCTATGCTAAGAAGTATGAGAAGTTCTTAGAGCTCAATAATAGTGGCATTCAGTACTTCCTAAAGTAAGTGGTATATCACAGCCGTACCATTGAAATAAACAACAAACCTTTTCTGAAGCTGTTGTGTGGATGTGTGTGGGAGTACAGGACTGTTTTGAGCCCATAAGTCTGTATGATACATCTCAGATGCTCGTACCATCAGAGGCAGCCTTCCACCATGAGTGGTGGTCTGTGTTTTTAGAGGAAATCGGTGATGACAACGAGAATTTCTTTGTGCTTCTGAGAGCAGTCACATTCTTGACGTGTTTGTAAGTGTAGTTGGAGATATTAATGGCCCTAAAAAGGACTCATTCTGTTTGAAAATCCAATTAGCATGCTTGACTCTGACCTTCTTCAAACAGTGTCTGTTCATGCTGATAACATTCTGTAGAAAGCAATGTTTTCTTTTGTTTTCACCCTCATTGTTCTCACTGCCCAAACTCCTCTCTACACCTATGCTGTCCTTTAGTCTCCAGTTATGTTAATGGTCTTATTTTTGCATCTTTTCTCAAGTCAGTACAAACAGTGGGGCTGAAGTCCTATTTTCTTTTGTTATTCCAAATTCAGTAAATATACAAATCCTACATGACTAGTTCCTGTGTCTTCCCAGAACACACTTTCTAATCTTGCCCTGTTTATTCCTGTACTTTAATTTTGTCTGTCTCCTCTCTTGCCTTAACACCTCTTCCAGTGTTCTTCTACTCCTTTCCTGCAGATATATTATTTTTTGTTCATATTCCTCTCTTGACAACTATTGTACTCTAGAATCCATAGTCAGTTTTTGTCTGTCCACTCTCTTTCTCCCCTGGAATGTTCCCAGCTGCACATCAATGTCTTCTCATACTTTACTGTGATATGAATACACTTCTTGCTTCCTATGTAGACATCTCTTCTGTTGTAAGGTCTAAAAGGCATTGGCAGCCTGTGGTTACAGAATTGCATGCATTCAAATAGAAGCCTGTTTTGATAATGTGTATGTTCACAGTTATTAACTTAATTGGACATGTCTGGACATCTTTCAAACAGGAGGGATGCTTAGATAAACTTAAGGTCTATATTACCTTTTTTGTTGGTGGTTTTACTTGTAGAGACTACCAAGAACAGTGTCCACCTGCTCAAGAGGTAAAGGCTATAGTGAACACATACTTGTCTGAAAAGGAGAACCTGGACAACTCCCTACCTACTTCTGTCATCATTGGTCCCTTCAATGTCAGAGTAGAAGGTGTTAAGCAAAACTTGTCCAGAAAGTACAAAGCACTTGCCACTTCTATGTTGGACTTACTTGCTGAAAGCCTCCATTCAAAGGTGGTGAATGTAAGTTACCTGGTTCAAAAGGTTGCCTGTCAGCATCTTGTCTTATCCCTCTGCTTTTGAAGTTACTGTGTTTGTGATATGGCCAAAGGTGGCAACTGAGCCCATATTAATGAGGATATTTTAAAGATTGCATTGGAGTTACTAGTTTTTAAAAAATATGAAGAGATACACAGACTCAACCCTAATAATTTCTGTGCCTGACAAAAATGCAAGTCTTCAGGACCCTACTACCTTATAGGAATGTGTTTGTGGGTTTAAAAGATCTACCTAATGGAAGGCTGGAAGGTCCTAATTGCTCTAAAGATAACTGAAATACAGTTATGTCTTCCAGTTCTCAGTGAGATGAGGCTTGCTAGCCCTGTGCTGAAGCTGCACACCTGTAGGGGTGGTCTTTTCTTTACTGTGTCTTCCTGCAGATCTGTGAGGCATACAGCGCTGTCAGCTTGAGAATGCATGAGCGACCAAACAATATAGAGGAGCTGACTGAACTGCAGGAGTGGATGAAGGCAGTCCCTGAGCAGCTGGCTGTGCAGGAGGTAGGGCATGCTCTCCCCATGGGCACCAAGGGCAGTGGGGAGAAAACTTGTTAGTGCTATGTTTGATGCCTCAGAAGCAAAAATCCACTTTTTTTGTGTATATGTCTGTGCATGCAAGGCCATATGATTCCTAGCTATCAGAATTGTATTTTTAAATATATGTAACACTAATGTAAATATCTATGCTGACAAACCTAAAATAGCAGTTAAAAATCTTGTTGTGAAAGAGTTCTGTATGCTTTTTGCTACCTTAATTATCTATTCTGCATTTGTGTACAAAAAAACCCATCCTCTGAAAATTAATGCTGTTTTCAAGAAAATAGTACTGCTACCAAATTCTTGCATTTGCTGTTAATTAATTTCTTCTAGTAAAACATTTTAGTTACCTCAAGGTATTTTGCTGTGTAGGTCTCCTCCCAGTTGTGCATGACAAACAAATGCACCAAGCTCTGACTTGGCAATGCCAAAGGTGCAACCTGGAGGATAACTCAAGACACTCAATTTCTGTCCAGCATGTTTCATTCATGTTGAACAGAGAGGGATATGGTGGCTTTATCATTAGTGGAACAAGAGCTTGGAAATCCATTCCTGCTGTTCACACAGCAGAGAAGCAGTCTTACGTTACATTAAACTTGTGTGACTAAGTTCTTTCAAAGGCACCTCATGAAAATGAGGTATGCACCAGAGAGTTAGGATTACTATGTTCTAAAGGTGTCTTTTTTTTGGTCTCTTTTTCTCACTGTGTGCAGAAACTGATTTGTGAAGTCATGGAAGATTACAAAGTCATGGAGGAATTCCTTTACAGTCTCACCGATAAAGATTTCAATGACAAGTGAGCACAAGTCATTCTTCCTGCTGACAAAGTGGGACACTTTGCAGCAATTACTACTCTCAGTGCTTCAGGATCTGTGTGTCTATCAAGAACTCCAGCAGAACTTTTAAGTGTCACTCAGCTATATGAGCACTGAATTCTTGAAATGAAGCAAATACAGAAGCATGGATTCATGCTGCCTTCTTGCATGGGACAAGGCAAACTGGTAGCTATTGACCTGTTTAAACATATTTAAGCTCTTCCATCTTGTTTTTTTGGAGACTTTTGCAAGGTCTCAAAAGTTCACAGTTTATTCAGTGTCTGAAACTGAACAGATATTTCCAAGGTAGAAATGATCCCAGCATTTTCTGATCATTAAAAAGGAATATAAACCTGTGTCATTATTACTGCATTTCTTCTCTGTGCAATCTCTTAATTTTATTCTTGGCTGCGTTATTCAGATTGAGATGTCCTGCAACATTGACTCACACAGCTATGCAGCTTCTGAAGTCAGCTCAGACCTTAGTGAGTCTACACTGTGTTTCTGAAACTAGAATTATAAGGTGCACAGTGCAGAAAAGAACTAATGACCCACAAACAAAAACCCACAGAAACTGCACAGAAAAGCAGCTAGCTCTAGGACAGCTTAGGACAGATGCGTTGGGTTCACTGGCTGAACTTGGCACGTGCAGAACTAGCAGGTGATCCCCACATTCCCAGGTGTTTGGCAGGTGTGTGGCCATGAGTGCAATGCTGCAAAGCTTGCATCTGGCATTGTACACAAGCTCATAAGTCCAAATGGAGGAATACTGAGCAATGGCTAAGAACCAAGAGATGTGCCTTAGTTCCTTTGAAGGAACTGGGCTTGTTTAGCTTGGGGAAGAGAAGGCTCTGGGGAGACTTCATTGTGGCTTTGTAAGCATAGTCAAAGAAAGATGTTCCTTCTGGATGCTTACTGTTGTTTTGCTATTTCCTAGCTTTTCAGCAAGGTTACTAGTTTGTTCCTCTAAACAAGGCCCTCTACCTCTCTCTCAAGGGAGTGAGTTTTCAAATTCAATAGCCTAGTCAAGAGGACTACATATGAACAAGAAACTGAAAGGAATTTCTTTGTTGAAACCACATGAATTTTTGTTTTTCTGGATGGATCTTTCTTTTTTTGTTGGAGTTGTCTTTTTCATTCTGTTCTTTTCAGTGTTTCAAGCATATGCTCAAAAAGCCTCTCTCTCTCTCTCTCGTGACATCATGTGAGTGCAGGTGGGCTGCAAGTTACTGGCCACTGAAAATAGCTATGCAAACTGAGGCTATTCGGCTCCAGCACCTGGAGGATGAAGACAGATTCCGCAAAATCCAAGTAATGGATCACAGCACGTTTGAAGAGAAACTGGAGGACATGAAGGTATTAAGCTTTGAGAGAGAGAGAGATTGTCTGAAACCTAAGGCCTTACTCTGAAACTTAAGGCGAGACAGCTAGGGAACTGCCACTGCTGAGATGAACAGCAAAAAGAGGCAGTCTTGGGACTTGGATGCAGTTTTATCTTTCCCTGAGTGGAAAACGGCAACACAAAGTCCTTTGGGTATGGAGGAGTTCTTCTCTTCTGAGACAGCAGTCCACAGAAATGGAGCATTAACACTTTAACTCCCAGTGCCACACATGATGTTATGATCTGGAATACCAATAACAAAAGTCATAAAACTGTGATAGTGGTTATTCATGGAAAACTTCAGATGATATTTTAGTGGTTTTAGGTTGATGTGTTGTTGGGCCAAAAATTATCTGAAGGAAGCTTCTGCTTTTTATTGGAGTTGGACTTTTGATTAGGAGTTTTTCTAATACAGTACTCTGCAGGAAATGCTGACTTTTTTCACCAGGGAAAAGTAAGAGACAATATTCTAATTCTTGTGCCCCACAAGCGCTTCTTTCTCATGCACTCAGTTCCCTACAGCATATCTTCCATGATGCCCTGCCATCATAGGGGAAATAACAGCAGTCAGGGAGCTCACTTTACATGGAAGCCCCTGAAATAATAGCAGAGTTTTTGGAAAAATCTTAGCTTCCTATCATGTTCATTACATTCAAAGTTGAGACTTCCAGAAGCAGCACTCAGGTTCTCAACCACACCTCATGCCTGCCTTTTCTCTTTCAGCTGATTATAGGTGAATTTTCTGTCTGGGTGGACGTTAGACAAGCTCATACTTTGGCTAATGATGCAAGACTGGTCAGGAAGCAGCTGGAGGAGCTTCAAAATTTGGCAATTCTCTACAACAACCGGGAAAAAATCTTTGGGATGAAAGTTACTAATGTAAGTGTTAGTTCCTGTACCCACAGAACTCTAACCTGTGTCGGACCTCCTGGGTGGTAGATAGAACAAGTAATAAGTCACAGTTTCTCCACAAGAAATCCTTCATTCTTTTTGTTTTTTCTGATGCTCATTAGAGAGACTCCATGGTCCCATAGGGTGACCGTGCTGCTCTATCACTCTGTACTGAAGAAGAACTGGTCCCAGATTAATGTTCATGAGCCTGATATTTCCCCTTCTGTGAGAGTTTTTGGGTGTAAGTGCTCCGACTTGAGTGATGTTGATGAGGGAGAGTCAGAGAGGAAGGTCTTGATGCAGCTGTTAATATGCATCGATTTCGCTAAGGCAGTTACTGCAGTTGTGTAGATGTAAATGCCAGTGGTTGCATGGTGGTGGCAGGGCTCAGATGGTGACATATTCTCCTAGTTTTTATGGTTACAAACACTCAATTTTGCATGTGACTCTTCAGCTGTCAGTGCGTCATTGTCACCCACGTCCAACCCAGTCTGGCTGCGAAGCAGAAGTGAAGTTTACATGATCCTTTTCTACCTCTCAGTCTGTGATTGCTTCACTGTAAGGACCCAAATTTCAATATGTTCAATATGAAGTGCGCTGTGTGCTTCTTCTGAGTGTATGTGGGCTGCCCATCACAGCCTCCTCATTCACAACAGAGTTTTTGTAAGGCAAGTGGAGGGAGTCTTTTTGTGCCAGACATGTACTGCGGCCTGACCTTGTAATGCCCAACTTTGCTAGTTGCTCTTTTTTGGAGTCTATATTGTGGTCCTTTGAGAAGAAAGTCTGATGCATCCTTTTGAAAGTAGTTTTCTCATTACTTGCTTGAGGCTCAAAAGAAGAGTTGTGCCCTTTTTAGCCTTTTGATGTGTTTGCTTTTTCTTTCTTTCCAAAGTACAAGAAGCTACCCAAGATGGTGAAGGACTTCCAACCATATTGTGATCTCTGGACTACAGTGTCAAATTGGTTGTACTGGTGTAAGAGCTGGATGGATGGTCCTCTCATTAAAATTGAAGCTGAGCAGCTGGAAAAGAATGTCACTGACTCTTTTAAGACAATGCAGAAATGTGTGAGGCAGCTCAAAAACTCCCCAGGTAGCTATGCAGTCTGGGGAAGGGATGGTGGTGCACATACTGATATAAAGAGTGTCACAGGATGCTTAGAACAGGGATTGTGAGGATGTCACACAAATGCGTTGTGTATTAGTGCCAGCTGAGAAACTGGTAGTAAGGCTTGTTTTCTCTTTTTTTTTTTTTTGTTCTGGAAGGATGATGATTTACATCTAAATGCTGGTTTTGCTGCTTGAAGTACTAGTTTGGCATGGAAACAAACAATCTCCAAATTACTTTTACAACCTAATTCCCAAGATAGCTCTGAGATAAAATCCAGCCTCCTATGCTGCAGTTTATTTCATTTTATACAAGTTATTAAATATTCTCTAGATTACTCATAAAGAATTAATATGTAGCTTAGTGGCTGATGACCAGAGGCCTATGAGTTTAAACCCTTGTTCAGGTCAGGAAGGAAAGAAATTTGAAGCTGGGTGCTGTTCTTTGGCCAAACTTATTTTCTCCATGGGCCAATTAATTATATATGTATATAAAAATTGCAAACTCTAAAAATTATATCTGTGGAATGCAATAACTGTTTTTCTTCGTATACAAATGTATACGAAATTTAAATGATCTCATCCAGCCCTTGCAATTCATGTGAAGGACTTTTAATCATGACTCCTAGTAAAAGTGGAATTCAGTCTTCAGTCACAGCTTAACTTCCCATTCCTTGATTCTGCAAGATCTGTTGGTCATTCTTTGGAGTTAATTCTAAAATCTCCTACCAGGTGGCTCAGATTGAAATATATTTTGTAGTGGGAATTTTTTGATTCATCCTTTTTGACTTGAACTCCCTCTTAAACAATGCCATGAATCAACCCCAATGGAGGAGGTGATGAGTGGATGTGTGAGTAACTATGAATCATTATGGTAAACAGAAATACTAAGAATACCTGCTCATATTTATGGCAATATTCCCTTCCACCTGGTACAATTTATGCCTAGGCCTTGAGTCTCCTTGCCCTTGTGTACCACCTAGTAGAGACAATAGGGTGCTTACATCCTTGCTGTGATTGTGCAGTCCTCCCATGCAGGGTGCAGTCAATAAGAGGCATGTCTGGTAGCCAGACCTCGAAAGGAAATCTTATGGTGAGCTCTGGGCTAAGGCACACCTCTGCTTAGCATGGATTTGCCTCTAGCAGATGTGAGGCTAATAGGCAGGTCTGCTTCTGGGGTTAGGCTTATATCTTTGCTTAGCAGCAGCACAGAGAGAATCTTCAAGCCTGCATATTCCATTGCTTTCTCTCGTGCTGCTTTTCCTCGTAACCTGTGTCTACAAGCACGTCAGGCTTTAGGTAACTTCTTGTAGGAAGTTAAGGCAACTTCCTCAAATGCTATTATTGCTGATGATTTTCTGTTTCTCTTCCTGAAAGCATGCCAGGGTGTGGCAATGGAGTTCCAAGACAAGATTGAAGAGTTCAGACTATACGTCCCCTTAATCCAAGGGCTGAACAATCCTGGTATGAGAAGGAGGCACTGGAAGATGCTGTCAGAAGATATTAACATGGATATCGAGCTAGGATCCAATCTAACACTTCGTCAGTGTTTGGATATGAACCTGCTGGATCATATTGAGAGTATTACCAAAGTGGCTGAGATAGCTGACAAGGAATATGCTATTGAGAATGTGAGGAGAGAGGGACTTGTGTCTGGTTGTTTTTAGGGATGTTTCTGTGGGACTTGTGTCGAGCAGCCATTCATTGCCCTGGGTGGCATTCATTTTTTCCAGAACATTATGCATGTTCTGCAGCACAGATGAGAAGCCCCTTAGAGATGGGAGCAATGACCACCTGATTGAGTTTGTGCACTAGAAATTATTTTGCCATGCATGGAACCTACAGTTGCAGTATAATATTGCTACCTCATGGTTGTGTTGATCCACTGGTTGGTTCCCTCACCTCGCTGTGAGATTGGTAACTGTTTAAGTTAAAATAGTTTGATCGTCAGCATTCTCCCTGTCAAAAATCATGTCAGGGAGATTAGCTGTGAGTAGAAATAGAGGTGGCAAATCCTTTTACACAGTGAATGTGTGCAAGGAGGATTTGATGGCTCTGGAGATTTGTAGGCTGGATAGTCTTTCAGTTTCAGTTCATTAGTTCTGATGTGATCTAAGGTGGTCTTAATTGAAAATCATTACTATATGGCAGCTTTTGTTCCCTGAAAGTTCAGGTGAGTTCCCAGTGGATAGCTACCCCATCCACAAAGCCATCATAACCATTATCATTAATAGAAACTCTCCTGGCATCCTCTGTGCATGCAAGTAGTATCAGTGGTGCACTGGATTCTGAAGAATCCCCTCAAGTTGTCCTTTTGGGATAGTACCAAGGTGTTGAGTCAATGGGCAAATGGTGTGTGTGATGCATTAAATACACAGCTGCAGTTTTCAGTGGCATCCAAGGGCAAAAATCTGTCAGCAGGCATTAAGAGAGATGTGGAAGGTGCAATAACCATTACATAGGTTGTATCTGAGAATTAAATTGCTTGTCTCTCTGTTCCAGGCTCTCAACAAGATGGAGAGTGAATGGAGCTCTGTTTCATTTACTGTATCACTTTACAAAGACACAGATACCTTTATTCTGAAAAACACTGATGAAGTTTCTCAGCTCTTAGATGATCATATTGTCATGATTCAGAACATGTCCTTCTCACCATTCAAGAAACCTTTTGAGGACAGAATGAACACGTGGGAAAATAAGCTGAAGATGACTCAGGTACTAGTTTCTTAGCTATGTATATCTGAAGGCCAGCATCTAGTCTGTGCTGCCATGCTTTAATGTGGACACTGTGGGTGGGTACACAACTGTCGAGAAGATAATTTCTTTAGAGGAAGATGTCTGGTTAAATCTCTCTGATTCTAATAAAGGGGATGAACTCAGTGGCTTATTCTGCAAAGAGAAGTGCTGAAATTTCAGCCCTTTAGTACCTTGGAAAACACTTTTTGGTGGTGTTATACTGGCGTCTCTAATAACAGTATACTAAGTGGACCTTACAGCTTCTTTAGAAGCCCTGTGCTAATCATATTGAACTAAAGCCTGGGTCCTGTCCGCACAAAACCAGTCATGCATCAGCATAGGGTAACATGTAGAATACTGCTGTTCAGAACAACATCTGGCAAATGATTCCAGCACTTGTACGTAAGACCTGAGTTTGAATGCTCAGGACCCAGCAGGATTCTACCAGCAGAATGGTGTTTTGTTGGAAGGGGGGAAATTTCTGTACAAGTATCTTGCTGAAGAGCTCTCTGTTTGATTTATAGCAACATTATCTGTTATTCATAATTGCTTGTTTATTGGTGCTTACCATCTGGGTGTGCTTGGGCCATAGGCTGTTAGAAAGCTGATCTTATCTAATAAGGATACAGAAATGCTACTGTAAGCCCTAATGCAGAAGGTGATGTGGGGTGATGCAGTTATTTATGTGTGTCTTTGACTGTGATATTTTGTTTTCATCCTGCTTTTCCTACTTCTTCCAATTTCATTCCTTCCTGTCTATAAAGGCCCATGAATCCTCTCTTGGGAAGTGGCTTATTGAGGTTAGCTGTTGGAATATGGCAAACGCAGCTATCTGCATTATGAGGAATCCTCACTTCTTGCTAGGTCAAGTGTCTGCATTTATGCAAGGAATGGTAGAAGACAGCTTCCTCTAACCAAGGCTGATTTCCTCTGGCAGGCAGGAAGGCAGCCAAACACACTGCTTTGTGGGGTTGGGCAGGTCCCCCATACCTTCCAGTCTTCCCTTCCTGAAAATGGAAGAAGGGGGTGTTCTTCCAACCTAATTCTTGCTCCTGCAAATGCACGACAAACAGAGATTACTCTCTCATGTCTAACTTTAAATGCTTGGCTTTTCATTCATTCTCTTAATTCAGAGAAGATTTAAGATCTATTTGTGGATTATTCTGTAGGCAAGGCTGGAGCTGGTTTACATGAGACAGGGGAGAGGATGTGGCAGAACTGTGGAGTCTAGGGTGTTTTATTTATCATTTTCTTTTCCTGAAAAAGCTCTTTTCACAAGATTAAATTCCCAGATCATTTTACAAAAGTGATATCTTCTGTAAAATACAGAAACACTGGCTGCATAAATTTGACCTAGCATCACAAAGTCCCTTTGAAATCTAGTATTGACTTCCACGTAGATCCAAACAACCACAATTAAACCATTACGTGCTGATTCTGATGCCTACTGAAAACAGTTAGCAAGAGAAATGTTTATATCATTTTATTATTAATTTATTTTTTGGGGGGTAGGGGTGGGGAAGGGAACTTTCAATTCCTGGTTCTGCAGTTAGAACTGTGAGAGGTTTAAGTGCACCTCCTTTATTATTTTATTTATTAACACAGTCTATTGCATGGTTTTGATTGTTTGACTTAAGCAGGTTCATGGAGTGGTGTCTTGTCCTTATCACTAGGATGTCCTAAAGAAATGGTTGAACTGCCAGTGCTCTTGGCTCTACCTGGAGCCCATCTTTAGCTCAGAAGAAATCAAAAGACAGCTGCCAGTGGAAAGTGAGCACTTTCAGATTATGGATACGGACTGGAGGATCATCATGAAGAATGCTAATGAAAATCCTGTGGTGAGTGCCTCGATGCAAGTACAGTTATTTCAAATTCCTTGGAGCTGTATCACACGAGTTGTTGCTTTTGCAGTGATCTGGGCATGATCAGTGCGGTATAAACAGTGCGACCTTGCCCAGATCAGTGTGCTAGATTTCTTTTCTTGGACCGTGACCTTTCCTTCTGGTGTCTAAGTCCACATAGTCATTTTCTGTGATATCTTGCACTAGTCTGTTGTTTCCCAGTGAGTCTTCCCTAGCACACATAGTCTGTACCTCCAACAACTCTTGTAACCAGCTTAAACTCTTAACTATAAGATACCTCCTTTGATTCTTCCTCGAGACTGAATCTGTAAGATTGTTTAGGGTCATTGCTTGGCTCTTCTATTGCCCTTGCCTGTTTTCTGTGTCTCAGTACAAGTGCTCTACCCTATTCTTCATTTTCCACTTCCCACGACTCCATCACCACTTGTCTTTCTTATTACAAATGTTAGTATTTAGCAGAACCCAGAAAAGTTTGTCATATTTATAAGTGCTATTTCCCCTCCTTGCCCACAAAGCTTACACCTCTCCAGATCCTTGTGAAAACACTCCTGTGAATCATTTTGATCCTGTCCACTGGGCAGCTCAATTATCTCTAGTGCCTTATCCCCATATGTTCAGAATACTGATATTTGTGTCCCTGCTCTGCCTATAGGTGATGTCTTTGTGCCCTGATCCTGTGCTGCTAGAAAACCTACAAAAATGTAACAAACTACTAGAACTTGTGCAGAAAGGGCTGAGTGAATACCTGGAGACCAAGAGATGTGCTTTTCCCCGGTAACCTCAAAATTCAGTGGGCTGGATCACACTTCCTAGTTCAGAAAATATGAAAGGAGTGGTTCACTCTAGTTACTGTGCTCTTTCTTAGCACAGTTAAAAGAAAAAAAAAAAAAGCGAAGTAAAAACCTCTACGTAACTCTGTGTGTTGTGGTTTTGATGCCGGTATTCCACATCAGAACATCATGCAGGCAGTTAAGGAGTTAATGCTGCTGGGGAGCAGCAGAGGGTTGGAGCTCCACACCAGATGCCAGGCCCAGCACGTGTGCTTCCCCTGCAGTTCCTCCCTAATGTAAGCTCTCAGTTTTGGTTTGGAAACTTTGTCTCTCTCAATTGTTCTATTTTATTAGATTTAGTAAAGTTATGATTCCTTCTCATATTGTGCTGTTGTTTTTTTTGTAGACCCATCTCTGCTCCACAGTTGGTTTTTTTTCTCCCTCTTTCTCCCTTCTCTGTTTCCTTTGTGTCACTGTCACAGATAACACCGTGACACTGTCTTATACCTTATTGAATACTACTATTCTTTGAAAGCTGCTTTTCATGTGTGTAATTGGCTAATGAAGAAGTAGGGAGAGGTAGATGGCTAGACCGTGCAGATGCTCTGCTTACCAATTTTCTTTGTGCAGTAGTCAAAAATGGGGCTTGATCCTCACCTTGCCAAGTCTCTGTTCTTGATGCTGTATTGAAGAAAACCTCATTTCAGAGCTCAGTCTTTGTTTTCAGGTTCTACTTCCTTTCAGATGATAAGCTGCTGGAAATTCTGTCCCAGACTAAAGACCCCACTGCTGTACAGCCTCACCTTCGTAAATGCTTTGAGAACATTGCATGTGTAAGCAAAGCAAGCACTTAAAGGTGTAGTCCACCTCTGGGAAACTGATGTCATGGGAACTTTGGGGCATTCTGAGATCTGGGCGAGATTTCTAATTCTACTGCATGGAAATGTGTCTCCTGGAAACCTGTAATTGCATCTTGCAGTGTCTGCAAACTCTGCCACTAGGAGAATGCAACAACTTGGTGCTTTCAGGCAGCTTCGCTCTTCCATGTAGAAGAGTTGAGTTGATTTGATGCTGCCCTTTTCTGAACAACGTTAAGAAAAGAGGTGGGGTAGATAAAACTCCCAGATGGCAAAGCATAACACCACATCTCCAGCATGCTCCATGGAAGCAGAACAGTTCTCCATAGCTAACTAGCTGCCCTGGATTGGGATTCAAACAACCTTACTTTAGATGTTTCAGAGCCAGACATGTGCCTGTGAACTGGACCCCTGTGATTTTCTTTTAGGTAACAGGGGAAAAGAGGCACCTGCAAAAGACAGCTTACTGGAAATGTCTTAGATGTCCAACTAAGGAGGACAGGATGCTCCTTCTGTATACCTATCTGTCTCACCATGGAGGCAAAGAGAAATAGAATAATAACATGGTTTGGATTTGAGTTGGAAGTGATCTTTACACCTACAGATAAGGACATCTTATGCTAGATCATCTTGTCTAGTAGCCTATTTGCTAAATAGCTGAGTCTTAGTTCTCTAGTCATACATACCTGGTGAGGGTGGTATCCCCCACTTACTGATAGACTCAGGAGGGACTAAACAAGCCTAAACTGAACTGAGTTTCTGGTTTCAGCCTGACTTAGGAGCTGGGTGGGGTTAGTCCCGCTATTTTCCTCTTTATTACTCCTAATTGACTCTAGACTTCAGGGCTACACACAGTTCACACCACTGCAATGCTCAGACATGGAAACCAATCTCCTAGTCATTAGCTTGGGAAAATAGAAAGGAAATTGAACTGGAAACCTGATGCAAAGCTATTGGAATAAATAAGGGGACTGTCAGTGTTTTGTTGGGGCAGCAGAGAAGCTGTTAAAATTTTACTTTTAAAACCAGGCACTCTGACCTCAAGGAAGATGACCTGAATTTACAGAATTGAACAAGAATCAAGGATTTGAATTCCAGACAAGCACTGAGAAATGTTCATCCCACCTATAATTTGATTTGCTTCTCTCAAACAAAACCTGTGATGTGAATCTCTTATTTTTTTTATCCTCCTTTTTTTATTTTTTTTAATTTTACAGGTCATTTTGCACATCTGTGACACACTTCATTATTATCAGCTAAGTTGGGCACTGAATTTATAGTGAGCATTCTATGCTACATCCTGACAGTCCTTCAGTGGCAAGAAACAGGGATAGAAAGGAAACTTGCCATGCATGCCTCCTGTTGTGTTTCCTTCATTAGCTGTGTTTCCAGGGGAATCTGCAGATCATGCACATGTATTCTGCTGAAGGAGAAGAAGTGAAGCTGTTTGCTGCCATTTACCCCACTGACAAGGTGGAGGACTGGCTGATGGAAGTTGAGAAATCCATGAAGGCCAGTATATGGGACTATATAGAAAGATCAGTTGGTGCTTATCTGGAGGTGAGAGTTTTATCACAGACTTGCAATTCTCTGGTGACTTGGTCCCAGGTTTGCCATAGGGGTCACCAGTTATGTGGCAAATGAATTTTGTGATAATCTACTAGTTTTAAAATACAACCTGTAGAAGGCATAGTTCAGGAAACAGTTCATGGTCCAGAGAATGCGAACTCTCTATGTTGATTTAACAACTACAGAATACTTCCCTGTATCATAAAACAACCCTCTGAATCCATTTCTGTTCCTCTCTCAGGGCAGCTTCTTCCTTATAAGGGTACTCTCTTAGAAGGCCTTCACTAGTGTTCATTTTTCAGATGCTGTGCTAGGGGCCAGTAAAGGCAACAGTCAGTGATCACAGGGAATGCATCTTGGTTCTGGTATCTGTATAAAAACTATGCTGGTAGAAAATCAAAAATTTGCTTGCTTCTAGGGAGGGAAAAAAGGTGGGAAAAAAAACAAAAGAAAAGCAGCAGATATTTGTTACAGTTTTCTACTCAGTCTAAAAATTTGAAACTGAAGAAATTAGAACAAGCCAGGGAAGAAAAATATTTCTGGGGGTTGCACACATTCCTGCTGTGTACTTGCTGCTGGCAGCTAACTTGTAAGAGGTATAGTGGAGAGAATGGGATATGCAGTGTCCAGAGAGCCTGGATAAGATTTCTTCACAGCAACTGGAGTTTAAAAACAAAATAAAAAAACCTCATGAATAATAACTTGGTTCTTATTTGTTAATGATGCATCTCATAGTAGGAAATGATCCTCATTTCCTCTGTCATTTTTTTTTTTTTTCTCGTTTTTAAGACACTCGTACTACATGGGTCTTGCAATGGCCTGGCCAAGTGGCTATTGCTGGCTGTCAGATTTTCTGGACAAAGGAAGTGTCTGAAGCTTTGGAATCAGGAGATTTGTCCAGCACGCTTTTCCCACAGCTGAGTACTCAGGTAGGAAAACAAATGTAAAGGTAAGATTTTTGCCAGAACTAAACTTGTCAATCATCAGATAGATAGTGTAAGGTTAACAAAATGAACAGTATCAGATGGTATTGTTAGCTGAGATATTTTATAGGTGGTGTAATTAAAAAGATTATCAAGATGAAAAAGAGACAATTGAAATAAAGAGAAATGCTCACACATGTCCTAGACTGGTGATAGGAAACTCCAAAGGAGCAATCTCTAGAAAGAGATCCTTCCCCAGCAGTGGTCAGCCCTTAAGTGGGGTCTGGGAGAGGTGGAGCCAGACTCTGCTCCTTGCAGTCACACAGATACATTGCCTTCACCTGTGCTCCTGCGGCTGACTCAGTGCTCGCCTCAGGTGACCCATCAGTGGTTCAGGCCGTGATTCAACAGTTCCCATACAGACAGCTTATAAATATAGGCAGGACAATGCTATAGTGGAAACACTGGCATACTATACCATCAGAATTTCTAATGATTGTGCTTTTATCTATTAACCAAACCACCATGCGTATGTTACCTGAAATCAACTCACAAAACCTGGTTGGCTCCATCCTGCATAGCATGGTTCAAACGTAAGTAGCAAGTTTCCATCATCTTAATCGTTAGGATATTTGTCATTGTAGATCTCAAATAATGTGAGGACTGATAATAATATCACTGCAAACTCCTGCAGCTTCCTCCAGAGGGGGAGCAAAGGGGTAGCGCTGGTCTCCTCTCTCTGATGACAGTGACAAGATACGAAGGGATGTCTTGGAGCTGTGTCAGGGGAGGGTTAGGCTGAGTTTTAGGAGAAGGTTATTTACAAGAGGATGGTGGGCATGAAGAAGGCTCTTCAGGGCAGTGGTCACAGCCCCACACTGCTGGAGTTTAAGGAGTATTTGGGAAAATAAGGTTTGGATTTTGAATGGTCCTGTGTGGAGTCAGGAGTTGGACATTACAACCTTTCAGGGTCCATTCCAACTTGGGATATTCTGTGATTCTCTGAAATTCTATGGAAAGTCAGGTCTGAGCCAGCCCTGAGATATATTTGCTTCCTGAACAGTCATTCATTTCTCTGACAAGGAAGAGTCAGAAACTGCCAGGACACAGCCTGTGGTCTGTACTTAATGGGCAGAAAGGTTAATTGCATTGTGTTAGTACTCAAGGGTTTTTGGGGTATGGATTGTTCCAGGCTGTTTTCTTTTCCTTACCCAGCTGGCTGATTTGGTTGCTGTGGTCCATGGCACACTGTCTCAGATGCAGAGAGCAGTGATGTCAGCACTCATTGTGATTGAGGTCCATGCCAAATATGTTGCTGCAAAGCTGATCAAAGAGAATGTGACAAGTGTGAATGATTTTGAGTGGATCTCCTGACTCAGGTAGAGAACTCAGCTGTTGAACCTCACCTGGCCTCACTGGCCAGGCTTTTTTTTTTTTTTTGCCCCATCAGCCGTGTCTATGACAAATGGAAATAAGTGTTTGCACAGTCTGTAAGCAGTATTTGTGAGGCACCTCTAACAACCCCTTAATAGTTCTTAATGAGAAGTGGGTTTTTTTCCTGTTATGGATGCCAGTTCCAAGACGTCTGAGACAGGCCTAGGCACTTTGGTAATACATACTGTGCCATAGCGTCTCAAATGCCTCAGTGTAAAAGGGCATACTTCTGTCCAAGTAGGAGCACAGTGCTTGATATAACACCTAATTTCAGATCCTGTGAGAACTCTGAACATCCCATTGTGTTACCTTAACTGTTCTTCTTTAAAGGCAAATCATGAGATGCAGGACTCTGAACCTGCAGGCTGTAATTCTATGAGCTGATATATTGTCTGCCCAAAGTTTTTTTTATCTTTCTGATGTCATGTTCACATGTCACTGGATACTACTGGATGAAGGGGGACCTGTACATCAGAGCAGTCAATGCTGAATTTGCATATGGCTGTGAGTATATGGGGAACAGTGACCATCTAGTTATCACACTCCTCACTGAAAGGTAAGGGAATTGGGTTTTGGGTAGTAAATGTACCTTCTTTTTTTGTGGTTGTTTTTTTTGTTTTTTTCCTGGAGGAACAAGCCTCATGAGAGGCTAAACCAAGGATGTTGGGCTTGGTTCTTACTGTATGCAAATAGAAACCATTTGTACAGTAATGGTCTCTGTAAGATAGAACACCCTGGGGTTGGTTGCTCTGTGTTCCTACTGATCAGCATTCACATTGATTTGCTTACTTTCTCCTGGTTCTTAATGCAGCAATCTGACTCATGTAAAATGCCCTCCTTGATAGCTAAGGAGCTCTTCTGGAAACCACTATCAAAGGATATCTATTACTCTGGAATATACAGCAGTAATAATAGTTACACCCTTTTGTAACTGTCCTTTTTCTGGAGAGTGAATTTATAGCCAGTGGCAGAAGGATTTATCCGTGCAGGCCCACATGAATACTAATCAAGGCCACATAGCTAACTCCTTCGCAAAGTGCTGCATATCTAAGCAGTTCTGCAGAAAAATAAATGATAGGTTCCTGCCTGTCTCTGTCTGGATAGATCATTTCTCCTTTCCTGAAGCCAGTAGTAGAAATACTTCTCTTATTATCTGGTCTCATCTTTGTTGTAGGTGTTACCTGACACTTACAGGAGCTCTGCACCTAAAATTTGGAGGAGCACCTGCAGGACCAGCAGGAACAGGCAAAACAAACAATAAAAGAGCTGGGGAAAGCACTAGCAATCCAAACTGTAGAGTTCAATTACACTGACCAGCTTGACTTTATGGCAGTGGGAAAGTTTTTCAAGGGACTAGCCAGGTACAACATTGTGTGTAACTGTCGAGGGGTGGGTAGGGATGCTGATCACTGGAAGTAGGTGACCATGTTTCATAACAACCCAGAAGAGCCAGCAAAGCCATACTAAGGAGGTTGCTGTGTTCAAGCGTGAGCAAAGTTAACAAAACTGCCAGAGTATGTGGACAGTTGAGCCAATTAAAGAAGGATGAAAAGAGAGAGAGATCCTGTTCATTTAAAGCGAAATTAAAACATTTTGCATTGGTCTGCTATTAGACACCTTTGAAAATGTTTCCAAGTCTGATTTTTGTTCTAATGTTGTACACATTGGACTGAAATTCAGCCCAGATAAGGGTTAATCTTAAGGAGAGCTTGCTGGGTATACCCAAAATTGATTAACCAAGAGAGATTGCTTTAAACCCTGAGGAATGCTCTCTGAAAAGCTTCTCTCTTCTCTACATATCAAACAGAGCTGGTCCAATTAGTCTGTTGCATGCTGGTGAATCTGAATTAGTTACTCTGACAAATGCTTGACACTCTTTTCTCAGTGTTTTATTTCTAAGTGATTATTTTTTAAACCGTGCTTTGTGGGAAGATAACCCACCTATAATGCTTCCAGCTTTATCCATAGTTTTCCAGGCTTTTAAAAATGGACTTGACTTGGGATGCATAGTTGAGGTGCTGGGCTATGACTCATTCCACTGTACACCGTGAATCTGGGATACTAGGTCCACTTCTTGTTCCCCAGTTATGTGAGTTTATAATTTCTAGACCTAGCTGAACCTGCAGCAGTGCGTTTGCTCCTGTTTGATGTTCCTAACTCCCTTCGTATTTCTTTTCTTGCTCAGCTCTGGTGTGTGGGCTTGCTTTGAGTTCGATCATAGAATCATAGAGGTTGGAAGGGACCTCAAGACATCATAGAGTCCAACCCCCTCTGCCAAAGCAGGTTCCCTACACCAGGTCACACAGGTAGGCGTCCAGGTGGGTCTTGAGTATCTCCAGAGAAGGAGATTCCACAACCCCCCTGGGCAGCCTGTGCCAGTGCTCCGTCACCCTCACCGTAAAGAAGTTCTTGCAC